>JAJJWW010002017.1:600000-914670 GCA_023531295.1 Papaver armeniacum | reverse complement strand
ACTAAATTCAACATTGATGGTGCTTGGAACCCTAGTTCGACAATTGGGGAGATCGGGATAAGAGTGAGGGATTCGAATCATATATTTATTTACGCTGAATCCACTAACTTAGTTTGTTGGTATGCATAAGAAGTGTATGCGTGCAATAAATTGCTTTGGAGCAGGGCGGAAGCACGAGGTTGACTAAACTCCGGTTGTAGCCCCCACTTTTCCCCCGTAAATTTCCACCGGGTTAGTATTTCACCCTTATCCCAAAAAAAAAAAAATTAGTTCCACCAAGACGATTGAGTTTAGTCCACCAAGCTAAGAAGTTTAGTCACATCCGTCCGAGTAAGGAGTGAAAACTAAGAAGAAAAACAGAGAAAACAGGGGAGGGAGTCAAATTTAATGCGATTATTGATCACAACATCAACGATGTTAGGTAAGAGTTTTTCTTCTATGCTTCCTATTATCATCCACAAGGGCAGTAACTAGATAGTTAATTTGTTTAATGTTACTCAATTAGGTTTTGCGTAATTTCAAAGAACTTTTTATGTTGTTAATCGTTTTCTAGGGTAGGGTTTCCGTTTAGCTTGACAAATGAGATCACAATGATGTAGATTCTTAGAGTTTACAATATCCTATTAGTTGTCAAAGGCCTAAAAAGTATGAGTTTCTTAATTTCAAAAGAACGACTAGCCAGTGCGAACTAGAAGCTTGATAACAAGGAATTCGGTTGGCAACCAATCAAGTGTGCGCCACAGTGATGATGAGTACACCACTGGGATTGAGTACACCTGTAGATGAGCGTCATACTAGCTAACTATGCATGGTTAGGCGAGGGAAAGGCTAATGGTGTCATATATGAGTCACTACCTATGCAGTTTATCTACACCTGGAGATTGAACGATTGTTCCACCTCCTCCACCATATGATCCACATGGAGGATACTCGGTGCCTCCACTAGCAATGACTGCACCAGCCCCTCTACCACCACATGATGGTTGTACTATAATCTAATTATCACCTCCATCAATCAAGGGGCGCTTGCTGTTTTCTTTTATTTGTTTTACTGTTTATGTTTTCAAACCACATATCAATTTTTCAAACTGTGTTTCTCGTTTGCTAAAATATACTTTCCAAGAGCATGGAAGCTCCATTAGTAAGTGGTAGTATCAATTATTTACTCTCGCTTGCACTTAAAATTTTCGGTTTTCTTACCTCTAACTAGAATCTGGAACTTGTCATATATTTTTGGTGCCTAAATTATGCCAGTTTTCTTTGTTCAAATTGATTGCATATTCAGAATCTGGAACTTGTCATCTATTTTTGGTGCCTAAATTGTGCTAATTTTCTTTGTTCAAATTGATTGCATATTCACGTATAGCGCCAGGTGAAGTTCCTAGGCTCAGCTACACTCTTCTATGTTAACCATTCGAATAAAACAATTAGACGCAGACTTAGGTGCGACAAGAAATTTTTGGACTAGGGAGTAAATGTTGTTTCCCGCTGGACTAGCCATATATGTGCTTGGTATTTTTCATATATGTGCTTGGGATCAACCCTATGCATTCTTTCGTTTCACTAATTCCGCAACCCTGGAGGAATATTCAAGAGGAATCTGAGTACTTGGTGGCCAATTCACATTGGAGAAGTTTTGGAACCTTCCAGAAGAATTGTAGGGAAAGTGAATAAAGTCATGTTTATCTCGAAATCAGGATGAAACCCCGGTTTCAAACATATATAGATATATGGTAAGCCTGTCAATATCTGTCTGATATCCGAATCCGTTTCCGAATATTCGAGGGGTTTATCGGATATTTCTTCATTAATGTATTAAAACTAGATTAAGCTTATCTGAATTGTTAATATCCGATATCCTATAAAGTATGGATTTATTTGTATTTTCCCTAACCATATCACTAGCGTGGAGCAAAGATGGAAGAGTAATACTTTTTTTTTTGATGTGCTATAGGATATTATCTGACATCTGATATTCGATATCTTGAACATGTTAATATCATATTTCTGATAAATTAGCCCTATCAAATCGATATCTGACTCTGATATCCAATAAGATATTATCGAATATTCAATCCGATAGCGCAACACCTATCAAATACAAATTTCCAAATATCCGACGGATATTCATCCGTCGACAGCCATAACCAAATCTTATACTAATATAAAGAAAAAAGATATTTTTGGGTGGTTTTGGTGTCACACTCCCGAAATTTTGAAATTATCCCTCAAAATTATACCAGCATGTAGAGATTAGGAAGGTTATATATGTAAAATAGGCAAGGGTCGATCCCCACTGAACGCCACATTTCTTTTTTTCTTTTCTCTCTTTGAGTATATTAATTATATGTCCCTACTTTTAACTCCCTACAAATATATCCTTATGCAACAATAATTATGTCCCTCCTTTTTTATAACATTATCCATTTAATATTAGATTACCTTAATACCCTCACTCATATAATATTTTTCTTTATTTCAAAATACAACAAATTTGTTCCACTACCACTTCACCACCACCACTAGCACCACCACCACCAACATTCAACTACCATTCCACCACCACCACCGTTCAACAACCACCACCTACCAACTGCCACCACCACCAATATTCCACCACCACTCCTTCACCGCCACGATTACACCACCACTAGTCCTCCTCCACCACAAATTCGTCGCCGCCTCCGCCACCACCGTCACCACCGCCGCCGCCGCCACCACCGTCACCACCACCGCCGCCACCACCACCGTCACCATCACTGGTTCAAATTTTTTTGTATCAACAAAAGTAGTTGATCCATTTCGATTGGATCAAACAATGGATGTTTATCCATTGCGGTTGGATCAACAATAAAAATTTATCCATTGCGGTTGGATCAACAATGGATGTTTATCCATGCTTGATGGAAAAATGCTACCAGTTCATCAGCTGCAGTTTCAGATCCACCAACAAAACCATCAGCAGTAGAAGTTTATCTAGTTTATCCAAGAAAAAAGGATCAACAGTAGAAGTTGATCCAATTTTAGTGGATCAACAATGGAAGTTGATCCATGTAAAATTGGATCAATAATGATAGTTGATCCATGTAAAATGGAGTGAACTTGGCGTGAGTCGAACACGCATCATCTGACATGGAGTCACCATGCTACCATTGCACCACAAGTTCAACATTAGAACAAATTTACATGATTTAAACTACAAAACATGAGTTCAAAGGATCAACAACAGTAGTTGATCCCATATAGATGGATCAATAGCTCCAAGACCAGCTTCAAAACCAATCTCAGTTTAAATCAACAATGGATGTTTATCCATTTCAGTTGGATCAACAGTGGATGTTTATCCATTGTAGTTGGATCAACAACCATAGTTGATCCAAAATATATGGATCAACAACCATAGTTGTTCTTAGTAAAACACCAAGACAGAGACTTACGTAACAACGGATGCAGGTTTTAACACCGTAAGGACTATAAAAAGGTTAACAAAAAGCTAAGTAGATCTTGTGGTAAAAATATGCAGGATGTTATCCACAAAAACAAATTAAGGTATGAAAAATGTTGAAGTGCCCAAACCCAATCACAATAAAGGGACATGGGACGAAGAAATGGCCAGAAACCCAATCTCTGTACAGTGGAGTGGATACCCAAATGCTTTATAAAAGATAATATATCGAGATGAACACTAGACTAGTCCTAACTGTTATCAAGTATGAAGAAAGAGGGAAAATAATAGCAATCATTGTTATTGCAAAGGTAATCAAAATTCATTCTAAGATTTCATTTGAAATTACTTACCATTTCAAACCCCACATATGCATTCATGAGCAATATGACAAATATTTGTCATGTACTACTTACATCTTTGAATTGAAGATGGTTGCGAGGAAGTTGGTGGTAATGGCTAACACGAAAGACCCGGGAGAGGTGGTGGTGGAGGTGATGGCTAAAGGAGGAAAACATAGCTGGTGATGGAATATGTATAAACGGTGTACTAGGAGGTGGTCTTGAGCCGGTAATCGATTTGGTGCAGTGGCGGATCCGGTGAGTTTGAAATCGGATCGAGATCCAAAATCAAATTAAACTTTGTATATGAGTTGGTCTTTGGAGTCGTAATCGATTTGGTAAAGTAATTGAATTATCTCGTATAAACGGTGGTAAAGGTGACCTTTAGGTGGTGGTACTGGTTATGGTGGCGACGATAAAGATGATGATGGTGGTGGTAGTAGCCATGAGATGGTGGTACTGTCTCTTGTGTGTTTCGCTAGAAATAAAGATAAGAAGTAGATTCGATACAAAGGTTAAAAAGAGTTGGGTATGGTGATGTAGGCGGTGGATTAGGTATTCACGGAGCTGATAATGGCAGTGATGAAAATAGAGGTGGCGGCGGCGGCGCGGCGAAGATGGTTCTCTGGTGCAAATGACGAAGACGTGGAGAGTTTCATTGATTTTTATGCGAATGAAAAATTTCTCTCTCTTTCGCTTTTAAATACTTTGGAAAACATAATGGGGGTATATTTGGAAATCTCTAATTTGTTAATGGATCCATTGATGGGCTTGTGTACAAAGAGAGGACATATTTATTGTGTGATAAGGATATTTGTATAACCCATGAAAAGTAGGGACAAATATTCAATTACCACTCTCTCTTTCGACTGAACTTTCCTAACTTCTCCTCCTCTTCGTTCATTATTTTTCACCGCAGAAAGTAATGGAAACCTAAACTTAAATTCTGAAAGTGTCCATACTAGAAATTCAACCCGATCCCAACTATTATCATTAGAAATTCAGTTCAAATATCTGTTTCAATTTCCTTGAACTTTTCTTCATTCTTTCTAATCAAGTTCCATCAAAAATTTGGTTTATGAACTGATTCAGCGGTTATCCCATGATTAAATTCGATGATGAATTCTATCGGTTCCTTTAAACAATTGGTGAGAAAATGTTTAGTTGTTTTGATTCTCTCTGTTATGCTGTCCATGCAATTGGAAATTCGTTTTCCGTTTTGATTTCATGAAATCAATTGGTATTTTGATCTTCATAAGATTTTAAATTATCACCTATAATAGAAGTTTCCACCAATTTGACCTTGGTTTTCTGCTTCTTTGATCATTAGATTTTAATTTTAGTTTATTAGTTTAATAATTAAAATCATTACCAATTGATCATTAGATTTTAATTGTTTGACAAAATATTCAATTTTTGAAGATTACATGTTTGCTTAAACGCCTAAGAGAATACACTGTTTAATTTTAGTCTGTATGAACATTAGTAACTCCCTACCAACATCGAACATAACTGAGCTCTACAGAATCTTCATATACATGCCATAACTTTAGCAACATCTTTATTACACAGTAAAACTTCAAATTATGTTTTCAAATTAGTAGACCCTATCACTTCAAATGGTAGTTTGTATGCTTCTGTCAGTTGGGTTTCTAATTAAAAGTTGATTTTTATTTTCAATGCAAAACCATTAGTGGAGGGTAAGCCACCTGACCTCCTTTGAAGTCCTAGACTAATCGAGCTAGCGCGACTTCGCGAATTGACTGCAACAGAAAATAGTCAGACTCAGTTCTCTAAGGATTAGGGGTAAATCTAAATATATTTTCATAGCAGTAGCGTACCGGAAGGTAATGATTTCGGACATACTCTATTTGGTTCAGCTTTTGAGAGTTATTAATTTTACGTTTTACGGGTTATAAATCATACAATGCATATATTGGTTCTGCTCCGTATGGAAATGGTTTACATTTCAGCCTTAGAAAAAGGATTTTAAGTTTCCTCATGCAATCATTCTCTTTCAAAAGAGCAGGCAGAGTAGACCAAGTCCAAGTGTCTCGAATTCATGATAGAATTCACCCAAGACTGACTCTGTTAAGTTGGCAATCTGGATTGGTTGTGTAGATTTTTTTGTTCCGGTGTTTCAAACTATGAAAAATACTGAGCTAGCGAAAAGTGAATTTAGGTTCTATATTGAATTTAGGTAAGAATTTAAGTTCTATATTGAATTTGGGAAAATTGGTTTGGTTTTATATTGAATTTAAGGAAAATTTATATTCAAATTGGTTTTAGGTTCTTATAAAAACAACAGAGGTGTTGGGTAAAATTATAAAAACTATAAAGATTTAGTTAGGGATTGCAAAAATTCAGGGGTGTCGATAACCACCCTTGGCCTAAGCGTATCTCCGTCCTTGGCAGGGGCAATAGAAAATGAATGGACAATATTGTTTATTTGCTTCCTTTTCTAGCTGTTAGAGTAATAATCGGCATTACATGAAAAAGAAAGAGATTAATTTTTATTATTTTTTACAGTTTGTTTGCTTCATTTTTTTCTTTTTAAAGTATTACATGAGTTACTGTTATGTTGTAACTCTTGGTAGTTGGAATCACTCTTTGGTTAAACAAAGAGAATCCAAATGTATTGAAATTTACCACAACATCATAATTATTTCACTTATTCATGATCAGCAGGTGCATCGCACTTGCGTGTAGGCTAGATTAGCTTTAAATGAGTTTCACCATTGGCGTTGATTGTTGATTTTGACAATTGACTGAGTGTTGGGTTCGACCGTTGACTACTACATGAAAACAACACAATTACGGAACGAATGGAATGGCAGGCGCATCGCGCATGCGTGTTATACTAGTTTTAATAAAAAAAACACGTGCACACACCAAAGGCATCGTCAGATACCGAATTCTAAGAAAAATCTTGGTTTAGTACGGTGAACCCTGTGGGGGTTATCATATGAAACACCACAAGCATTATCCTTGTACCTTTTATCAGTCTTTGACTGTAGGTATATCTTTCTAAAGGTAATCTGAGCTTACCCAATTTAGTCGACCCTGCATTTGCATATGTGCACCAAAAATAAAATGTCGAATTGGTATTATAACAGCCAACACAATGAATATCAAACATAATTTCAACATGGGCACCATTCTTTTATGACCATAGTGTGGATAGTGTTTTTGTTTTGGAGCACAGACCTTTTCAAGATTATGGCCCATGCCATGGTGATCCCAATTACCATCCGCACACATACTGATCTTATGATCAAGAAAATAAGGAACATCATAGTACTAGTTCCTCGTCTTTGGACGACATAGTTAAACAGTTAAAAACGAGTCCTTCTTATGATCCTTATGTTCCTATTCTTCCTCTAGAAGAGTCTCTCAAGATGATAGTGATGAGCACGAAAGTGCGACGCATTTTCACCCATAAATACATTAGCTAGGACTCATTTTATCACTAATAAACTTATTTGTAGGTGTTTTTGTGAAATAAGCTCTTATGGAGAAAGTTGATCGAAAAGTGGTTTTTGTACCCCGAATGACACATGTTATTCGGACTCTCAGTTTTGAATAAGGGGCACTCAATTACTAAGGGGTGACCAGTTGCTAAGGGGCACCTTCTTTGTTATTTGAAACCTGTGGCTAATCGCACCCCACTCTGGTTAAGGGGACATCATCTTCAACCTTTTGAATTTGAAATTTGGCGGGAAAATTTGGTTTGAATAGTGCAGAATTAGGGTTGAAGATTTAGAGCTTTTCGACTGAGACTCAGTGGCTGAAATTTTTTGGGTATCTTCCTTTGGGTTAAACAGGCTTGGTAAGGTCTTTAGAGTGGAACGAATTTGACTATAGTGATCGATTTGAAGCAAAACATGAAAAATACTTTTGGCGGAAAAGTGGTGCAGCGGAAGAACAATATTGGGGTTTGCGATTTGACCTTGTTTTAGTAAGATTAAAGGGCTGGAATTACTTGGGTTTAACTCTATGGGCTAAACAGGGTTGGTAATGTTGTCAGATTCGTCTAACTTGGGCTACAATCACGCGTGGGCGAAAACAAGGGAGTACGTGCTGAGATGATATTCTTCATTAAACCCGAGCAAAGTAGGTGCGATTTTCTTGTCGTATTTGTTTGAGAACGAGCTGTAACAGTCAACAGAGGTTGGTAAGGTGTTTGGAATCGATAAACAAGGAATGGTACGTGGAGTTTTTATTCAACAGAGGGCTGGAGTTATTTTTGATTATTTTCTGTTATTTTGGAAAACTTGCGTGTGCTGTGAGGAAGCTGACTAGTTCTGAAACTTGTAAAAAACGTATTGGAGTGTGCTAGGTAGAAGTAAGTTACATGAGAAGGAATAAAATCCTGGAATTTATAGCTGAAAATACACGGAAAATATTACCGAGATTACATCATTACTGTGAGAAGATTTGGAGTTATTATCGTGAGATTTTCGCACTGATGGGTATATAAAGCATGCTGGATATGATTAGTGATAGATAGAGAGTTTGGGGGAGAAGAATAGAGAGTGGCAGAGCAACTTCTCTGCTGCTGAAGAGAAGAGGAAGAAGAAGAACACAGACGGCACTTCACGGATCAAGTCGTTTATGAACGGTCACATGTTCACATCTTAGCGACCGTTTGTCTCACGACTGATTTCCAAATATAGTTCTTACAGTAATGTGCTTAAGCTGTAACGGTAGTTTGTAGCGGCCATTAACCGTTGCAAATTCCCGGTTTATTGTATTTTCTATTCTTTTCTTCATTGTAAGCACCATTTGAGCTATAAAAAATATTTTGAGAGTGTCTACAATATGAGTAGCTAAACCCCTACATTGGGTTGACGGAGGAAGCCGAGTTTCATACGTGGGTAATTTTAATTAATTCTTTATATGACTTTTGCATTTATTTTAAATTGTGTTATGATTTGAAAAAATTAGTTCACAAGTTACCTTTTAAATCCAGTACAACTGTTTATTTAAATCCATTAGATTTAATTCTCTCTGATGTATGGGGACCCTCTCATATTTTATCTAATGAAGGATACAAATACTATGTTATCTTTATTGATGCATATAGTCGTTTTACTTGGATGTTTCCTATGTCTCAAAAATCTGAAGTCTTTTCTATATTTTTTTTGTTCCAAAAGCATGTTGAAAATATTTTTAATCGAAAGATTAAAATTTTTCAGTCTGATAATGCGCTTGAGTATCGCAAACTTACTCCGCATCTCCAGAAACTTGGGATTTTTCATCGTTTCTCATGTCCACATACTTCTGAGCAAAATGGTTTGGTTGAACGCCGTCATCGTCATATTCGTGAAACTGGTCTCACAATTCTAAATATGGCTTATGTACCACCTTCGTATTGGTATGATTTGTTTTACACTGCTTGTTATTTAATGAATCGTGTGCCTTCGACTTCTGTTACTAATTCTTCCCCATATGAAGCTCTCTTTGGTATTCCACCTGATTACACTTCTTTTCGTGTATTTGGTTGTCTATGCTATCCCCACTTGCGTCCATATCGATCTCATAAAATGGATCCTTTGTCTTCTCCTTGTGTTTTTATTGGCTATAGTCCATCCCATAAAGGTTATAAGTGTCTTCATATACCTACGGGTCGAATTTACGTCAGTCGTCATTTTGTTTTTGATGAGACTACCTTTCCCTTTGCATCCGCATTACCTTCTCCGGCATCGACTTCTTCACAGGTAACGTCTTCAACTTCTTCAAGTATGGTTTCTTCTTCTCGGAATACTGTTTCTTCTATATTTCATCAACATCAGCAGCAGCCGTCTCAACAGCTGCCGACAGCACCTGTATCTCGTCAGTTTCCACAGCATCCGTCACCACAGCTCCCGACAGCCCCTGTCCTTTGTCAGTATCTACCGCAACCGCCATAACAGTAGTCGACAGTTTTTGTTTCTCGTCCAATTTTACCGCAGTCATCATCTTCTCTTCATAATGAGCCGACAGTAATGACACGTGGTCACCAGCCGCCACCTGTTCTTGTAAATAATCTGTTACAGCCGCCGACAGTATATGTTCCAAATCATGAGCCGCCAAATGTTATTAATGATCTGCCGTCACCTGCTCCTGTTTCGGTTCCAGTATCCGCAAATCCACCAGTTCCTGTTACGACAGCGCATCCAATGATCACAAGGGCTAAAGATGGGATTTTTAAGCCAAATTCACAGTATGCTCTCATCTGTGATTCGAATCTTGAACCTACTTGTATTTCTAAAGCTCTTAAAGATCCACAGTGGCGTGCATCCTATGATGACGAAATCAATGCATTGCTTCGAAACGGTACATGGTCTTATGTTCCATATGATCCTTCTATGAATGTTATTGGATGTAAATGTGTTTTTCGGATTAAACGTAATCCTGATGGTACAATTGCACGTCGCAAATCTCTCCTAGTTGCACAAGGTCACAAACAACAAGAGGAGATTGATTATTCTGAGACGTTTAGCCCGGTTGTCAAACCGTGTACTATACGTATTATTCTTACATTAGCCTTATCTTCCAATTGGCCTATTCATCAACCTGATGTGCAGAATGCTTTCTTACATGGAGAACTTCAAGAGGAGGTGTACATGAAACAACCTCCAGGTTATGTTGACCCTCGTTTTCCTACACATGTTTGTAAGTTACATCGATCTTTGTATGGACTTAAACAGGCTCCTCGTGCATGGTACCACAGACTTAGCAATTTCTTGTTGAAAATTGGATTCGTTACTTCCAAGTGTGATTCGTCCTTGTTTATTTACAATGGGACTCATGGTGTTATCTATTTGTTGGTATATGTTGATGATATTATCGTCACTGGCTCCAGCTCTGCAGGTATTACTTCTATTCTCACCCGTTTACAACAAGAATTTGCAATTAAAGATCTTGGTCAGCTGTCTTATTTCTTTGGAATTGAGGCAATTCGTACTTCTTCGGTTTTATTTCTTTCTCAACAACGTTATGCTCATGATCTTCTCATTCGAGCCAAAATGGATGGAGTAAAACCGATTACTACTCCACTTAGTACTTCTGGTAATATTTCTTCTGATCGTAGCACTTTATTAACTGATGCTACTGAATATTGTAGCATTGTTGGAGCCTTGCAATATTTAACATTTACTCGTCCAGACCTTGCTTTTGCTGTCAATAAGGTTTGTCAATTTATGCATGCTTCTACAGAGTTTCACTGGGGATTGGTCAAGCGTATTCTTCGTTATCTTAAGCATACAAGTACGCTTGGTATACTTATTCGGCCATCTCCTTCTTTACAATTATCTTTCAGTGCATATACTGATTCTGATTGGGCTGGTTCTCTTGATGATCGTCGTTCTACAAGTGGATATTGTGTCTATTTAGGTGGTAACATTATCTCATGGAGTGCTCGTAAACAGAAAACAGTTTCTCGTTCTAGTACTGAAGATGAGTATCGGGGACTTGCTATTGCTACCGCCGAAATTATGTGGATTCAGTCGCTTATTTCTGAGATTTGTATTTCTACACGATCTCCTCCAATATTATGGTGTGATAATCTTGGTGCAACTTATCTCATAGTTAATCCGATATTTCATGCTCGGACGAAACATATAGAAATTGATTATCATTTTGTTCGTGATCAAGTAGCTTCCAAGCTACTTGATGTCCGTTTTATATCCTCTAAAGATCAAATTGCGGATATTTTTACTAAACCACTCTCTAAAGATCGGTTTTCTCTTTTAAGGTTCAAGCTAACGGTTCAGGATAACCCGTTACGCTTGCGGGAGGGTGTTAACTCAACATCCGATACGTGTGTAAAATAACACACGTATCTTCTTTCTCAAGGAAGTTGTATTTTAGGTATTCAAACTAAGTTAGGAAATAGGCTTTACTTATCATTCAAGGAAAGTTGTGTATAAAAACCTCTGTTATAGCATCTGTAAAGTTTTTACAATTCAATTAATCAAAACACGTTTCAAGTCTCTTCTCTGTCTACGTTCTACATCTTCTATCTTCTGTTTAAGTGAACCTAAGTTTCACGTCTTGTTTTTAATGACGTTAACCTTTAAGTGTTTGTAATTATAGAATATATAATGTGCATTACGTACGTAATATCATCGATCGATTTCTATGGTTGCAGGAGGTTTTAGTAGCATGGGGAGAACATGATAATTTGTTTCCACTGGAGAAAGCTTATGAGCTTAAAGAGTAAGTGCACATACATGACCAACAGAAATAACTGATGCATATTTTACATATGCTTTTTTTTTTTTTTTTTTGAAATGAACTTCACTTATTTTTCATCATTTTGATTTCACTATTAGGCTTCTTGGAGAAAAGGTTAGCTTGGAAGTTATCAAAAAGACATCTCATACACCACAAATCGAAAATTCAAAGCTCTTCAACGATATTGTTATGACATTTTTACTGACAACCACCAAGGCGCGAGGTCCTTCTGATGTCTTTCTATCGTACTTGATCTATATATACGATGACAATTTGTAGTGTAAAAAGCAACACATATGTTTATCAGACTACTATATCATTTCTTTCGATGCCCGGATGATGCCATAAGAATCCCAACTGCCACGATAAACATCAATAACATGCTAACAAGCAACACATATGTTTTTTCCGAAGACTTCCGATACTCTCCCAATAAAAGTATTCCCCAGAATGTGCTTACAAGTGGAAGTGCCTGATTATAAATAAAAAGAAGCAGCATTCAGAGATAAAGATAATATCAACATGAGATACTTGCAAACAATGGCGCATCTATTACGAATAGATTCTCCTAATACAAAACCAGTAGTCACATGGAGAGACTGACCTGAACAGCATCTGCTGCTGCATATCCAGCAGCTTGACCGCCCATGAACTGGAGACCATTTCCGAAACCACAGATAAATCCTGCCAGAAGAGCCCAATGTCTACCATTCCAATCATTGATGTAAGCCTTAAGCGAAGACCGTGGTAGGTTGAATACAGGATAGTACAGGAAAATGATGTTTAGAATGATAGCCATCACAAAACATGATACAGAGAAGTAGAAAAAGGCAGTGTAGACAACTAAATGGGGAACCCCTGGAGTCATCGTGTGCCATTGATCATTTGTCGCCAAATTGAATGCTGGTGAGAAAACGGAGAAGCAAAGACCGGCAAAGAATGTTATACCCAATCCGATCAAAGTGCTCTTTCCAAACACCTGCCAGTCCACCAAATCGTTAAAAATCTCAGAGAAATGTAAACGAGAGACGCCTAGTATATTGTTGTGAAATAGCCAAACCTTGATTGCCCTTTTATTTTCAATCTCTATAAGGAAGTTTGCAGTCCCTACTTCAGCTTTCTTTAGACGAACAGTTCCATTCTCCAAATCTTTTTCACCATCTACAATTTTCGATTTCAGTGAATATGATTACCAATGTGGGTATTCCCAGAATTGCTAGAAGCAAAAATTTCAAGTTTTCTCTACCATATCTATTCTTCCACCCATTCTACGTACAATTCCTGTCAACGTAAGAATGGCTTACCTATGCTGCCGGAAGCTTCTTTATAACTACTAAGCTTTGCTTTATTATCATCTGCATTTGAAGCGTGAACAGCAGATCCAAGAAAAACTGCAACGAGAAAACATGCAACTCCTGGGAAAAGAATCTTGGGATTGTTGATTTGACCGTCTAAGAAGAAATTAATAGTTGTGCCTGTTTACATTCATTGTTATGTGAGAACTGACTCGGTTTATGAGAAGATCACGAGATCTAGTAAATTTTAGATGGGGTACATAAATACCTATAACAACCACTATGCTTGAACAAACGACCCCGGTCACCGAGATACCCACCAACGGCCAAGCATACTGGGTAGCAAGGTTTCCGACACTGAGAAACACCCCACCTGCCATAGCAAACAAGACGCATGGCCAATTGTCCTGCACAAATCAATAACCAGTACGACTGATCAACGAAAACTGGGTTAAGGAAACAATTCATCTGATTATATGATAAAATAGAATGAGTATAGTTTTAATTCATTTATCATTTTACAAAAATTATACGATAAGTTGAATAATTGAACAATTGCATCGGGTTAGATGATAGAAATTGAATGAAAATATTCTTAATTAGTGTATCATTTCACAAAAATTGTGCATAATCACGATTGTATCAGGGATCAATTACATAAGTGACAATATGAAGTAAATCACACAGGCTATAATAAATTGAACCACAGACAAGTTGAAAAATTACCTGATAAAGCTGAGTGATGAAATTTGGCATATCCGGATGGCTACCTCCGATTTGGCCAAATGTTAGAGCAATTAAGACAGCAGCTAAGAGATTTGTAATGGAGTAATCAAGGTAAGTATGCTGTGGAAGCCTACCTCGTCTCTCCAAAAGAGCAATAATAACAGGCATTGTACCTAAGAAGAACAGAGAAAGAAACATACAGCCTATGGCTCCTCCTTTGCTCTCAACTACATACATCTTCAGATCTCAAAATCTCTCAGTAACTCAATGAGAAGAAATCAAAGAAGAGGAAACTAATAAGTAAAAGCAGAAGAAACGTAGCTTTCTTCTTAGCTGGACTGATGCAAAACCCCACTTACCTAATATGCACATAGGAACAACTTTCATAAAGTTTGTAAAGAAAAATGGACAAAGGAAGTGGGTTTTTATAGAAAGACTAGCACTATACGAACATGCCAAGAAGCTTCACTCACCAAACAGATTCTAGAATTCCATTTTGTTTTAAAGTGTCTAGTGTTTTCATGCAACTTAATGAAGAGTGAGCATGCAACTTTAAAGCGTTAGATTTTATATTATAGAGATGCACTTCAATAGATGTGAAATCTGATGATCTACAAGTGTAATCTCATCATGTTGCTACCCAGTCGAGTGTGCGACATGGATTGTTGAGAATTAAAGACTCAACTACTAACTGTATGCTAAAATAATAAGATAAACCAAATAAATGCCTAAAAAACAAAGCCAATTGTAGGATTCTGCTAACAATCTTGCAAATATGTGTTTAAGCAAAATATAATGAATCCCATAATATTACATATGTTTTATGTGTCATCTGACGAAAACACTAAGTTCAATTATAATTTAACAGTAACATAAGCTAAAGCAGCAAGCAAACCGGGTTAAATATCTAAATAGAAGTTCAAAGGAGTTAAACATCTGATACCCATACCCCGAATAACAGCTTCATTCTTCATCCGAATCATCCTCAAAGATGACTGAAATTCGATAGATATGGAAGTTCATCACAAACTTTGCGTCTGGAAGTCTACCAATGAGTTCAAAAATGACAAAATCGCCAATTTTCAGATCGTTGTCAGTAGCAAACATTTTCCAGCCTTTACTGAAAAGGTATTGATTTGGAGTTGTGATGACACCAAGCTCCCAAGTCTGGCGTTCCTCATTTTGTAGCAAGACCTCGATTTTCTCTTCCCCGTTTACCTTAGCTGGAAAATGTTCTCTTGCAAAATTTACCGGTATATTCTGTAAAGGAAAAACATAATGATTTGTTTACATTCATAAAACGGCCTTTAGTTAACAAGCATCTATCGGCATACAAGATATCAACTCACCATACGATCTTTTTTTCCATAAACACTGTAGTGCTTCACACAGGTCCAGAAGAAAGGAAAGGAAGGTCTGAAAGATAGAACATTTCTCTTGACTGCTGTTGGTGCTGAAGCAAGCATCTCTGCAAAACGAAACAGTACAAATATTATCAATCTGGTTTTATTATAAGATGAATGCAACCCATCTTCCTTACCTTGACTAGAAGAGCCTCTCTTTTTTAATTTTGAATTTCCACATGGGCTTTCATATCTCTTTCTTTCTCGCCCAAGTGGAGAAGATACAGGAGTGATGCATTCTTCTCGTGGTCCATGACTTTCTTGAGCAGGAATGGTAGAAGGAACAGGAGTGATGCATTCTTCTTGTGGATCATGACTTCCTTTCCCAAGAATTGGAGAAAGAGCAGGGGCAAAGCACTCTTCTCTTGGACACCCATTTCCCTTCAAAACCTTAACATGGAACTGCATTCCACCATCATGCCTAAACACTAGGAAATCATACTTTTTCAAGCCATTGTCTTGCACAAATGTTTCCCAGCCATCCTCAAGGAAGGTGCCATTTTCGGTTATGTTCACTTCTACAATCCAAGATGCTCCACTAGGGCCCTGAATAATTGCCCATTCACATGCTGGAGAATCTGTGGGTAATCTTGAGCAGAATGCTACAGGAATGCGCTGAAAATAAGAGAAAAAATGTTATGTTCATTACTAGGTAATACATATTACAGTAGAAAACATAAAACAGACAACGGTGATAAACATGAAGACCATTCATTCCAACACAAAGTTCCAACATGAACTGGATACTAGGTTCCAAGTTCATTCCAAGAAGCAATCAGAAGGCGACTTAAATCAATAACTATCAATTTTCACATGTCAGTCTATTGGCTTGTGTTTGACATTCGGGCAGATTTTGTTAAGCAGATTTTTCTAATGGGAACGAAGTAAACTAGACATTTCTAACCATTAACCACCCTAATAAATGTTGACCACCTAAGGACCTCTAGCTCTAGGTAATCACATGACCTCAAATGGTCCAAAATCTTGCATTGGCAATGTTTCAATTTCGACCAAGCCCTTTATACACAAATACACATATGATCCACTTTGCATTTCTATAATTGCTATCAGTTAATCTCTCTAGTCTCTTACTCTCAGAGTTAGAAATCTATCATGGATGGATGGAATAAAATTTAAAACTTCTTGCAGAACAAATCTTTGGATGAGAAACCAAAGAGATATGTTACACATTCAACTGAGAAAAAATAATCTTATGTTTAGTTCCAGTACAGGTTAGACAGCCAAGAAGCAATAGTGTGATATAAGCAGTGTAAACATGATACAGGAACACAGCAACGAATCAGCCAAAGCATCACCAGCTAAATAATATGCATCACCTATGTGTGGGTCTCAAGTGGTCTCAAGTGTAACAGATCTAATAAATTCATCACACATCATCCCAATAAATCATAAAGCTAAGAGATCAAACATTCGAGCTACATAAAAGAAACTAAATTGAAAAAAATTTAGCCCAAAAAAAACATACATATCTACTACGAAATTCAAAACCCAGAAAAGAAAAAATGAAAAAGAATATGATGAATAAATCATACTTACCAATCTTCTTTTCTGTTCTTCTTCATGGAAGATCTTGAAGAAATGATGTTTCCTTTCAGCTGCTGGTTCAACAATCTTGTTCTCCATCTCATCAAACAATCCAACAACAACCAACCAAATCCCTGAATTTTTACTTCAAGAAACCCTAGATAGTTTTACTCCTCTTGCTCTTCTCTCTCTCTCTGATGGGCAGATAAAGAAACCCTGTTTTTTTTTTTCCTGAATTTAATCTTGGAGTATTTCCTACCACAATGTTCAGAGAATTGAATGAACAATGTACAATTTCCACCAGTTCCAGTTCTTGGAGTATCTACCAGTTCCAGGAAGAAATCTTAAATAAACCCTTATAATGATTCTCTTCAGCGGTCTCTTTATTATCTCAATTATTTACTTACTGTGTGTTCACTGTAATAAGTACTCAAGTATGGGGCTTTACAGAGTTGGACCGCCAAATGGTGACAGATATGGACCACTGCCCCACAAGTGTAAGTTTAGACTCTAGCGGGGTCTCTTTTGAATGCCATCAACTTCATGCAGTGGTCCACTTTGGATTAGCCAATAAAATATTAGTTCACACTTACTTCTGGTTTGGGTGGAATAATGGAATCCTAGGAATCTTATCATGGGGTAATTTAATTCTTGGAATTGAATTCAGATTCAAAATAATAATGCTTGGTTAAGATAAATCATTTGACTTTGTTTTTGACCCGAAATCTAATCACATTGAATTATTGGACTAGTAGAGTAAAAATCTATTAGTATTTTGGAAGGCATCATTCCTAAAAATAAATAATCTCAGTGATGCAGAGTTTTTTTTTCTTTTGATGCAAAAAGATTTTATTGATTGGATTAAGATATTACTTGATTTTCTTTATCAATCAAGTCTTTTATATCTTGAGGAAGAGCAGACTGAAAAGTAAAGTGTCACTTAGATGTTCTAGCTTTTTTGACTAGTTTATCTGCAACACCATTTGCCTCTTTTTTAACAGAGATGCACTTCCAATCCTCTAACCTACCAAGCAAATACTTAATGTCTAAAATAAAATGTTGGTTCATCCAATGAACATATGAAGTTTGCTCATTGATTGACTTAATAACAACCTCACTATCACTCTCAAAAATAACTTTATTGAAATTTTTCATATCGGCCAAAGTAACAGCTGCTAGCATAGCCCTGCACTCTAGCTCCTCTACTTCAATTCCTTGTGTCATTCCTCCATCATAGTATTCCCCTTGCACTCCAAAACAGGTACCTACAAAATCCCTTACAATTAGACCAATCCCACCTTGACAGTTAAGTTGTTTAAAAGAAGCATCTAAGTTGATTTTTAAGAAACCAGTCTTAGGAGGCTTTCATCTTTGAATCTGCAAATGAACATTATTGATACTTGAATTATGAACACTCAAAACAGTAAGATTGTTAATCCCTACAACTAAAATATCCTTTAAGGATCCTTATTCTGAAAGATTTTAGTGCATTTGTCCTTCCAAATGGTCCAGGCAGTTACCATAAGGGTTTTGTTTATTTCATCTCTAGTAATGCTAGAGCCAAAAACTAAGTGTTCACAACATGATTACATAAACTACAGTAAACCTCAATGCCATTTTTGCATCTAGAAAGCTTGTCTCTAGTTGGGATTATCTCTCTGATACATTTCCATGTGAAAAGTTTAATCTTATGAGGAAGTTTAACTTTTCAGAGTGATTTCCAAACCTGAGCTAGGACAGTAATGGAACCTGCAGAAGAGTTAGTTCTTTTAGAGAGCACATTGTAAACACTTTTGACAGTGAATTGACCTTTCCTGTGTGGTAACCAAATTATAGTATCTTTACCAGTAACAGGTACATTCATTGCAAGTATTTTATTAGCACAATCCTCATTAAAAAGATAATGCATTAAGTTGGCATTCCAAGATCTAGTATCCTCAATAAAAAGTTCAGAAACATAAGAGTAAGAAACAGTATTGACCAAATCTTCAGCTGGTAAAGGAGGATGGTCTAGACCAATCACCCAACAGTCAACCCAAATTTTAGTTTTAGTTCCGCACCAAATAGCCCAAAAACTGTTTTCTTTAATAATTTGAATACACCTATAAATTCCCCTCCAAATCCAAGAACAACACTGATTAAGCTTTTCCAAATGGATAATGTTGCAATCCTTAAAGTACTTAGCACTTCAAATGTGCACCCACAATTCCTCATCTTCTGTAACAATTTTCCAAACTAGTTTGCAGATGAGAGCAGTGTTAAAGGTTTCAAGTTCCCTAAATCCTAACCCTCCCATCGCCATAGACTTATTTATACTATCCCAACCCACAAATTTAATGCCTTTACCTATCTTATGCCCCAACCAAAAATTCAGCTGAAGAGAATCAAGCTTATTAAGCAGAGTTGTTGGAATTTTGAAACAAGATATTTGATAGGTGGGTAAAGAATTCAAAACAGATTTAATCAAGGTAGACCTACCAGCTTGATTAAGAGTAATACTCACATAATTCTTAAGCCTAGCTTTAAAAGATTGCACAATGGGATCAACGGTTTTTATCTTAGAAATTCCTGGTAACAAAGGAGCACCCAAATATTTCTCAGAATCTGTGACAATAGACATGTTAAGAGCTGTAGCAATAAAATCACAGTAATCAGGACTAAGGTTATGACTGAAATACACACATGACTTATCAAAGTTAAGCATTTGTCCAGAAAGATTACCAAGGTTCTGCAAAATCTTTACAATATCATTAACATGTTGCATATCAACTTGACCAAAGATGAGAATGTCATCTGAAAAGAGTAAATGGGAGATAGGTGGAGCTTTCCTAGATACTTTAATTCCAGTAATAGTGTTATTAGACTCATCTACTAAGAGAGACCTAGAAAGGAATTCCAGAGCTAGGATAAAGATATAAGGAGATAAGGTATCTCCTTGTCTTATACCCCTAGTTGGATCAAATTGATTACAAGGAGATCTATTCAATAAAACACTAATATTGGTAGTAGTCACACATTGTATGATAAGATTTATAAAAATAAGCATTAAAACCAAATTTCAATGACACACCATTAAGAAAACTCCATTCAAGTCTGTCAAAAGATTTTGACAGATCAAGTTTAAGAGCTATAGTTCTAGAGTAACCTTCCTTATGATTCATAGAATGGTTCATTTCATGAGAAAGAATAATATCGTCATGAATTTCCCTTCCTGGGACAAAAACAGCTTGATAAGGAGAAATCAGTTTTTTCAATAAAGGTTTTATTCTATTTGCTAAGATTTTAGAAATAATCTTATAAGAAACATTGGACAAACCTATGGGTCTAAACTCATATGGTAATTTAGGACTTTTACACTAGGGAATAAGTGAAATGTAAGTTTTATTTAAACTCCTAGGCATGTGACAACATTGAAAAAACCTTTTAACTATTTCAATAATATCTTTACCAACTAGCTTCCACTGAGTTTGGTAAAAACCAGCTTGAAAGCCATCAGGACCAGGAGAGCTCTAGGAAGGCATACTCATAATAACATTCTCAATTTCAATATCAGTAGGAATGATACTTAAAACAGCATTTTCAGCCTCAGTGATGATACTAGGAATCATATCAAAAACATCATTTGTGAAAACAGGATTTGAAGTAGTTGCAACTTTACTAAAATGTGCAGTAAGTAAATTACTAATATCATTTCTATCCCTTAACCAATTTCCATTAGAATCACAAAGCACATTAATAGAATTAGTGTTGCATTCTTTTATTAACTATAGTATGGAAAAACCTAGTATTATTATCCAAATCCAATCCAGTTTTATCTCTAGACTTTTCTCTATAAAATTCAGACTGAATCTTATACCATTTTTCTAGCTCATTGGTAATAAACTTAACTTTATCATGCTGGGTATCGGAATAGGCTTCATTTTGAGCAGTTTCCAGATCATCCTGAAGATTTTTAATATTCTTGGGAATATCACCAAATTCCATCCTATTTCACTGAGACAAAGTTATTCTAGCACTATGTTGCTTTTGCTTGAGTTGATGAGCAGGACTACCTTGAAATTCTAAATTCCAAGAAAGCTCAAGTTGATCTTTAAAACCATTATAACCAATCTAAGTCTTGGAAAACTTGAATGGCTTCCAATGATGTGTAGGAATGGGATCAGTTATAAGCAAAACAAGGCAGTGGTATGAAGCAAAGAAATTTAAATGAAGTAATTCGGCAGAAGAAAAATCAAGACCCCAATCATTATTGCAAAGAGCCATATCTAATCTAGCTTTTCTACTCCCAGTTCCATAAGAGTTACTAGTCCAAGTGTAGTTTCTTCCTTCATAACCAAATCAATTAAACTTGCATTATTAACTTTAGTTTGAACCCATTTATCAGAGGTATTCTAGTACAAAAATGGCCTTTAGTCACGGTATTATACCGTGTCCATATGTCTATGGTCACGGTAATTCATTTTTGGTAAACCGTGACTAAATCCTGCGAGGAGAAAAGTCCAGCATTTGGTCACGGTATTTTCCGTGGTTACATGTCAAATCCACCGTGACCAATACTTCAATAGTCACTGGTTTCTATCGTGACAAGTTTGCTCTTTAGTCACGGGATGCTGAAGTACACTGTGACCAAAGTTGATCCGTGGACACGAATTCCTTATTACATTGACCAATATGCAATATTCACTGTCCAAACTATCTAAGATTCTTGGATGCATAGGCACATCTTTATTCCTTACAAAACAAAAAATGGCGAAATGGTGAAACAATCTTAATTAAAATTCTTAACATGGCATTGAATCTGACAATATCAACACAGTTTACATTTATCTTGAAATGGATTCTACTAGAGTTGATAACGTGGACATATCAATATAAATAGAAAGTATTAAAACATGTAATCGCTTTCGCATAAAAGAGTGGGAAGCCTCCAACAAAGTTTTGGGACTTGTTCACTGAAAATGCCTGTGAACACTCGCATTACTAGAGCTCCTCCAAAATTTGCTTCTAGGATGTCGCTAGGCTGCAAAGCATAAGGGTAAAACAAATTTATTCATAAAGCTACAACACAAGATCCAACCCAATGCACATTGCTTTAGTGCCAGAGACATCTGAACACCATAAATATAAAATAGGGAAGGAAATTACAGAAAAATATCCTGAATATAAATTGCAAATCAAACAATTTATACATGACATGCCAGTTTTTAGTCACAAAATAAGACTTAGAAAGTATTTCCGGAGCTTTATGTTCCTCCATTATTCCAAGTGCCACGACTTCCCATCTACAAAATGAAGTCAGGTGATTAACCTTGTGAGCTGGCGGAAACGCATTTGAAGATAACATTGAAAAAAGTAAATATCTTGCAAGAAAATAGAGACCAGATTACCTGGCAACTGTAAAGGTCTACAACACAAATCAAATCTAAACAAAACTAAACTACACTTATAAGCAAAATATGTTCATATCGACAAAAACAAGAAGAAACTTGCTTTAAAAAGAAAACTCTTAATTTTTCATTTTTCACAACTTTGTCGTCATTAGGCAGTGGAGTTTTGTGTTTCTGGTTCATTGTAACTTCTAAGGTTTTAGTAAGGATTTACCTAGTTCATGTCCCACTTCCAATTCGCCAGTTCCAAGTGCTTGCTACATCAGAGAGAGAGAGAGAGAGAGTATAGTTTTGTTTTGACAGAAACATAAAGATATAGTATCATCGGGCAACTGCTTTATCAGTTTAACAAGAATGCTAATATCATCATTTCTAAACAGGGTAACAACTCATTCTTTTGGCTCCAACTGGGAATCTGTCAACTGATATACTACGTCACAAAATATATATTAGTAAGGCTCATCTATGGGATACTAGTCTAACGTCTGAGAACTTGACATGGTTGTTAGTGGACACCGACCACTTTTCACCAGTTAGAGAGGCCCTCTTTAATACATCCAGAAAAGATGTTCATAGGGGTTCACCTGTAACAATTATTTCTTTTGTTAAATTTAATCATTATATTCTAGTGAGCATCCAAATGAAAGATATCACCCTTCCGCAGAAAAATCATATAACTTGCGTACAAAGTTGTATCGAGGTTGAATGGTAGATGAGAATATAAGTGTTGCTTCTAGAGTATAAATTGTCACAGTCTTACACAAAGCTATTGGAAATTGTTATTCATAGAAGTTGAACTAAATCAACAAAGAAGGTATATCAAATTATTGCCTAGTATATAATCATACTAAGTCAACCTACTGGCATACAGGGCCCTGAGAACAAATTACAGATTGCATCTCAGATGGATCTCTCGCAAACGGCTTATGTTTCTTTGTCAAGAGACACCCGTCATAGAGCAGAAACTAGACCCAAAAAACAAGTTTAGTGCATAACGATTTACATGGCAAAGAAAAAGAAAAGGGTAACGATTAAATCCCACACCCGAAAGACTAAATACAGAAACAAGTAGGCTCACAAAGGAACATGTCAGACTGAACTAAATTATAAGGTTATCATCATCAACAATGCTACAGTTCACATAAAATTTTCAATTTGGTTGTTGTTCGCATCAACAGAATAAAAAAACTACTTCGCACAGCAGATATAACACCGTACACTAACCATTTATAGCAAAACTGGCCACAATAAAGGCAGAACTGAGTAATCTTGTGAAGAGATAATATACTGGATAATTATTAACTTTATGTTTCATTAAGAATTTTCCGAATTAGTTCATGAATCTTTGCTGTTCAACCTAAAACATACTCAACGTGTAGAAAGGAAATTACAGTTTGTAAAACTTGCATCAATTGTCCTAGATTTGGTATTATGCATCCAAGTTTCCAGACAATTCAAATTCACAAATTGTGTTTGATAAGTGGATGAAAGACATGCAAGAAAGAAGTAATCACACGACTTAAAAATCAGTACAATACTTCCAACATAAGCAATAATGAAATTGAATATCTATCTTAGTCAACGAGACAAAGAGTTACCTGCAATTGAACCACGTATACTGAACGACAACAAAACCAGAGCTCTAAAATCTCATATGGAAATACCTCAGCAGGTATAATACATAGGCATTGCTGCGAAATCAAATCAAAGTCACATTAGGTCAGGGATATCAAATACAATAAATTAACCACAAAGGAAGAAGGCGAGTAATCTCAGGAGTTCAATTTTTTATACAACCTTATAAGTGCAAGAATCTAATGTCAAATGGATGAGTTTCACTTATGATCTTTGGGTTCACTGTCAAAGAAACATAGAAAACTAATTCATCTTTATAATAGGTATGAACACAAAATGAGATTCTAAGCAAGAAACTAATTTACCTTTCAAGATAGAAGGCATGGATCTCCCACACTCTAGCAATGCTTATCTTAGGGTACCTGTTTTCACATTCAAACACAAAGAAAATTGTAAAAAAAACAAATAATGTGCCATGATTTCAAATAGGAAAACCCTAATATACAAAGAATTCACTAATTCAACACGCAAATTATTGCATCTATTAACCAAAAGCGAGTCCAAAATTTAACCACTTCAGATTCTTACCAAAAAAAACCCAACATTAATGGAATATCAGTTTCACTATCAAATATCAAAACGCATTGGTTAATGCGTACTCATCTAATTTGAACCATAAAACTTCCTCAACTATGTAATTTTGATATAGGAGAGACAGAAACAATGACTAACTGATTTCGAAACTTCCGATCGATTTACACATAGGAACATGAAATCAGATGAACAATCTAGATAAACTAAGGTTTGTACTTGGGATTAAATGACTGAAAGATAGAGAAGTAGATAGGAATGATTACCTAAAACGTAAGAAGGTGGTCGAAGTTGTAGTAGATCGTGGGAGACTGGAAGTAGAAGTTAGGTTAAGAACCACAACATTTCTAGTTCTCAATCGTGTTTAGAAAGTAGAGATTGATTTACACGTTGTAAATTGGACACACGTCAAATATACCCGTATCCAACGAGATTTGAAATGGTCCCGGAAATACATTTACCCGGGACAAATGAATCTTTAGTCCCGCTTATAGGTACGACCATGACGAGGTCAACCGTGATCAAAGACCATAATTGTACCAGTATATTCCTATCTAGATGGAAGTTTAAATCCCCTAAAACTATCCAAGGTTGTTGAACATCATAACTAAATTAAACTAAAAAGTTCCATTGAGCTTTCTTGGGATCAATATATGTTGAACCATACATGAAAGCAACTAGGGCTTTGGGTTTATTAGGATCTAGCTGAATAACTACATGAATCATATTGTTTTCACAACCTTTAATTTCAACATCTATACCATCCTTCCACATAAGAATTAATCCACCAGCTATACCCACTCTATCAATACAAGTATAATTGAGAGAGTGGACTGACTGAGCTATTGAGATCATCCTAGTTTCATCAATCTTAGTTTCACAAAGAAAATAAAATCAGGAGTTTGAGTTTTAATCAAATTTTGAAATTGTTGTTTAGTAAAACTATTAGCAATACCTTGCACATTCCAAGAACTGATATTCATTTTAATGTAAAAAACAGAAATCAACCAAAGAGATAAAAGAAGAAAGTGTTACCTTAGCTCCAACAGTGCTTCCAATTTGCAAATCCCTTGATGTGATTATGTTAGTTGTCTGTGATTCCACAATTTTGCCAGCAACAACTTCATGTTCCAAAACATAAATAATTGGAATTTCACTTCTCTGCCTCTTTCGAAGTCTTTCCTCTACAATATCAATTTCCTTTTCTTCTCTAGTCATGGAAGTGGAGCCTTTCACATAACCATCTTTTGGTGGTACAAAAACGTTCCCCTTAACTTATTTCTTCTGAACAGCTTCAAGAACTTGATCTCCATACCTAACAATCTCAATCTTCTTCCTTGCACCCATTTTTAGCTCTCCAAAATAGTGAGGCTTAGCATGAGCCTTAGCTAAGTATCTGTAGCATCTTTACATGCTTCTTAGGTGTGGTTTAGGATATATCAACTTGGACATATCTTATGTGGCTGCTTCTCATGAAAAAACTTAAGTCAGCGAGTTGATCTAGAATTAGTTTTTGACATCACACCTCTTCTCAAAGGATAGTTAATATCAACTTGAATGCAAACTTTCACAAGTTCACCCTCAACAGGAACACCATCTTCTAGTACAATTGCTAAGACTTCACCCATAATTTTTCCAATTTTCGTTAGTATTTTGACATTCATGTGCTCTGGAAGGATCTTTTTAATTTGAATCCAGAAACATTTCTTGCTCTAATCAAGTTCTTGATTAATCACTTCAGAGTTATAGAGACTCAGATTAATAAGAAATCCATTAATACTTCAGGGTCGAGAATCAAAAACTTTCTTCATTGTAACTGTATCCTGTATCCTTAAAAAGAAACTCGATAATGTTATCTTCTGATTCGAAAACCTTAATCCCACCTTTAGGAATGAAATTTCATGTGAAACAATTGCTTTTCTCAATTTTTTAATACCCATTTTTCCTTCAATTATGATTTTTCCAATGAGACTGATTTCTTCCTCATCAACTGGGTTTTCTTCAACATCATCCGATTGATAATAAATAACTTCTTCAACATCACCTAAATCCAGAGCAGCTTGCATAAACTTATTAGCTAAATCAGAAATTGATTTCTCACCCCCTTCAGCCATTGTTGAGTGAAGAAATTCTCTGCAATTATTCTTATTGTGCTCAATATTGATAACATTAGACTTATAAAGAAGATAAAACCTAGAAAAATATGGGATTGATTGATTTTTGAGAGATGTTCATCCGGATATCTTGTAATTGAGAGATTATGATTGACTGGTTATTCTCAGTGAATAGAGAATGTAGTTTAGGAAAGTTAACAGAATAGACGTAGAGTTGATTTGTCTTGTTTGGCTTAAGTAGTTAGGCTCACTCTCAGAATTGGATTAATTAGCTTTCAATTCCTTGAATCAAACATGGTATAAGTGTTTCTATTAGTCTAGGTGTAAAGGAGAGACATTTTTTTTGGTTATATAATAGCCACGTCCGGGTACAATGGCATATCACTCGGGTATAATGTAGATGTAAACCAAATCTTGGGGTAAAAATGTGTATCACCCACAAGCTAAGAGCATCTAGAGCCATAAAGGTTAAACTGGTACTATATCAGCTTATTTCCTTCTACGATTCACACCATTTTATGGCAATGGGCGAGTAATTAGAAGTCTAGGAACATATACATGGACCTAATTGAAACTGAGCCGTTTTGAACTACGCCAATAATTTTTTTTTTGTGTGTGATTTTAAAACCCGTCCGGTCTATGATTATTTTCAAGCGGATCTATTAAACACGACTTACCTTCTATGCCCAGGTTTAAATTCCGTCCGACCAAATTTAACATTTGCTAACCGTATATGGTATATTTAACTTTATATGATACCCAGTACCGCACTTAAATATATGGTAACCATATAAACTATGTGGCTTCAGTAAGCAAGTAGATTTTTGAAGAACTCGGTTTCAGTAAAATAACAATTTAGGAGGGTCCACGGTTAATGTTTACCACTGTTGTACATTAGTAAAGTCTTTAGGAGATTATATAGGCATCAAGTTCTTTATCATTCAGATAAATAAATAAAATATTCTTGGTTAATATTTTCTGGGAAAACAACCGTTAATTAACAATAAATATAGGATTAATTAAATAAGCTACTTCATTTATTATACAAAATTCAATTTTGAAACGGGCATAATAAGTGTAACTACCAAACCTATGGGAACTGATAAAGTTTCCAATATTTTTTTGTCTATATATTATGACCACGCCTCACAACACCATTTTATTCAGATATTAGTTTGTAACAACACTCGATTTCAATATAGCGAATTTCAACAACTGGCAGGAAAATAGCTTCATAATAAGAATGTTGTCAAGGTTAGGATATTTGGTAGGCTGTGTAATACTGATGAGTACAGGACTCTTCTCGATCGTACAAGGAGAGAAGGAAATTTGGCGATATCCCCCTTGTTCGCCATGGCAGAAGGGAGATTGTGAACCTTGTGATTATTCATCTGATCCTTTTAACAAAAAAATCTACGACAGACAAACGATACTGATAGTGAATGCTTTCATAAAGAAGAAAGCACATTTATGGGTTAAGTGTCAATCCCAACATCACGATATACCTGGAATAATGCTGCCGCCTGGTGGAAGATTAGAATTTGAACCCCAAGAGGTACCCGAAAGTAACTCTCAGTACTGGTGTTTTATAGACTGGATTGATCCTGTTGATAACAAGAAATATGGCCGTACGTTGAATGCATGGGGTTACGGACGT
Source organism: Papaver armeniacum (assembly GCA_023531295.1). NCBI lineage: Eukaryota > Viridiplantae > Streptophyta > Magnoliopsida > Ranunculales > Papaveraceae > Papaver > Papaver armeniacum. The sequence goes on along the minus strand of JAJJWW010002017.1, from coordinate 886,371 downwards.
TACCAAGAAAATCAACCCCTGTACGGACGCTTGTACGAGTATGTTGTTAATAAAGATGGCATATTTTTTCCAGAGGTAATGGGGGCGTACTACAGTCACAATTATCCATTTTCCTATAGAATTGAGCTTATGCTTAGAATCAAAGGCTATGAAGAAATCCATTAGAATCAATGGCTACCTGATTTATTTATCTATGTAATGCCTTAAATTTTCAATAAAACAGAAATATCTTTTACATAGCTTTAATACTGATTATCTCAAATATATGTATGTTTGAGAAAGATCCTAATATCCTTTTCCAAAGATAAATATTAATAGCAGGCCATGTACCTAAGTAGGATAGACCATGAGGCAAACAGCGCCATATAGTCCCTCTTTTACTCTCAACACACAACAGACATCTTTAGCAGCCTCCGTAGTAGTTAACAAAAATCTCTCAATGACTCAATGAGAAGGGATCAACGAAAGGAAACTAATAAAAGAAGAAACCGATGCAAAACCTCACTTGACTATGATACCAAAGCTCGGAACCCTTGGTTAAATATAAATGCAGCAAGCACCACTTGCAAATACATAAATCATCTCCGGTGGGCGGTGGCAGTTCTACAATTAACATTACGGCAGTTCAGTAGTTGATTAATTAGAGTTTAGGGGCAAAGTTAGTAGTACAGATAATTTTAGGCGGAAAGTTGCATTATTAATAATTCATTTGAGGAGAAAAGCCGAGAACCCCTATAAATGATATCAATGACGAGTAAGGCAATATAAAGATTATTTTATTTTATTTTATTTTGGTAAACATGTACTTTGGAAGACAATCAATAAGTGAGAGCGCGCTCTTCCTTATTGGATCCAACCTCACAAATGTTTATAGAGTTTTTCAGGGGAGACAAGAGCTGGCTAAATAGTGCGCACAATCATCCTTGGCGTACTGTATACAATCCTCTCCCAACAAATCTTCCGGAACATATTTACCTTTCGTAAATAAGCAGTTTCGGGACGAATTATAGTAACACCTTTCGTAACTTCTTTCCTCTTGACAACATTTCTTGGCCAAGGGAAGATAATCCTTTTGACAACGAGCTATCGAAAACGGTGTACGTTCTTTTCTGCAGACATTGATATAGAAATCGAAATAGTAATGGTAACAATGATTGTAATAGGGTGTCTCGCCCGGAACAGGAGCAAAGGCTGGATCTCCAGGAATATAAGCACTTGCAGGCTCTATGTATGTGTTAGGCAGTGCCATGACCATGTTCGTAACGAATAGCATCGCCACCATCATCTCCATCGCCATCACCAGATTCATCTTCACAGCTGCCATCTTCATAGATAATAAAAGATTTTTTGCCTGTTTGATAGGCGTTGTTCTTGACTACATCCGCTTTTTATAGGGAATCACAGGATACCATGCGTTAAGTTATTAATGTTATCAACGTATGGGTGCATGTATAGGAACGCTTGAAAATTTAAATGCTTAAGTTTATAAATTCAAATAAAACAGTTGAGCAAACTAATGGTAGTCTAACGCGTTACAATTTGAAGTTCTAGTAAATTTAGACTCTTGATTGAATTGACAACTATCGTGTATCCCCGACCAATCACCAAGTTTATTCACTCCAGAAAAATCATTTTCAGTAAAACCAGTTGTCCCAACTTTCCGGTCGACTCTATTTTGCAATTCTAAACTTAAAATCGTAATTCTCACACGACCCGAAACTTATTCTTTTATCCATTGCCTTTCTATAAAATGGATATGTATGTCTGTGCTTTTCTTACTTTGAATCCTAGCTTTGCTATTGCAAATGCATTGTGCTTTTCAGAAATGATTGTTTTACAAACCAAGTGGGGGTTGGGCGATTCTTTGTGAGTTTAGAGATTTCAGAAGACTTTGTGAATGATTTCAAAGAATGATGGTGATTCATACGGATAATAGAAACATAAATGAATTCCAACTTACACGAGTGACTAAAGCAGCATGCTTATATTTTCACAAAATGAATATATATATAAATAACTCAATGAAAATGTATTAATCCATGCATGTATAATAGAATTTGTAACTATTTTGTCAATAAAACATCAAAACAAGATGAATATTAACCTGGCTTGATTGGGGTATACCCAGATTAATTGGGGTATACCCAATTTCAAGGGGACATGGTGTGTCATTATTAAAAAGGGTGATTTTACTTTAATACCCTTGAACTAATTAAATCTTAAAAATAAACTCATTTTCTTAATTTCATTAACCCTAAAATTAAAAAACTAAACAACTCTTAATCTTCATCTTCATCTTCCATCAACCAAAGTCATATAAAAATCTTCAACTTTGATTTTCCAAAAAAATTGTTGACTCTACCAGCGAAAAGAAGACTATAAATGATGTTTAAACTCAAACCCATCATTGTGTTGTGTGATTGATTGTTATGTTAGGTTGGAAATCGAAAATCATGATTTCTGTTTTTTTGGTCGGCAAGGTCGTAACATGCATATCTTGCCGACTTTTCATAACATCCATGGCGACGTTTCATAACATCCATGGCGCTCTTCCTTATTGGATCATGTTTACAGAGTTTTTCAGGGGAGACAAAATCTGGTTGAATTGAACCCACAATAATCCTTGGCCTTCTTTATACATTCCTCTTTCGGAGTATATTTACCATAGAGGTACGGGCAGCTTTCGTAAAAATTATAGTAACACCATTCGCGATTTTTCTCCTCTAGGCAACATTTCTTGGCTAAGGGAAGATATTGCTTTTGACAACGATCTATCAAAAACGGTGTAGTTTCTTTTTTGCAGGCATTGAGATAGTAATTGAAATAGTAATGGTAACAATGATTGTAATAGATTGTCTCGCCAGGAACAGGAGTAAAGGCTGGATCTCCAGGAATAGAAGCACTTGCAAGTTCTGTGTATGCATTAGACAGTGCCATGACCATGTTGATAACTAATAGCATTGCCACCATCACCTCCATAGCCATCATCAGATTCATCTTCACAGCTGCCATCTTCTTAGATAATAAGATATTTTTGCCTGCTTGATAGTGCATTGTTCTTGACTACATCCATATTTTATAGGGAATCACAGGATACCATGCGTTATGTCTTTAGTGAACAAAGTAATATTGATGTTATCAACGTATGGGTGCATGTATAGGAACGCTTGAAAATTTAAATGCTCAAGTTCATAAACTCAAACATAACAGTTTAGCAAACTTTCGTTTTTGATTGGCTAAATTTGAGCAAACTAAAACGGGTATGTAAGTTTATCCTCCTCTTACCATGAATCATGCATATCTTCGCCATTGCAAATGTATGCCTATATGGTGCTTTCGGAAGATGATATTTTTTATACACCAATAGGAGGTTAGTTAATTACAGGATTAGTAGAGATATTGAGAGGCTTTTTATGCAAGAGATCTTATGACCGTGTCTATGGTGGTGTATATTCTTTTGCATTCACAACCATAAAACAAGGCTCCAATATGGTGGCTCGATCGAAACTTTTACCATGTTACCAACACTAAGATTCCTAGGTAATCATGAAGTCACTGCGGCACAATGGTAAATCATCCGGTAAAGATACGGAATCAAATTATATGATCAAAAGAATTAAAAATTTCCTAGCTAATATTTTCTTAGAAAACGGTAACTCATAAACACAAATGTCAGGATGAATTAAGTAAGGGAATAAGTTACTTCATTTATATGCTATACATTCAAAAGTTAATTTTGAAACAGATACAATAAGTGTAATTTTCAAAAAAATTCTACCTATTTAAAGACACCAAACAATGTTATTTTATTCAGAAAAATATTCAATTTTATATACAAAATTTTATCAACTGGCATGCAATTTGGTGCATGATAAGAATGTTGCCAAGGTTGGGATATCCCGTAGGATGTGCAATACTGCTTAGTACAGTACTCTTGTCAATCGTACAAGAAGTGACAGCAGATTGGCCTCCCCCCTGTGCTCCATGGGAGAAGGAAGGTCATTGTTCACCTTGTGATTATTCAACTGATCCTTTTAACAAAAAAATCTATGACAGAAAAACGGTACTGATAGTGAATGCTTTCATAAAGAAGAAAGCACATTTATGGGTTAAGTGTCAATCGCAACATCACGATGTACCAGGTGTAATGTTGCCGCCTGGTGGAAGATTAGAATTTGAACCCCAAGATGGACCGGAAAGTGAGTGTCATTGGTATCACTGTAGAAAAGAAAAGTACTGGTGTTATATGGACTGGATCGATCCTGTTGATAATAAGAAATATGGTCTTACGTTGGATGCATGGGGTTACGATGACTCAACTAAACCCCTGTATGGACGGTTGTACGAGTATGTTGTTAATAAAGACGGCATATTTGTTCCAGTGCTAGCGATACACCCCGCTGACGATCATGTTTACTATACAATTGAGATTGTACTTAAAATCCGAGGCTATAACGAAATCCATTAGAATCAATGGCTAATTAATTTTTTTTTATCCATGTAATACCTTTTGGTAACTTTTCAATAAAAGGGAAATATATTTTCAATAGCTTGAACACTGATTATCAATGGCTAATTGATTAGAAAAGATCCTAGAAACCTTTTCAACAGATTTCATCATCATCAACTTTTCATCGTTTTGATCGAAATGAACAAAATAGATCAAGAAACTGGAAGATTCATGGGGTTTAAAAACTCACTCAATCCACCTGTATTAAAAACTCACTTAACAAAGTTTCATTCTCAACGAAAAAATATTTCATGTTTTCATTCGTTTCATTCATTATGGATCCTGATATTGAAAATCAAGAACTCGACATTTTTCCAACAACAAGAAGCGTTATGCAGCAGCTGGATCAAACGGATGCAAATTCAGGCGATGAGAGATCCATAATCAATGCAATGTTTAAAGTGCTTTGTGAAACTGTTGTCAACCATTTTGGTCCTCGTTTTTTACGGCAACCTACGCAAGATGATGTCAATCGACTACTAGCTGAAAATAGGAATAGAGGCTTTCCGGGAATGTTAGGTAGCCTTGATTGCATGCATTAGGTGAGGCATGGATGTCCGTATGCTTGGCATGGTTAGTATAAGGGCCACTACACAAAACCAACTGTGATTTTGGAAGCGGCAACTTCGTATGATTGGTGCATATGTCATGCTTTTTTCGGCCTTCGGGTTCCAAAAACGACATCAATATTTTGCACAAAAAAAAAGTTTAGAATACTTAAAAAAATTAGAGGACGATAACATCTTTTTCTCTCTGAATCTAAATCTAAATCTTGGTTGAAGTTTCTTTAAAAAGAAGACGAAGTCTTAGCTCGACTCGGCTATTAGCAGTCTAGGAAAGTAATGATTGTACTCCTCATCGTTACCATACGATGATACCTTAATCCACGGATCAAAAGTTATGTTAAACCCCATGATTAAGCAAGCAAAACCTGAAACCAAATTTTCTTATACCAACACATCTTCTCATATATAGCTTGGACGCTTTATTTTTTTTTTTAAACCAACAACACCCTTTAGAATGTCATAATTTCTTTAAACAATGAGGATCTTAATCAATTAGTAACATTATGTATTAATCTTCCAGAAGTGCTACGTATCTCGTGAGTCATACCGACAGAGACAACATACCTCGACATGATGGTATGACTCGCGGGATTCAACCCGTAGGATACTAATCATTTCCCGAGAAAAAGTATAATTAAGAATACCAAAAATAAAACAAAAAATAAAAGACTTCAAACTTATCAATGTGCCCACTTTAGCAGTTTGCACTTGACGGAGGTGGCAAAAAGACTATATTACACCAGAAATTGTTCGTGAAGGATAAAGAAAATTCTGGTCCGCATATAGATTCGGTCTTCAACTGTATCTAACACATATCTTCCAACCCATTGATCCTTATATTCTTGGGATCTAAGACATATCTTCCAACCAATTGATTCTTTGGGAGATCTTGAAATAGAATGCAGTGCTCTTACCCTGAAGATTAAAGAAAAAGAATTCATGTTCAAGTAAACCGGCCAGGATCCCAAATTCTTGCCGCTGCTACAACTTGCACCTCCATGTGCTCTTATTTAATATAAACAAGATCCTCAATTTCTTCCATCTTCAACTCAACTTCTTCCACCCCATCATCTGATCTTACACCCTCCTGTTTCATCTTCTCCTCGAATGCTTCCGCTCCATGCTTTGCCAAATAATATGCAGCACCGTCATCATATCTATCTTTACCACAGAGTTGTCTATATTTGAACTTGATATTAAGTCGCAGTTTTATAAGTTGTTTAATAACTGGAAGCAGGAGCTCGAAACTTTCACTAGTCAAGCACATATGATTTCTCAAACACGTCCGGCAGAAATTAACATCAGCAACATCTTGCTCCGCATGAAAGTAGCTAGCTAGCATGTAGGGATAGCTGAAAAGGTAATTAAAGTGGTGAGCAGCTGTTGTTGAATTGATTGAGAAACGAACTTGATCAAAGTCCCTTCCAGCAGCAATCTCTAAGGCTCTCTTCATTCCTAGGTGAAGGTAATAAAGGTACGACCTTCCTTTGGAAACCCCGTAGTAACCACATACCGGTTTTTTGAACTTGTCCCGGAAAAAAATACCATATCCCCCATATCCTTTACTCCTACGATAATACTCATATATGTAAGCATAATACCTCTTATCCTGGCGTCTTGATATAGGACTAGGATTAACCTTCTCCAACAAATCTTTCATTGTCTTCTGAGGCTTATTCGACAGTTCGCAATGGACCCATCTCCACGAGGGATGAGTTCTCTTATCGTCATCATCGCCATCATCACTATCAGAAGACTCGTTGAGTGAGGAAGCGTCAGAATCATAATCTTCATCATCTGAATGAGAATCATCATCTTGTTTTTGCTGATTCAAGTATTCGCTTTTTAACGACATCTCTGTCACCTGAAGCTACACCTCCCAATATCAAGAGTAAAATTGTGCACAAAACAAAGAGTTAGTACTTAGTATTATATAAGCCTAATTATTTCCCAAATCGATGACGAGGTGAAACACAAAAGGAATGATTTCCTTTTTACGATATCAAAGGAAAAACCAACAAAATTTAGAAATCAACCAAAACAGTTTTCATTAATAAGTTTACGACTCTATTTATATATAGAGTTTATTACAAACTTGTTGCCCAAGTAATTATAAGATCCCACTATTACGGAAGAGAGTACCACTGTAGTGGGAAGAAAGGCAACATCGTCGTTTTTAACCCCCTTGGCTATCTTTTAGCCACGGATATTTCAAACCTTTTTTATATTGAAGGAAAGGGTGATTTGATCAACCCGTTTTGTATGTTGAGATGGGTATAAAGCATGGCTTTTCTGAACATAAAGTCGAATGCAATTCGTTTATAGTTCCAGATCTCATTGGCCATTGCCGTAATGTTAAACTAGCAAAGACGCACGCGCGATGCGAGTGCCCTTCCGTTTATAAACCTGCAAAGCATATCACTTCCGTTTATAAAACAAAGCATATCGTTTATTTATAAGATGTATACAATACACACGAATAAGATTGTCTTTTACGTATTTAGTTACACTATTTTTCAAACTTTTTAGTACTGTGCTTTAAGCCGCCAAAAATTGATTCAACTGCATATAACTATACTATATTACCATGATACATGCATATCTGCAGCAAGTAAAAAAATAACTGGATTGAAGTTTTAATCGTCCCCTAGAACTTAACATGGCGACAGCAAACTTGCATATTTTGAACCCACCAGTACTCTCTCGTCATTGCTTTTAGTTCCACGTCTAATTTTATTGCGGGATAAGCACCAGCACTTCTTTCACGTATTTGTTCTCTCTTAATGTCGTCCATTAAACTTCTCTTTTCCTTGTCCAAGATGCAACGTTCCTGTAATGGAAATTTTCTTTGTTCCAGACTTCCAAGTCCATTTCATGTCAGCACTTCTTTCAGTAGCTACCAATTCTGGGTCAGTTACATGTTGATGTTTCTTGCCTTTTCAGTCGGTGTACATGCTAATGCTAGATCCCGGAGTGTTCTATGATTCTAGCGCTCCGGTGAATATTGTCACACCCTATTGCTGTAACCATTTGAACTGCAGGAGGTAATCGACAATCTGTGTATACAAACAACAGCATAAGCATAATTGGATGGAGCTTTACCAGTAAGAGAAAACTCATATTCATAGTTCAAATACAAAATATATCTGATCAAATCTCTTTACAACTTTCAGAATTTTGTGTCAATGTTTTTCAGTCTATTTTATTAGGATGTTTTATTGGACTTTAGAGGGAGCTTTCGAAAATCATTATTTGAAATTTTGTGTCTTTACATGACAAAGTTCAGTCCAAATGATTGAGACACGGGGTAACATATAATCGTTTTTATTTCTAGAGGGGACCATTTTTATTTGCGTTGAAATTTATTGCCTGCCATTTTTAGGGGCGACCCCAAAAGAATTAGGGGCGACACAAAATGACAAAAAAGGTCACCCAAACCTAAAACAAAGCCACGCCTTATCTCAAATTTTTCGAAATGGCAAATATGCCCTCCATAATCGGTAGTTAAGTCTACAATCGGGAGAAATTTGTTATATAGAGGAGATTCCATTTTCATATGATTGAGAATTTCAACAATCGGTAGTTTCATGATTTTATTGCCTACCGATTGTACAATCGGTCGTTTCATGATGTTTATTGCCTCCCGATTATGGTAATAGCCCCAAATTCGAAATTTTCAAAAACTAATAGGAATTTTAGATTTCTCTATTTCCACAATCGGTAGTTTTATGATGTTTATTGCTTACCGATTGTACAATCAGTAGTTTCATAATGTTTATTGCCTCCCGATTATGGTAATAGCCCCAAATTCGAAATTTTCAAAAACCAATAGGAATTTTAGATTTCTTTATTTCCACAATCGGTAGTTTTATGATGTTTATTGCCTACCGATTGTACAATCGGTAGTTTCATAATGTTTATTGCCTCCCGATTATGGTAATAGCCCCAAATTCGAAATTTTCAAAAACCAATAGGAATTTTAGATTTCTCTATTTCTACAATCGGTAGTTTTATGATGTTTATTGCCTAGCGATTGTACAATTGGTAGTTTCATAATGTTTATTGCCTCTCGATTATGGTAATAGCCCAAAATTCGAAATTTTCAAAGACCAATAGGAATTTTAGATTTCTCTATTTCCACAATCGGTAATTTCATGATGTTTATTGCCTACCGATTGTACAATCGGTAGTTTCATTATGTTTATTGCCTCCCGATTATGGTCGTAGCCCCAAATTCGAAATTTTCAAAAACCAATAGGAATTTTAGATTTCTCTATTTCCACAATCGGTAGTTTCATGATGTTTATTGCCTACCGATTGTACAATCGGTAGTTTCATAATGTTTATTGCCTCCCGATTTTGGTCGTAGCCCCAAATTCGAAATTCTCAAAAACCAATAGGAATTTTAGATTTCTCTATTTCCACAATCGGTAGTTTCATGATGTTTATTGCCTATCGATTGTACAATCGGTAGTTTAATAATGTTTATTGCCTCCCGATTATGGTCGTAGCCCCAAATTTAATTTTTTCAAAAACCAAAGCTAGGAAGAAAAGAACATAGTCACAATCGGTAGATAATTTCGAATGAATTCTCTGAGAAAAACAAGATTAAATTCAAAAACACAAAAGAAGACAAAAATTCGGTGTGCAAGTGATGCTTTCGTTGATTCTTTGATGTGTTCTGTACTTTATTGAAGTAGACATAAGATTGTTTCTTTTCAGTTAAATTAATGTGTAGCATATCCTCCTTGGTTCTTTATCCAGTAATATGGTTCACTGTGCAATGAAAACGAAAAGTAGTTTTATTTGTCTAATCCATCCATGACAATTATCGAACTATGAGATTAGGAGATCGGAGAGGGTGAGTGATAGCAATTTTAGAGAGAGTGCAGCTTATATAGAGTGGGGGAATTTGGATTTGAATATAAAGAAGCGCTTGGTTCAGTTAAGCTGCCAACGGCAAGATTCTGGACTGTTTAAGGGCATGTGAAAATTAAAACCACTGATCTTTCACTTTTCAGACCCTTTAAAGTTGAAGATTTCTGATATTTTTACCCTGTTAAGATTCACTCTGGCAGTCTAGGGAAGAATCATTTTTCTTTCAGTTTTCCAAAAAATACAAACAAAAACTAACACCACTTTAATTGCAAGCAGAGGGAAGGTCCGGAGTCAACTTCAAGCGAAACCCTTGATGCAAAAGTGAGGAAATTTCAAGCTCCATTCAATTTTCGAATCAGTTTTCTTTTTTTCTAGTAAATTTGATTGTTTTTTTACAGAAATTGAGAAGAATGGCCCAGAATAGAGAATCATCAAGAACTTTAAGATTGAGAAAAAAAGTGGGTCAAAATTTAATTAACTTGTTTTGGCTAAAAAATTCATACTTTTGGTAATTTAAAAGATTGTTCTTGCTTTTGGCAGGGTTATGTGCAGCAGCCTGAGACCAGTAGGATTGTTGAACCAGCAGCTGAAGAAGCACAAAACAGAAGATTGGTATGTACGATATATTCATCCTATTCTTTTCTGGGTTTTGGATTCATAAGTAGAAGCACAAAAAAACCTAGAGAACACTTTCTTCTCTGAGTCTGTTGTTCTTTGCATGTGTGAATTGAAGCTTAACAATAATGGATTTAAGCTCGAATTGATGTGGGGATTTGCTTCTTCACTTTTCTTTTCTTTCTGTTTTTGGGTTGAGTTTTAGTCAGCTAACTGATGTGGGTTCTGAGTTGGAGATTGGAAGTGAAAAGTGAGTGATTACTGGTGGGTTTCAAAACTAGAATATGTAGAAGAAGATTATCATACTAATAGTTAGGGTTAATTTCAGTGAAGAACTGGAATTGAGAAATCCAGAAGAAATTAGGGCTTCAATTGAATTTGGGGTTTTATGAAATTGAGAAGAGAATTGAGTTAATGAAAGAAGAAGAAGACTAGGGTTGTGATTCAATTTAAGTTATTAGATTGGAGTTTTTATTCGATTTTAAGAGATTATCCTATTCTTTTCTAGGAAAGTAATGATTGTACTCCTCATCGTTACCATACCATAATACCTTAATCCACGGATCAAAAGTTATGTTAAACCCCATGATTAAGCAAGCAAAACCTGAAACCAAATTTTCTTATACCAACACATCTTGTCATATATATAGCTTGGACCTTTTTTTTTTTTTTAAACCAACACCCTTTAGAATGTCATAATTTCTTTAAACAACGAGGATCTTAATCAATTAGTAACATTATGTATTAATCTTCCAGAAATGCTACGTATCTCGTGAGTCATACCGACAGAGACAACATGATTGTACCTCAACCGCCTTACCTCAACATGATGGTATGACTGGCGGGATTCACCCGTGGGATACTAATCATTTCCCAAGAAAAAGTATAATTAAGAACACCAAAAATAAAACAAAAAATAAAAGACTTCAAACTTATCAATGTGCCCAAAATTGATCCAAATTGCATCGGAAACTGTACTTTAGCAGTTTGCACTTGACGGAGGTGGCAAAAAGACTATATTACACCAGAAATTGTTCGTGAAGGATAAAGAAAATTTTGGTCCGCATATGGATTCGGTCTTCAACTGTATCTAACATAACACATATCTTCCAACCCATTGATCCTTATATTCTTGGGATCAAAGACATATCTTCCAACCAATTGATTCTTTGGGAGATCTTGAAATAGAATGCAGTGAGCCCTGAAGATTAAAGAAGTTCAAATAAACCGGCCAGGATCCCAAATTATGGCCGCTGCTACAACTTGCACCTCCGTGTGCTCTTATTTAATATAAACAAGATCCTCAATTTCTTCCATCTTCAACTCAACTTCTTCCACCCCATCTGATCTTACACCCTCCTGTTTCATCTTCTCCTCGAACGCTTCCGCTCCATGCTTTGCCAAATAATATGCAGCACCGCCATCATATTTATCTTTATCACAGAGTACTCTATATTTGAACTTGATATTAAGTCGCAGTTTTATAAGTTGTTTAATAACTGGAAGCAGGAGCTCGAAACTTTCACTAGTCAAGCACATATGATTTCTCAAACACGTCCGGCAGAAATTAACATCGGCAACATCTTGCTCCGCATGAAAGTAGGTAGCTAGCATGTAGGGATATCTGAAAAGGTAATTAAAGTGGTGAGCAGCTGTTGTTGAATTGATTGAGAAACGAACTTGATCAAAGTCCCTTCCAACAGCAATCTCTAAGGCTCTCTTCATTCCTAGGTGAAGGTAATAAAGGTACGACCTTCCTTTGGAAACCCCGTAGTAACCACATACCGGTTTTCGGAACTTGTCCCAGAAAATAATACCATATCCCCCATATCCTTTACTCCTACGATAATAACCATATATGTAAGCATAATACCTCTTACCGTCGTGTCTTGCTGTAGGACTAGGATTAACCTTCTCCAAGAAATCTCTCATTGTCTGCCGAGGCTTATTCGACAGTTCGCAATGGACCCATCTCGACGAGGGATAAGTTCTCTTATCGTCATCATCGTCTTCATCACTATGATCAGACAGAAAAACTTCTTCCGAAGAAGACTCGTTGAGTGAGGAAGCGTCAGAATCATAATCTTCATCATCTGAATGAGAATCATCATCTTCTTTTTGCTGATTCAAGTATTCGCTTTTTAACGACATCTCTGTCACCTGAAGCTACACCTCCCAATATCAAGAGAGAGTAAAATTGTGCACAAAACCAAGAGTTAGTACTTAGTACTATTATATAAGCAAAATTATTTCCCAAATTCGGTGACGAGGTGAACCACAAAAGGAATGATTTCCTTTTTATGATATCAAAGGAAAAACCAACAAAATTTAGAAATCAACCGAGACAGGAGATTGATAGATATGGAAGTTCATTACGAGCGTTCCGGGTTTCAATGAAATGTTAATTCCCGTTTTACCCTTATATGTAGATTGTTCACCACTTAAATTAACAAAGATGAAATCCTATATATTCTCAGATGCAACAATCTTTCCATTCTTGACCTGTTAACTTTTCTTTTCCTCAATGGTAATTGGAAGTCGTTGCCCAAAAAATTGAAAGTATCAAAACATACAGATGAGCCTGGACGAGACATTACAGATTAATAAAAATTTTTTTGAAGCATTAAAGATTAATAATGAGCCTTATACAAAATCAAAATTTGTACTTGTATTTTCAATGTACGCAGATTTTTTTTTGTTTTGTGGTAATATTAATCCACAATGTGATACCCATATCAATAATGGATTTTTAGAGAACAACTGAGGGAAAAAATCAGTAGAAAGTAATGGTTAAATCCATCGGGCTAGTTAGGATTCTGAAATCTTCGGAATAAGTATTCACCATTGGATTAGACACTAATTAAAGATTGTGATTAAATCCGTATTTTCCAGGGATTAGTTCAGTGTTCTGAAAACCGGCCCGGCCCGGCTGGTCGGACCAGTGAACCGGCGGCCCAGTCAATTTTCCGGTCCGTATCAGCACTGACCCACTAATTTTGCCAAAAACGCTCTAATTTTTGAAAACCGTCTGACCCGGCCGGTCCAATCGTAAACCGGCAACTCGGTGCGATTCTCGCACCGGTTTGACCCACTACGATTACAAAAGAAAACTAAAAATCTAAAATTCATCAAAAGATTTTATTTGAATGTTCGTAGAGAGAAAACTATAATTGAAAATTCAATGAAATCAAACAGATCAAAACACACAAAATCACTGAAAGATTGTAGACATATATCAATATTCCAACAAAAGAAATGTTTGTAGCAAATAAATCTTCTTGCTGTAACTTTTTGTTATATAAAACAATTCTTGAATCTCTCGTGAAGCTATGGTTATAATTGAGAGATATGGTGTTATACGAGAGGAGCAGAGGGTTAGTGAGAGGTGGGTGGGATGTGATAGCACTGATAGAGGAAGAAGACGGCTGCTTTAGAGATTAGGGTTGTTGGTCGAAATGTAAATAACAAAAATAGGAAAGGCAAATATGGCCTGATAACTTCGTTTTTATTGTGACTCCACGTGCCAGTTGTGACTCCACGTGCAAATGTATAAAACAGTTACATTAAAATACTTAATTCTTGGATATTTACATTAATCTAAATAATTTATCATTATATTAAATAAATATATATATGACCCGGTAAATCCGGGTTGAATCAGTGGTTAGACCATTTGACCCTGACCCGGTGACTTTTCCGGTTCAACGACCGGGCCAGTTTTCAGAACATTGGATTAGTTATAGTTTTAGTTAACTAAGACTCCCGGTCTCATTATAGTTAATGACTAAACCCGCATTAATATAAAGCCTCAGGGGCAGTAACCGAAACAAAATACAAAACATTTACTCTTAACTAATTACCCCAATTTTCAGTACAAATTTATAAAATCAATGCATAAGAAGACCCAAAAATGAATAAGAGAAAGTAAAGAAACTGAATTACATAAAGAAGATCAAAACTTTGTCCAAATTACACGTCCCGTGATCCCTACCCCAAACCGGCCGGCCATGATAACACCACCAATATAACTATGGCAAACGAGTGCACATACGGGATCCCAAATTCTGGCCAGTGCTACAACTTGCACCTCCGTGTGTTCTTATTCAATATAAACAAGATCCTCAATTTCTTCCATCTTCAACTCAACTTCCTCCACCCCACCCTCCTCCTGTTTCATCTTCTACTCGAATGTTAACTTGCAGTTTTATAAGTTGTTTAATAACTGGAACCAGGAGCTCGTAACTTTCACTAGTCAAGCACATATGATTTCTCAAACACGTCCGGCAGAAATTAACATCGGCAACATCTTGCTCCGCATGAAAGAAGCTAGTTAGCATGTGGGGATATCTGGAAAGGTAATTAAAGTGGTGGTGCGCAACAAATATAATGAATCCCATAATAGTATTACATTTGTTTCTGATGAAAACACAAGGTAAAGTAGCAAAATAGCTCCGTAAAACATTTAATACTCCTGGCCGAAGAGCCGCTTCATTCATCACCCAAATCATCCTCAACCAAAACAGGAGATTGATAGATATGGAAGTTCATTACAAGCTTTCCACCAGCTGGAAGTCTACCAGTGAGCTCAAAAAGCACACAATCACCAATATTTAGCTTGTTCTCCATGACAAACATTTTCCAGCCTTTACTGAAATAGTACTTCGCAAATCCCCTTGAATAGAGAAGAAGATCATAACTGCACCCTTCTTCATTTTGTAGCAAGACATCTATTTTTTCTTCCCCACTTTTGATAGTTGGAAGATGTTTTCTTGCGAATGCAACAGGTATATTCTGCAAAAAAAAAAAAAAACGTCATGATTTGGTTAACAATAGTATACTTTTTATGTTCATAAAAACTTTAAAATAAAAGCCTCTATTGGCATACATGATCTATCAACTCACCATACGAAACAATGACAGCACTCCAACGTTGGAGGGCTTCATAGAGGTCCAGAAGAAAGGAAAGGGAGAACTGAAAGACCTGACTTCCCTCGGGACTACACCTGCTGCAGCAGACTTCTCTGGAAAATGCAAAACGAAAATAAAATGAATCTGGTACGAATATGAGGTGAATGTAATGAATCCTTCTTACCTTGACTAGAAGAGCCTTCCTTTTTAATTGTTGAATTTTCACATGGAATGCGCTGAAAATCGAAACATGCTTCTTGTGGTCCATTACTTTCTTGCACAGGAACTGAAATACGACAGATATGGAAGTTCATGACAAAACTTGAATCTGGAAGTCTATCAATTAGTTCAAAAATCACACAATCGCCAATTTTCAGCTTGTTTTCTGTGGCTACGTCTCTCCAGCCTGTACAGAACGCGTATTTAGATCCAACTGGTCTCACAAGAACCTCCCAACTGAGACCTTCCTCATTTTGCAGCAAGACATCCAATACGCCATCTGGACTTGTTACCTCAGCTAGAAGATGTTCTCTTGCAAATTTAAGCGGTATTGTCTGTAATGGAAAGACATAATGATTTTGTATAATAACAGAGGTAGTTGTCTATATTCACACAAAAATCAAAAACCTTTAGTTAAAAATTATTATACATGATTTATCAACTCACCATACGAAACCTCAATCCAACGCTGGAGGAATTCATTGAGGTCCAGAAGAAAGGAAAGGGAGAACTGAAAGACATGACTTCCCTTGGGATTGCTCCTGCTGCAGCAAACTTCTCTGGAAAATGCAATACGAAAATAAAATGAATCTGGTACTAATATGAGGTGAATGCAAGAATGCAACTAAGCTTTCTTACCTTGACTAGAAGAGCTTTTCTTTTTTCTTGTTGAATTTTCACATGGAATGCACTGAAAATCGAAACAATAAAATCTTAAGTTCATTACGAGTAGCTAAAAAATATTACAGTAGCGACCAGGTAACAAACAAAGGTGATAAACATCAAATCTCTCATTCCAACACAAAGTTACAATGCTACATACATATCTTATATCTACTTATGAAATCCAAAACCCAGAAAAGAATAGGATGAACATATCATACATACCAATCTTCTGTTTTGTTCGTCTTCTTCTGCTGGTTCAACAATCCTACTGGTCTCAAGCTTTTGCACATAACCCTGCAAAAAGCAAGAACAATCTTTTAAGTTGCCAAAAATATGAATTTTTTAGCCAAAAAAAGTTGATTAAGTTGTGACCCACTTTATTTCTCAATCTAAAAGTTCTTGATGGTTCTCTACTAAGGGCCATTCTTCTCAATTTCTGAAAAAAAAAAAACAATCAAATTGATTAAAATAGGGGGGAAAATTGATGTGAAAAAAATTAAATGGAGCTTGAAATTTCCTTACTCTTTCATCAATGGGTTTGCTTGAACTTGACTCATGGCCTTCCCTCTGCAAATAATTACAGTGGTGTTAGTATTTTGTTTGTATGTTGCGGAAAACTGGAAGAGAATATGATTCTTTTTCCTACTTTCCCAGAGTGAATCTTAACAGGGTAAAAATTTCAGATCTTGAACTTTAAAGGTGAAAAACCAAATTAGTTTCTGAACCAAGTTCTTTATATACAAATCCAAATTCCCCCACTCAATAAGAATCTGCACTCTCTCTAAAATTCCTATCACTTACCCTCTCGAATCTCTGGACTCTGGACTACTCTCATAGTTCGATATTATCATGGATGGATTAGAAAAATAAAACTTCATATCATTTTATTGGAAGAAACAAAGAGGATATGTTACACATTCAACTGAAAACAAACAATCTTATGTTTACTTCTAGTACAGATTACACTTAGTACCGGCCAAGAAGCAATGATATGGATGTAATATCCTAAGCAAGGATATGAAGTGATTTTGGTAACATATATCCTAAGCAAGGACGCACCAGCAGATGAAGATTGAAGCTTTTCCTCAACACTTCATAGAGGTAACAGATCAAACATTTGAGCTACATGAATAAACTAGATTGGAAATTTTAGCACCAAGAACAAAATTTGTCACAGAAAACATACAAATCTACTACGAAATCCAAAAACCAGAAAGGAATAGGATGAATACATTGATACATACCAATCTTCTGTTTTCTTCTTCTTCTTCTTCTTCTTCTTCTTCATGTAAGATACTGAAGAACTGATATTTCTTTTCAGCTGCTGGTTTCTCCATTTCATCAAAAAAATCAAAATCCCTAAGCTTCTAATTCAAACCCCTCAAATAATTTTACTCTTCTTTCTCTTTCTCTTTTCTATTTTGTGTCTCTCTGATGGTAGATGAATGAAACCCTGATTTTTGAATTTAATCTTGTTGTTCTGAGAGAATTCAATGAACAGTGTACGATTTTTGCCAAACCCCATCTTCCCAGCAATAAATGTTAAAACCCTCTGTGACGGGTTTTGATTCGAGATCAAAATACAGCGAGCTTTCGTCCAATACAAGTTCACCAGCAAAGGGGATTTCATTGATTCTCTTCAGCTGTTCTCTGTGTTGTCTCATTTACTCTGTTTGTTTCAGAGGAAATAAAATAAAATAAATCTTCGACCAATTAGTCAACACTCCATCGTAGTCAATATATGCCCTCAGGGCTAACCAACGAGGCTAGCCCAGTTTAATAAAAACATGAGTTAAACAGAATACCCATGGGCGCTCAAAGCTAGTCCAGGAACGGCTTGGTCTATATCAATTTATCGAGCGGGCTAATTTTGTTACCTTTGGTGTAGATGTATGTTAAGCGAGGAATTTTTTTTTGGGAAAAATATCGTTTGGTCCTTTTTTAGGTGGGCCCATGTCTGTTTAGTTCTTTGGTCAAACGCATATAACTGTTTGGTCCATAATTATTTAAAAATATTAAACTGACAAAAATACCCTTCCGTGTTAATTTTTTTATATATTCTTGTAGCAGTTCATTCCAGAAATGAAGTCCATACAAAAATAAAAAAAAAAAAACAGAAATGAAGTCATATAAAAAACCTAAAAAAACAGACTTCATTCCAGGAATGAAGTCCATACAAAACCTAAAAAACAGACTTCATTCCCGGAATGAAGTCCATAAAAAAACTAAAAAAACAGCAGACTTCATTCCAGAATGAAGTCCATACAAAAATCTAAAAAAAGACTTCATTCCAAAACCTAAAAAAAAGCAGACTTCATTCCAGAATGAAGTCCATACAAAACCTAAAAAAAAGCAGGACTTCATTTCAGAATGAAGTCCATACAAAAACCTAAAAAAATGCAGACTTCATTCCGGGAATGAAGTCCATACAAAAACCTAAAAAAACGGACTTCATTCCAGGAATGAAGTCCATACAAAAACCGACTTCATTCCGTGAATGAAGTCCATACAAACAATGATAGAGTAAAAAACAG
Organism: Papaver armeniacum; assembly: GCA_023531295.1. NCBI lineage: Eukaryota > Viridiplantae > Streptophyta > Magnoliopsida > Ranunculales > Papaveraceae > Papaver > Papaver armeniacum. The sequence goes on along the minus strand of JAJJWW010002017.1, from coordinate 867,475 downwards.
ACTTCATTCCGGGAATGAAGTCCATACAAAAATCGACTTCATTCCGGGAATGAAGTCCATACAAAACAAAGAAGGTGAACTCATCTTCATCTTCGTCTTCATCTTCAAAATGTACCATGATAGTTCATTTGTTCGATGAAACTTCATCTCCATCTTCAAAACAAAAAGTATTTTTTATCTTCTTCGTCTTTATCTTCTTCATCTTTTTCTTTTTCTTCTTCTTCGTCTTTTTATTCTTCGTCCTTTTCTTCTTCTTACATCGTCGAGAAAAAAAAAAATCCTAAAACTCGATCTTCTTCAACAACGACGGCAGATGAGTATGATGTAAATCGTTTTCATCATATACAACCACAAAGAAGAACAAATAAACATGATTTTCACGTTCGAATCACCATTGTTACAAAGAGTGTACGGGAAGAAAAAGAAAAAGAAAGTGGAGACGCCATTGTTAGCATCTAGCAGGAAGAAAAAACCAAGTAAAAAAGAGAGAGAAATTCTAGATCTGAAAAATAGAGAGAGAAAGTAAATCTGATAATGATTTATTCTCTCCTACTTTTGACTATATATATGGTCTTTATCCAAAAGGGTATTTCGCCACTACAAGGGGTGACATTTACATCATCCATGACATCAGCGTAGGACCAAATGATAATTTTTAGGACCAAATGATAATTTATATTACCAAATAGGACCAAACAGACAATTGACTGGGTCAAATGGATTAGACTGATACATATATTTTATTTTTAGGACTATATGGTATTTCCTACTTTTTTTTTATTTATTGCATACACATTTTTTTCGTTCTTAGACCCTACTTCTGCACCGATCTATAGTGAATATCATTGATTATTTATTTTAGCCGGCATTTTCAAATCAACAGTTGAGAGAGCCTCTCAGAAATTTTCCATGCTGGGTGATGAAGTATTTTATGATCCATAGCTAAATACATTCCTCATTGAATTAATTTAAACTAAGTATATATTTATGCACCTACTGAGATTTTAAACTAATCATATAAAAAGTACGCCAGTCATCTGGTTTACATGCAACAAAAGATTAATTCGAACGGAGAAAATTTTTGATGGGGACAAAATTCGAAGGGGGCATGGGGGACAAATGATATGTTGACATGTGTCTTTGATTCTCATGAATTCTGTTTCCAAAAATACTAACAGCAATTAAGAAAACAAATTTTCTCTCCAAAAATACATTTCTTTCATATTTTTGGAAACAGAATTCATGGGAATCAAAGACATGTGTCAACATATCGTTTGTCCCCCATGCCCCCTTCGGATTTTGCCCCCATCAAAAATTTTCTCATTCGATTGATAGTATCACAATTATGTTTTTGAGACTGCTAAAATTATTGATATACAAATTAATAAAAAAAACTACATTTAGATATATTTTGATGAATTCAGAATCTCATATCTAAAAGGTTGTCGTTCCATAATTATGTACGCATTTAGACCAGGGGAGGATAACCCATTGGGAAATTGGAGAAAATTAAAGAATTTTGCAAAACAAAAAATTAGGTTTATAGTTTACAATTTGAGAATGTTATTAGGCTTATAGTTTTAAAATTTAAGAATGTTATACTTTCATAACGTGTAAAAGAACATCGTGCTTAGTTAATTCAAATGAATTAAAACAATATCAACAAAATATTAACTGTTACGGGGCCTATGGCCCATTGATGTGCGGTCCATCCACTTACCCTTTTATATGTATATAATACTGTAACCTATGTAATATGATCACTAATCTCTAATATGATGGTTCTTCTTCTTATCTCTATATCTTCTCCCTTCACCCCTGATTATCCTAAAACACGTTATCACCACGATGCTATACCGCGGAGCTATATGAGATCGATTGATTTTTTTTTCTTTTTCTACATGGATGAATTCCATCGACGCTGGAATCGAATAAGCTAAGTTGGATTTTATTTTTATTTTTTCATCTTTTCCCTGTTTTTGATTTTGGTGTATATGGATATATTAAATCTGCGGCGAAAATTGATTTGATTAGGAATTATTTCGTATTAATCACGAATTATTTGGTTTAACTTAATTTTAATTGTTACTAATTAGAAATTATTTGGTAACTAATCAGGAATTATTCTGATTTTTATTTTCATTCTATTCTGGATTTAGATCAGCGAAAAAAATGTGGGGAAGAAAACCCGACTCTTCGCGTTCCGAGAAGATGAAAATCTGTCCGATTCTGAATGTTTCTGACACATTTGTTCGATTCTGAACATTTCTGACCGTTTTGTCCGGTTCTGAATATTTCAGCCCCATCTGTCCGATTCTGAACGTTTCTGATACATTTGTCCTGTTCCGACCCAAGTTCTAGTTGCGGCCTGGCCTGGCCTGTTTTGTTCTGTTTTCGGGGCGCGCGGTACCAGAAATTCGGGTTTCATATATACATAGTGGACCAGGAGATAAAAGTATAGTTTGGTATGATCATACTAATGCTTTCAGTTCTCGTAATGTTGTCGATGCAACTCCGGTGGGCGAAGCTAATTCTATTTGTGTGGTTTGTGATTATGAAGATTTGGGTTCTATAGAAATCAGAAGTACCGATGAAGATTCGGATAATGCCAAATCCGCCATTGCCACACCGTACGCACCACATCGTTATTGTCCTATAAGTTGATATTTTATGGAGGTCAGCTTTTTTGGTCCAGGGAAGATAAGATATCTGTGTATCATGGTGGTCTTGATCAATGGGTTTTAACATCTGACTTGGTAAAAGTGGAAAAGTGGTGCGATTCGAAACTTCTCAATTGGTGGCAATCGGCTTTTTGATTCAAAAAAAAATTCATTTTAAGAGTTATAAATAAACCTGGCGAGATTGGGGTATACCCAATAAGACAAAATAGGGTCATTTTGAAGTAAAAGAAGCCACCCCTTAGCAATATATTTTTCTAAATGGCTAATATACCCTTGTTTAATTAACACTAAAAAATCTGATTAGCTTAATTAATTGAGTTTAGATTGATTAATTGAGTGGATTAAAACTTATGAATTGAAATTTTGTTTTTGATTGAACTTATTTGGGAAGATTTTTTATGAAAAAAATTTGTTTTGAGAAAATCTTTTGCAATGGAAATGAAAGCACACGACCCAAACACTTCTAAAAAGGGGATTGCAAAGCTGTTGTATGAAATCATACTCAAAATTAGATCAAAAATCAACACTTTCGGTTAAAAAAGTATAAAAAAAGTCGGCAAGGTCGACGAATGAAGATCATCTTGGCCAAACTTTGGCCTAAGATGATCTTCATTCGTCGACCTTGCCGACTTTATTTTTTTTGACACACGAGAGACGACAGGGCTTTATTAGCCTAAGAAGGTCTTCAAAAATACCCCGCCGATTGTTGAAAAAACATTGTAAAAGCAAGGTATTTTAGAAATACCCTTCCTAATTTGTTGTTTGGCCTGAAAGGTATTCAAAAATACCCTTCCTAAATTTGTTGAAAAATTTACTGATCGTATACGCCATGGTCATTATGAAAAGTCGAAGATATGCATGTTACGACCTTGCGGCCAAAAACACGAAATCATAATTTTCGATTTCTAACCTAATATAACAATCAAATCACACAACACAATGATGGGTTTGAGTTTAAACATCATTTATAGTCTTCTTTCATAGGTAGAGTCAACGATTTTTGGAAAATCAAAGTTCAAGATTTTCGTTTGATGTAAGAAATGGAAGAAGATGAAGGGGAAGAGCAGAGAGATTAGAGAAGAGAGATTAGGGAAGATTATGAGTTTTTTAATTTTTAATTTTAGGGTTTAATTTTAAATTAATTAGTTCAAGGGTATTGAAGTAAAATCAACCTATTTTGTCTTATTGGGTATACCCCAATTAGTTTGGGTATACCCCAATCTCGCCAGGTAAATAAAAGGTTTACATATTGTTTATCCTTCCTGGTCAAATTTTCAATATCAGGAGGAAAATTTCCATAATACACATGGTTCAGCTTCTGTCACTGACTTTATTAGCAGTTCATTGTCTGATTCAAAAATCACTTTATCAAACTCCATAGTCCTAGCCCATTCAGGATGGCTTTTCTGAGCTTAAAGTCGAATCCAATTCGTACATACTAGTTCTATATCTCATTGATAATTTATTAAACTGCCGTAATGTTAAATGTAGAACTACAGATGATTCATGTTATATGCAAGTGGTGTTTGGTGTATTTTTTTTTCGGATTAAGGGTTCTGATTCAAGCTTGGTGTCTCATATGCGGGAAATTAAAGTTTGGTTACTAAGGCGCACATCTAGAAGATATGTTAGGAATTAGGATGTTCAGAGGGGTTGAATAATAAAGCTGCACATTATTTGGCAAAAATGGGAAAAAAGAATGCAGTTGCAGTTGAGAACAAGGAAGAAAGGATTGCCTCTGGGAATGAGAGGCCAGCTGAGATCCAACCAGATGATTTTCCACGAGAGCTAAAAGAGATTCTTTGGAAAAATGCGTTCGGAGGAAGTACAGCAACAGCCTCAGGGCATTGGATGCGTGGATGTTGTCCAACAAAGTTTTGATGCAGAAAAATAAATTGACGCCATGATACAGGCCATTCAGGCCTTCGGAATGGATGTCATGTACAAATGAGAGACAACTATTAACTCGTAGTCAATACTAATCTGCAACAAAAATAATGAATCCCATAATATTACACATGTTTCTATATGTTTTTCTGAAGAAGCAAAGTAGTTCCGTATAACGTTTCATACCACAGGCTGAAGAGCCGCTTCATTCATCATCCAAATCATCCTCAACCAAGACAGGAGATTGATAGATATGGAAGTTCATTACAAGCGTTCCACCTGGATGTCTATCAATGAGTTCAAAAAGCACATAATCACCAATACTTAGGTTGTTCTCCAAGGCAAACGTTTTCCAGCCTTTACTGAAATAGTACTTTGCAAATCCCCTTGAACAGAGATGAAGCTCCCAACTGCAGCCTTCCTCATTTTTTAGCAAGACATCCATTTTTTCTTCCCCACTTTTCATATTAGTTGGAAGATGTTCTCTTGCAAATGTAACTGGTATATTCTGCAAAAGAAAATTGTAATGATTTAGTTTTTATTCATGAAAACTTTAAAATAAAAGAATCTACTGGAATACAAGATTTATCAACTCACAGTACGGTGAACGTTGGAGGGCTTCACAGAGATCCAGAAGAAAGGAAAGGGGGAACTGAAAGATTTGACTTTGCTCTGGACAGCTATTGCTGAAGCAAGCTCCTCTGGGAAATGAAACACAGGTATATTGTTAGGAATCCAATGAGGTGAATAATGTCTTTCGATGTATTACTTTTCACATGAATCTAGTACTAATATGAGATGAATGCAACCAATCCTTCTTACCGTGATTATCAGAGCCTCCCTCTCTTATCGTCGAACTTTCATATGCCCTTCCACGTCTTTTAATTTCTCGTGCAAGCGGAGAAGAAGGTAGATGAGTGAAACTTTCTTTTCCTGGTCCATTACTCTTTTGCGCAGGAACTAGAGATGGAACAGGAACTGGAATACGGAAGATATGGAAGCTCATTGCAAAGGTTGAATCTGGAAGTCTATCAATTAGTTCAAAAATCACACAATCACCAATTTCCAGCTTGTTGTCGGTGGCAAAGTCTTTCCAGCCTGTACAGAATGTGTATGAATGTCCATTTGGTTCTACAAGAACCTCCCAACTGAGACCTTCCTCATTTTGCAGCAAGACATTCAACTCACGATCTGCATTTGTTACATCAGCTAGAAGATGATCTCTTGCAAATTGAAGCGGTATTGTCTGTAAATGAAAGACATAATGATTTTGTATGTACAGAAAAAAACAAAAGAAAAAGACCTTTACTTGAAAAGCATCTATTGGCATACATGACCTATCAACTCACCATACGAAACCTCGCTCCAACACTGGTGGGATTCATAGAGGTCCAGAAGAAAGGAAAAGGAGAACTGAAAGACCTGACTTCCCTCGGGACTCCTGCTGCTGCAGCAAACTTCTCTGGAAAATGAAACACGCAGATATAATGAATCTGGTACTAATATGAGGTGAATGCAACCAATCCTTCTTACCTTGACTAGAAGAGCCTTTCCTTTTAATCGCTGAATTTTCACATGGAATCCGCTGAAAATCGAAACAATAAAATCTTATGTTCACTATTAGTAGGTAATACATATTTGATATTTCAATAGCTACCAGGTAACAAATAATGGTGATAAACATGAAGTCTTTCATTCCAAACAATGTTACAATGCAGAAACCATCAATCGGGATTAGATTTTAGGTTGATTTCAAGAAGCAATCAGAGGTCTTAGTTGTGGAATTTCCAGGTAAATGTGGAGATGTTCGCGTCACGATCCACAACACAAGGCGACATAAATCAACATAATTATTATTTTGTTGGCTTGTGTTTGCCACCAATGCTCGTAATATTGATGGATCTATTAAGAACAAGGAAGCACCACAAGAGGAAGAATGAATCATGCTGAATCAGCTACATACATATCCACTTATGAAATTCAAAACCCAGAAAAGAATAGGATGAAGCTGAATCATACATACCAATCTTCTGTTTTGTTCTTCTTCAGCTGCTAGTTCAGCAATCTTACTGGTCTGAAGCTGTTGTATATAAGCCAGCAAAAGGTAAGAACAATCATTTAAAATACCAAATTTTTTAGTTTTTTAGCCAAAAAAAAGGTAATTAACTTGTGACCCACTTTTTTTCTTAATCTAAAAGTTCTTGATGATTCTCTACTCTGGGCCATTCTTCTCAATTTCTGAAAAAAAAAATAACAACCAAATCATTAAAACATAAAAAAAATAAAAATAATATCGATGTGAAATTTAAATAGAGCTTGAAAATTCCATACTTTTGCATCAAGGGGTTCGCGTGAACTTGACCCAGGACCTTTCCTCTGCAAATAGTCTCAGTGGTGTTAGTTTTTGGTTGTAGCTTGGGGAAAATCGAAAGAAATATGATTCTTTCCTACTTTTCATTATTCCCCAGAATTTGAACTTTGCCAGAGTGAATCTTAACAGGGTAAAAATTTCAGAATTCTTGAACTTTAAAGGATTTGGAAAAGTTTAAAAAATTTTCTTGAGAATTCTTGAACTTTTAACAGGGTAAAAATTTCAGAATTCCAGAATTTGAAATTTCAGAATTCTTGAACTTTAAAAATTTCAGAATTCTTGAACTTTGCCCTTAAATGGTCCAGAATCTTGCCGTTGGTGGTGGTTAATTGGTTTCTATTTCTAAACCAAAATCTTTGTCTACAAACCCAAATTCCCCTTCTATAAGTTGCACTCTCTCTAACCAAAGAAGATATGCTACATATTGAACTGAAAACAAAGAATCTTGTGTTTACTTGATACCAGCCAAGAAGCAATGGTGATATAATTAGTGTAAAGATGAAGAGCAGAACACCGCAATGAATCAACGAAAGCATCAGCAGCATAACATACAGTTATAGGTTAAAAAAAAATGCATCAGTATGTGGGTCTCAAGTGGTGTTTTCAACAGATCTTCTAAGCAAAGGAAGCACCAGAAGATAATGAAGCATGGAAAATCATCACATCATTCTCAACACTTCATAGAGCTAACAGATCAAACACTTGGGCTACATGAAAAAAACTTGATTGGAATTTCTTATCTCCAAAAACGAAATTTGTCACAGGAAACATACAAATCTAATATGAAATTCAACCCCCAGAAAACAATATGATGAATATATCATACATACCAATCTTCTGCTTTGTTCTTCTTCTTCTTCTTCATCATGAAAGATATTGAAGAAATGACATTTCCTTTCAGCTGCTGGTTTCTCCATTTCATCAAACAATCAAAACCCCAAAGCTTTTACTTCAAAAAAAAAAAAAAAAAAAAACCATATAGCGCTACTCTTCTTTCTCTCTCTCTTTTGTGTTTTGTTCTCTCTCTGGTAGATGATGAAAGAAAACCCTTGTTTTTGAATTTAATCTTGTTTTTCTCAGAGAATTGAATGAAGAGTGTACGATTTCCTCCAAACCCCATCTTCCAGCAATAAATGTTAAAACCCTCTGTGACGGTTTCGTCCAATACAAGTTCACCAGCAAATGAGACTTCATTGATTTTCTTTCAGCTGCTCTCTGTATCGTCTCATTTACTATGTTTCAGAGGAGATAAAATAAAATAATCTTTGACTCAAAGTCAAAAGTCCAAACTCCAGGATGCTAATTTACATTGGTTTTAGTTCGTTGTCTTCTAATATCCAAGATCAGTAGTTATTATCTAGATCATTTAGTAGTTTTTAATTTGAATTATTAGTACCTTTATAACTGTGTGTCTATAAAAAAAAATGAAATATAATTGTTTTGTATTTGTGATAAATCTCCTCAAAATATTTACGATAGTTCCGAATCTATATTTTTCCACCAATATTCATTTATATTTAATATTTTAACAAGGAGAATCTTTTTAGCTTTAGCTTTAGATGTATGGTAAGTAGGGAAAAATCTTCGTGACATGCACATTTTTTTTTTTTTCACCAATTTGCCACCCACAGTTTTCCTATTTACCCCCTCATAAATTCTAAAGTAATTCTATTTTTCAATTCAAACTTTTCTTATTTACCACCTACAAAAGTCAAATTAAATTTGACTATAATCATTATCACTCTTATTTATCATCATTTTCAATAATTTATCTTCTTCTTCATCAATCTCCTTTTTCATTAACACACTAAGAAATTATTAATCCTAAATTAAAATATTGTTTAATTATACTACAAACAAAAAATAAATTATTTCTTTTTTCGTATCATTTAATTCATTAAGAAATAAGTGATTAACCTCTAAACTATAGTATTATGAGAGATTCCGCCATTAAAATCTAGGGCAGAGTATGAATGTGTTAATGGACAGTACTGGGTGTGTTAATAAATTATGGAACTAATCAGTTTATTGATGAAATAGGTTCCTAATTGTATAATCAAAACACGTCGTCCAGAATTTGAATTTCAGTAGACATATATATACGACTAAATAAATTGGAGTTGCCAAGGAGATTGTCCGATACAGTAACAGTTGTTCACAATTTGATGACTATACAAACTTTATTCGTCATTATGTGAGAACAAATCAGTAGCATGCACCCAAAAAAGTAAAGATCAGTAACTTAAAAGGGAAAGAAAAATGCGATTAAAGGAGGCGTCGGTATTGGAAGAAAGAGATGATGACCAGGGAATATGAGTGTTTTTAGGGTTTGTAGATGTAAGACCGGTTGAAGGATAAAGTCAAAATGTATGAAGGTGGTATTTAAGATATTTCAAAATGTATTTGGGTGGTAAATAGGATTATTAGGGGTGGCAATTAATGTGGGTGGCAACAGGAAAATTGTGGGTGGCAAATAGGTAAAACCTTTTTTTTTTATTTCTAAATTCCTACAACCTAGTTCTGCACCAAGAGTGAATCCAAAATTTCTATAATAAATAGTTTTATCTACAGAGTGACTGTCATGATTATTTATTTGAGTTAAATAATTGAGATAGGCTCTCAGAAATTTTCCATGGGAGGTGATGAAGTATTTTATGAGACTAGATCCATAGTTTAATACATTACTCATTGAATTTTAATTGAGTATTTGTGCACTTATTGAGATTTAAAATTAGTATAGTAATCATGTTAAAAGTATGGCACAATCAGCTGGTTTACATGCAACAAAAGCTTAATTCGAATGATAGTATCAAAATGTAATTATGTTCTTGAAAATGCTAAGATTATTGTTTACTGTTGAGTCTATATATATGGATAATACTACATTTAGATATATTTTGATGTATTCAGAATCTCAGATCTAAAAGGCTGGGTACTATAACTATGCACTCCAGAGGGGAGAATCCATTGGGAAATTGGAGTAAACTAAGGAATTTTTCCGAAACTAAAAATTAAGTTTAGAGTTTCCAATTGTGGAGTGTTCCTTTCCCTAGTAATCATAACCCATGCCGTAACAATACTGGATAAAACAAAACAAATATTACATAATCCATGTTGTAACGGTTGTTTTCATAAGTAAAATAAAGTATAAATCGACTTGTAATTAACTTTGAAATTACTTCAAAAGTTTAGTGCTATTTTGAAGTTTAAAAATAAGTAACTCTTAGATGGATTTGATGTTATAAGTTTAGTGTTATTTTGTAATTCAAAGAGATCCCTAAAATAAAGAAATGTTGTTACAGTTTGTTGTATACCTAAGAGTTATCAATAATGACTTTTTGGGTAAGGCTCCAAGCATGATATGCTCATCAAGACTTAGGATTTCTCTCCTTTGATCCAATACCTAGATCTTCCACTCTGAGTCCATTTTATTACACTTTTTCAAAGGAAAGTTCAAAATCCCTCTGAAGATTATTTTATTTCTAAGATTTCACAAATAAATCATCATATCCCACTGCAAGTCTGCAAGTGTTGGTTCATTGCAACTCTCTTATATTTGGTGCGGGTTTTATTAACCATTAATATGGCTAACACCTGCCATATGGATTCGACCAACAATATGAAAATAATAACCCAGGGAAAACACCAACTACAAAATTTAATTTAGTTCAGATGCACGCTGGGCAACTCTGAAATCAGAATGCTACATAAATGTCACGATGTCAATTTCTCCTCTCATACAATCAGCGAGTAATAAAGTTCCACTGAGGATATTTATGGATGAAGCAAGAAACACGCACCAACGGGCATAAGATGGGTAATACCCAACTGGATATCAGATCTAAGTAAAACACCAACCCGCAAGAAACATCAGTCTTTGATCACCAAGCAACCAATTAATGAACATCGTGGCATCGAGATATGACCATGAAACAAAATTTAAAAGTGCATACCTCTGCACATTCAGAACTTTAATCTGTTACCACTTCACATGAATGATTTAGAGCCATATTGTATATCCCTCTCCCTCGAGGAGTAGTGTGCCGGACTTCCAGATAAGATTTCGGATGCGTTCAAGGTATCTCCCTGCATAAGACATTTTGTTAGCAAACTTTACAGGCATAGAAATCAATCAAATGAACATTGAATGGAGGTATCGTGGCTTGCTTGAGCAAGTATAAGAAAACATAGATAGAAATGCAGATATACAGTTATCTTCAGGCAAAAATATCCAAAATCATCGATAAACGATAATTGATAGCTAGCACACATGTTTTTTCTGATTCCTCCTATAGTTCCTCACCTTTGCTTGACATATATATGTATCAGCCCACTCTTCAGTTTTCACTCTATCTTTTTACCACTTTCTTCTTTCTTGTCTTCTGTAGCAGTTTTCCCTCTAAATAATCATGTGGGTGGTGACTTCCCAATAACATCTGCTTATACCCCCATGATCATCAGTTAATTAAAGTTCTTGTGACGCACCCATTATTAAATGTATCCAGGACTGATCTCCAACTCAGTTTCTTTATTGGTTGTCTATGTACTGGTTGTATCATATTGATTCCATCCATCGAAGAAATCAGACTTCCTTTCTCTTTCACAATTATTTTTCCCAGCTGCTAGGACAGAATGCTACAGGAATGCGCTAAAACATAAAATCTATTAACTCGTAGGTATTCCACTCAGTCCTTTGGAATGGATGTCATGTATAAATGAGACAACTATTAACTCGTACTGGATAATAATCTGCAACAAAAATGTGGCTAACGGCATATCATTTGCCTGATCAATAAACAAGTACATAAGCAAATATAATGAATCCCATAATATTACATATGTTTCTGTGTGTCTTCTGATGGAAACATATATATGGTAAATCAGCAAAGTAGTTCAGTAAAAACAATTGATACCCCTGGCCGAAGAGCCGCTTCATTCATCATCCAAATCATCGTCAACAAAGACTGGAATTCGAGAGATAAGGAAGTTCATTACAAATGTTGCATCCGGAAGTCTACCAATTAGTTCAAAAAGCAAGCAATCACCAATATTCAGCTTGTTGTCCGTGGCAAATTTTTTCCAGCCTCTATGTAAATAGTAGTTTTCACATCCGCTTACGCTGGCACGAAGCTCCCAACTGCGGCCTTCCACATTTTGTAGTAAGACATGATCCATTCTTTCTTCTCCACATTTTGTTGGAAGATGTCCTCTTGCAAATTTAACCGGTATATACTGTAAAAGAAAAACGAATGATTCGGTTAATAATAGTAGTAGTTTTTTGTCCTTATAAACCTTTCAAATAAAAGCATCTATTGAAATCCTTGATTTATCCACTCACCATACGGAGAACCCTGGAAGGCTTCATAGAGGTCCGGAAGAAAGGAAAGGGGGAACTGAAAAAATTGACTTTGCTCTCAAATGCGATTGCTGAAGCATTCTTCTCTGGAAATTAAATACATATATTATTATCAATTGGTATTACGATGAGGTGAATGCAACCAATCCTTCTTACCGTGATTATCAAAACCTCCCTTTCTTATCGTTGAATTTTCACATGCCTTTCCACATCTCTTTCTTTCTTGTGAAAGCAGAGAAGCTGATAAACGAGTGAAGCATTCTTCTTCTGGCCCATTACTTTCTTGCGCAAGAAATGGAGAAGGAACGGGAACCGGAATGCGACAGATATGGAAGTTCATTGCAAAAGTTGAATCTGGAAGTCTATCAATGAGTTCAAAAATCACACAATCACCAATTTTCAGCTTGTTGTCTGTGGCAAAGTGTTTCCACCCTGCACCGAATGTGTATTTAGGTCCAGCTGGTTTGACAAGAACCTCCCAACTGAGACCTTCCTCATTTTGTAGCAAGACAGCCACGCCATCTGGATTTGTTACCTCAGCTGCAAGATGTTCTGTTGCAAATTTAATTGGTATTGTCTGTAAAACGTAGTTGTATTATTAAAATCGTAGTTGCATGTGTTCATAAAACCTTTACTTCAACAGCTGATTTATCAACTCACCATACAAAATCTGCTTCCAGAAACGTTGGAGGACTTAATAGAGGTCCAGAAGAAAGGAAAGGGGGAATTGAAAGACATGACTTTCCTCGGGACTGCTCTTGCTGCAGCAAACTTCTCTGGAAAATAAAACACGCAGATATGATGAATTTTGTACTAATATTATTTTTTTTAATCGGCAAAAGTAAGAATTTTCATTGAGAAAGCTTTAAAAAAGCAAAACAAACAAGAAGGAACAAAAAAACCAAAGCTAGGCCAAACAAAAGACCTGGCAAACCCTAAGACTGAAGGCTCCTAGGCTAAGAAAGCCAAAGAAAACAAAAACTTAAATTACAAAGAAGCTATCCCAATTAGCCTTAGCTTGATCTAGATGAACTCCCTGCATTGAGTCAGAATTTTTACACCAAAAATAAACTTGAGTTTTGATTTGTTCTATAATGCGATCGAAGTCCGCTATTCCATCATTAAATTATGAGGTGAGAATTTGTACCTTGATCGAAGTCAGAATTTGTACTAATATTATGAGGTGAATGCAAGTATGCAACCAATCGTTCTTACCTTGACTAGAAGAGCCCTCCTCTTTTATCGTCAAATTTTATGTTGAAAATCGAAACAACAAAATTTTATGTTCCCTACTAGTAGGTAATACATCTTACAGTAACTACCACGTAACAGAAAATGGTGATAAACATGAAATCTATCTTTCATTCTAACACAAAGTTACGATGCAGTAAACATCAATCGATGATTAGATTCTAAGTTAATTCTAAGAAGCAATCAGAGAGTCTTTGTTGTGGAGTTTCTAGGTAAACCAATATAACTATCAGTTCTCATAAGTCTGTTGGCTTGTGTTTGACACTAATGGTTGTAATATTGATGCATCCTTTTATCCCCAAAAAATTGTTTGTTAAGCAAATTTCGCAAAGGGAAGCAATTTTAACTACTCCCTCCGTTCTTTTTTAATATGCTGGTTTTGTTTTTTGAGAAAAAATTAAGGAAATTAAGAGAGTCAATCATTGAAAGTGGTCCTCATGATACTTGTCAATAAAAGAAGTAAAGTGAAATAGTCCCCATGACACTTGTCAGCAAAAGAAATAAAGTGAAATGGTCCCATGACACTTGTCATCAAAAGAAGTTAAGAGAAAAATGGTCTCAGAAAAATAAAGTAACATTTGACTATCCCTATTAGGAAACCAGCCTATTTTTTTTGTAATATTTATTTATAGAAACCAGCCTATTATTTAAGAACGGAGGGAGTAAGATTTTACATATTATAAATTCAAATTCCCCCACTCTCTCTAAAATTGCTATCAATTACCCTCTAGAATCTCTCAACTCACATACTCTCATAGAATCAAGGAAGGGTTAGAAAAATAAAACTTCCTTTCGTGTTCATTGCACAACGAATCATACATTATTGGATGAAAAATAAAACTTCCTTTCGTTACACATTCAACTGAAAATAAGCATATAATCAGTGTAAGCATAAAGCGCAGAATACAAGAAAGAATCACCAGATTAATCATACAGTTTAAATGCATCATTAAATGGGTCTCAAGTGCTTTTGGTAACAAATTTTCCAAGCAACAACACAAGATGAGCGAATGAAACATGGAAATCAACATTACAGAGAAATGCATGACCATGTCATGTATGTGCTTTTTGCAACGTGTCATGGAAATCAACATTACACAAAGAAGATGATGGATAAATCATAAATACCAATCATCATCAACACTTTGATTGCAAACAAAGAAGATGATGGATAAATCATAAATACCAATCCTCTGTTTTGTTCTTCTTCTTCTTCTTCATGTAAGATATTGAAGTAGTGATATTTCCTTTCAGCTGCTGGTTTCTCCATTTCATCAAACAATCAAAATCCCAAAGCTGTTACTTCAAAATAAGATGAAGGTAGATGAATTAAAGAAACCCTGGTTTTTTATGAATTCAATCTTGTCTTTCTCAGAGAATTCAATGAACAATGTACGATTTTCGCCAAACCCCATCTTCCTAGCAATAAATGTTAAACCCTTTCGTGGTGGTTTTTGATTCGACATCAAAATGCACAGAGCTTTCGTCCAATACAAGCTCACCAGCAAAGAGGACTCCATTGATTCTCTTCAGCTGTTCTCTCTATTGCCTCATTTACTATGTTTCAGTAATAATACTACTCCCTCCGTTCCAATTTAGAGGATGTTTTAGGAATTTTCACGTAGATTAAGAAATGGAGAGAGATATAAAAAAAATTCTATCTATGCCCTTGAGAAAAGTCTTCAAGCATTAATTGCTATTAGTGTATTTAAAAATAAACTTATGGTTTCAAGACAAATTGTGAGGGTATTGTTGGTAGTTTTGTGGGAAAAATATGAAAACTATCAAGTAATGTGGAACAAAAAAATAACCCTAAACACTCATCTAAAGTGGAACGGAGGGAGTAATATATAATACTCCCTCCGTCTCTAAAAAATAGGCAGGTTTGTGTGTTACCCTAGTAGTGGTTTCGGTAATTACACACAAACCTGCCTATCTTCTAGAGACGGAGGGAGTAGTGGTTTGACTCAAAACTCCATAATTTATAAAGGCACTTTAGTAGTCAGTATAATCTCTCAGGGCTAACCAGTTGATCAGGAACCTGACTCAGTGAGTCTGCCATGTTATATAAGTTGTAGGAGATTGCATTAGCTTAAATTTTCCTGACTGACAGATGCATTAACTTGAATAAGTACCTAAGAAACTATCTTGCAAGCTGCAATTACGGGCACGCGAAAAAGCATATTAAACTTGAATAAGTACCTAAGAAACCATGATTTAATCCCATAATATTACATACGTTTTTGTGTGCACACTGGTACAAATGAAAACATGTAAAAGGAAGTTCAAGTAGTTAACCATCTAATGACTGATACTCTGAACAGAAGCTTCATTCTAGCACGGAATCATCCTGAAATGACTGGAACTCGATGGATATAGAAGTTCATTAAATACTTTGCATCTGGATATCTATCAATGAGTTCGAAAATCACATAATCCCCAACTTTCAGGTTGTTGTCAGTGGCAAACTTTGAATAGCCTTTACTGAAAATGTGTTGATATGCATTTGAGATGACACGAAGCTCCCAAGTGTGGCCTTCCTCATTTTTTAGCAAGACCTCGATACTTTGTTCCCCGCTTATTGAGTTTGCTGCCTTAGCTGTAAAATGTTCTCTTGAAAATTTTATCGGGATAGTCTGTAAAGGAAAAGTGCAATGATTTGTTTAACTAGTTGTTTATGTTCATAAAACCTTTAGTTAAATAGCATCTAATCCACAAACTAACTCACCATATGCCTCTGATAGGGGGACTTCACACAGTTCCAGAAGAAAGGAAAAGGAGAACTGAAAGATAGAACTTTTCTCTTGACTACTGTTGCGGAAGCAAGCATCTCTGAAAAATGAAACACAAATATTATCAATCTGATATTATGAGGTGAATGCAAACCATCCTTCTTACCGTCATTAACAGTGCCTCTCCATTTTCTCGTTGAACTTTCACATGAGATTCCATGTCTCTTTCTTCCTTGCCGAAGTTGAGGAGGTACAGAAATAACAAATTCTTCCCGTGGTCCATGACTCTCTTCCGCAGGAATTGGAGAAGCAACAGGAGTGAAGCATTCTTCTTTTGGAACAACGACTGGAACTCGATGGATGTAGAAGTTCATTAAATACTTTGCATCTGGAAATCTATCAATGAGTTCAAAAATCACATAATCCCCAACTTTCAGGTTGTTGTCAGTAAAAAACTTTATGTAGCCTTTACTGAAAAAGTGTTGATACGCATTTGACATGACACGAAGCTCCCAAGTGCAGCCTTCCTCATTTTGTAGCAAAACATCCATACTTTCTTCCCCGCTTATTGGGTTTGTTGCCTTTGCTGCAAAATGTTCTCTTGAAAATTTTACCGGGATATTCTGCAAAGGAAAAATGCAGTGATTTGTTTAACAAAATGGCAGTTGTTTATGTCATAAAACCTTTAGTTAAATGCATTAAATCGGCAAACAAGATTTATTAACTCACCATACACTTCTTGTAGGAGACCTTCACACAGTTCCAGAAGAAAGGAAAGCGAGAACTGAAAGACATAACTTTGATCTCGACTTCTCTTGCTAACGCAAGCATCTCTGCAAAATGAAGCACGTATATTATCAATCTGGTGTATTATGAGGTGAATGCAAACCATCTTTCTTACAGTCATTAACAGTACCTCTCTTTTTTCTAATTGGATTTTCATATGGGCTTCCATGTCTCCTTCTTCCTCGCCAAAGTGGAGAAGGTGCAGAAGTGGGATATTCTTGTTGTGGTCTATGATTCTCTTGCGCAGGAATTGGAGAAGCAACAGGAGTTAAGCATTCTTGTTTCGGTCCACGACTCTCTTGTGCAGGAATTGGAGAAGCAACAGGTGTGAAGCATTCTTCTTTTGGTCTGTGACTCTCTTGCGCAGGAATCGGAGAAGCAACAGGAGTGATGCATTCTTCTTTTGGTCTGTGACTCTCTTGCGCAGGAATTGGAGAAGCAACAGGGGTGAAGCATTCTTCTTTTGGTCCGTGACTTTCTTGCTCAGGAATTGGAGATAGAACAGGAGCAAAACACTGTACTTTTGGTCCATGAATGTCTGGCGCAAGAATTGGAGAAGGAACAGGAGAAAAATACTCTTCTTCTGGTCTAAGACTTTCAGGCCCAAGAATTGGAGATGGAACAGGAGCAGAACACTCTTCTTTTGGTCCATGAGTTTCTGGCGCAAGAATTGGAGATGGAACAGGAGCAAAACACTCTTCTCTTGGACACCCATTTCCCTTGAAAACCTTAACGAGGAACTCCATTCCACCATCATGCCTAAACACTAGGAAATCATACTTTTTCAAGCCATTCTCTTGCACAAATGTCTCCCAGCCATCCTCGAGGTAGGTTCCATTTTCAGTTTTGTTCACTTGTACAACCCAAGATGCTCCATTACGGCCCTGAAGAATTGCGCATTCACATGCTGGAGATTCTGTGGGTAATCTCTGACAGAATGCTACAGGAATGCGCTGAAAACCAAAATAAAAAAAAAAAAATCTTATGTTCACTACTAGTAGGTAATACATATTACAGTAGTTACCAGGTAACAAAACAATGATGGTAAACATGAAGTCAATCATTCCAACACAAAGATACAATGCAGCAAACATAAATTGGAGATTTAAATCTCAATTCGAGTTGTATGCGTCATGATCCATAAAAGAAACCAACATCAATAAATATAACTATGAAATCTCACAAGTCTATTGGCCTGTCTTTGACACTAATGCTCGTAATATCGATGCATCTTCTCAAGCTGGGGTTTAGCCCCAACAATGTCTCATGATCTAGAAGAGGATAATGCATCCGACATTATGTCTCATGATCTAGAGAATGATCAGATTTTACCTCCTTCTCTCAGTAAATGATCAGATTTCGCTAATGGGAGCAGAGTAACTTGGGAGTTTTCAATGCAAAATTTTTCTATCCATTGCTAGTTGGGGCAAAGTATGCAATTGCATACCCTCTCGAATCTCTCGAGTTTCATACTCTGACAGTTTGATATTTATCATGGATGCCTGGATGGAATAGAAAATTAAAATTTCTTGCACAGAAAATCATGTAGCCTATAGATTATTTGATGAAGAAGCGAAGTAAGTTAAAAAATATTATGTTTACTTCTAGTACAGATTAAACTAGCTACCCACAAAGAATCAATGGTGCTGACACAATCAGTGTAAACATGAAACGTAGAACACAACAACAAACCAACAAAGCATCACAAGCTTTACTAAATACACACCACACAGCTTAAAGATTTAAAAAAAAAATGCATCACTATGTGGGTCTCAAGTGGTTTTGGTAACAGAAAATCATCATAAATACATATATCATACACAGTTTAAAGGTGAAAAATGCATCACTATGTTGGGTAAAAGATCTTCTAACCAAGGAAATCAACACAAAAAAACGAATCCAGCATGTAAGCACAGAAAATCTTCTAAGCACAGAAAATCATCATAAATACATATATCATACACAGTTTAAAGGTGAAAAATGCATCACTATGTTGGGTAAAAGATCTTCTAACCAACGAAATCAACACAAAAAACGAATCCAGCATGTAAAATCATCAGCATCACAGATCATTACAACTTCTTAGAGCTAATATATCAAACAGTTGAGCTACATCAAAGAAACTTAACTTAAAAGAATTTAGCCCCAAAATCAAAATGTGTCACAGTTACTCATACATACCAATCTTGTTTTTTGTTCTTCTTCATGGAAGATCTTGAAGAAATGATGTTTCCTTTCAGCTGCTGGTTCCATTTTCTTCAAACAATCAAAATCCCTAAACTTGAAAAATCCTAGTAGATAATTTTCCTCGTTCTCTTTTGTCTCTCTCTTTGATAGATAGATGCGAAGATAAAAGAAACTCTGGGTTTTGAATTCAATTTTGATTCAGAGACTTGAATGAACAAAGTACGATTTCCTCCAAACCCCATCTTCCCACTGCAACAAATCTTAAACCCTTGTTAAGGGTTTTTAATTTTTCATCAGAACTCAGCACAGTACTCTGTTTCAGTAATAAAGAAGTGGGTTAAACCCTACAGAGAGCTTTCGTCCAATGCAAGATCACCAGCAAAGGGTTTTTAATTTTTAGATCTGACTCAATATGTATTTATATGACTCAGACTTAAATATTTGAGTCGATGTCTTGGTTTAATGAAACAAGGACATTTTATTTCCCGACTCACATCCATTTGAGTCCGGGGTTAGGTATTAGTCAGAAGACGAGTCATATTTTACTCGGAATCAAAAACATTCAGTCTAACATCTGATTCGAGCTGAGTCATACGTCGGGTCAGCAAAAAACAATCACACTCCTAGTTGATCAGGAGTGTCTTATATTGAGATCAACCGATGAGACTAACGAGTAATTCACTGTTGTAAAATTTGGAAGTTAGATAAGAAAAAAAAAAATTCTTTCATGTTTCCGGAGAAAAATGAGTTTCTTATAAAAGAAATACAATTTCTTTCGTCATGCATAGCATCGTTCTGTCAAGCTAATATTTATGAACTAATAATTTATTTTTATTTTCACAAATCATGATAATTTTAGATGTGGCTCGGTTTTTCGCAATTGATGTGATTTACTAAGTCTGTTATTTAACTAGTAGTCGATTGTAATTTCCCACGTTGTAATATATACTCCCTACGGTACTAACAAAAAAAAGATATATTTTTTCTACTTACATAATTTTTAAGGAAAACGTGTGAGAGAATAGCTTTTATTAATTTATTTCTAAAACCACCCCCAACATTACCAGAATTACCACTTAGTTGGGGGAAGTTCAGAATAATGCTACGTATACCGTGAGGGGATACCGCAGCTGCTACCGCGTGAGAGAGAGAGAAAAAGGTGCCCCCACCCTAAACCCCACCACCCTACAAATCCCCCCAGGACTCCCCATCTGACCGTTCATTCCCCTCACATGATTTTTCCCGGTGTAAATGGGTGTCAATGTAGCATCATTGGGAAGTTCATCCTCTTTTTGAGATACCAAAATTAAAAGGAAAATACCACTTTTTTTGGAACGGAGGGAGAATTTGTAGCGATCAACTAATCTCAAGTTTAAGTCTAGCTTGGCATTGTTGTGAGTTTTAGAAAAGTCCTTCACTGTTGCGTTGTGCTGTAGAAATAAATCAACATGGCATTTGGTAAATTATAATTTAAAAAGCATTGTGAAATTAACAAACTGTAAATTCTATTTGGTGAACTTGTATTTTAAAGTGATGGGGATATAGTTAATGACGATAATAGACACATTTCAAAAATTAGTTTTAAATAAACTTTAATTATAATAAATTATATTTTGAATTCTAATATATTTAATAAAATATAACTAATATTTATTTTATTATTTTATTTATATTTAAAAATAATTTATTAAAAAGGAAGATCAATATTACAAGGAATGGTCGGAAACCTAACAACAAGCTGGGCGCCAACACCTTTTTGAATAACAATCCATAGCCTAAGGAAAGAGAATTGGCTAGCTTGAAATTTGGCATCATGTCTAGCCATGCAATTCTTTAGTCTTTTGAGAAAGGAAATTGTATCTGCTCCGAGCTCACCTAAGGTGGTAAAATCCAGCACACCAAAACCATACCCACGTGGAGAGCATATGTCCAAGTATTACTTATTTTTGTGAATGATAGCGGTAGCAATGGCATGGCCAGGCACAAAGTTACGAATCTGGGCACTTATAAAAGGCGAGACACCCGTAACATACATGCATACATCTTTACCGTCTTCCCAATTGGAAACCATAATATCCACAGGGTTGAGATCACTACCGTCCTTCGAGAAACCCAAAGAGACTTCCTTCCTAGCAACGACACCCGCTTTATAACATATGTCGGCCAAGAAATCTTTCACCAAGTCATGGTGAAATTTCTGTGCAACCTCACTGGCGCAGTGAATAGTATGGTCGCCGAAGTCATCCATGGGTCTTTTTCTGCAAGAACATAAGTTGTTCTCCTCGAAGAAAGGTATCCCTAGACGATACTACAAGATAAAACTGAGTTGTGTAGAACCTACAGTTTGGTTAAGCCCAGTTATAGGATTGGCCTGAAGAAAGTCCATATCATGTTCTACTCGGTTGCACTACCATAAAGTGTAATCACGCGCTGTTAAGGGGAGACTATAAGGTATTTTCTTTTTGACAACATCAAAGTAAATAAATGTCAGAGACTTCATGTAATGGGGGGCAATATTATCGATGTTGAAAACCGGAGAGGAAAGATCACAAACTTTCATGAAAACCTGTAGAGCGTGTTGATAACTAAGGCAGGGATCTTTAGCATCTGTTAGCCCCAAGATCGTTTTTTGCAGCCATTGAGTTTGAGCCTGAGATGCAAGGTAACAGTACATGACTGTGTCGGCCATTGGAAGCACGCCCAGAACACCGTCCTTAATGGGGAGTGTGGCCAGTCTTTGTTGGACCAAACCGAAGCCAGCACTATCACCAACCACCAAACGACGCAAATAATCCATGAAACGTTTATCAAACATAGTAATAGCCGGCTGAATAGCTTTAGGACTTGTAGTACGGAGGGTAAAATATAGCCTGGCAACCCTAGTACAGTTATGCAAAAGGAGTAACTCACTTTGAGGATCCTCCAGTTCTTGAATCTTTCCCATTAATTGTACTGCTTTGTCTACCCTTGACAAAACCATGTTGCTGCAAAACTCCATGGGCAAGCTGACTGATCCGTCAAGGATTTTAACTCCATCCACTGACTTACCAATATTGAGAGGGAAAACGTCACAGTTATCTCTTCTTGGGTCATAAGAAGGCCAGAAAGTTTCAGTCTTCGATATATTCAGCTGCAAGCCATAACTAGGGCCATCGTCTTGTATAATCTTCAAGGCTTTAGAAACCTCCATAGTGTCCCCAACTATGGTACCATCTTCAAGGCTTTATTATGATTATTTTTATATTTAATTAAAAAATGATTATGTTTGCTTAAAAAAATATTATTATATTGTAACTATCATTTATTATTTTAAAATGAAAAATAGCTAGGTAAATAAAATATAGGTTAGAAATATAATGATAAGTATACAATATTCAAGGTTAAAACTTGTCTTTATAATAAAAAACAAGGCTAAAACAGGGAATCAATAAAATCAAATTATGTGGGTCTACAATTTCTGTTTTTCGAGCTTTATCAAATCAGGGTCACCCCTTATTTAATTAGTTTTTTTATCTCCCAATTGTGCGTTCCTTTTAAAAGCCAGCACTAGTTTTTAATAGCAGGCCTAAAATGAAAGTGCTTCTCTCCAAAAACAGTTTGAAAAAAATTACCAAACACAAATTTTGGTAAAAGTTTTTTACAAAGTGTTTTTGGTTGAAAAATAAAAGCAATCCCAAACGGGCTTTAATTTGTCAAAAAAAAAAAAAAAAGTTTAATTTTGTGGGCACTCTTTTGGTGGGTGTCAACTTGATACTTCTCATCGATGATTGATCTTGTTTTGTTTAGAATCCGGTTGTTTGTTACGACATTACTAAAATTAAACCAAAGGATAATGTCAAAATGCCATGTAATCGTTCCTAAGAGAGTGTACACAAAATCGGACAGGAATATAAGGCGTAAGTTTTGCGGCTTTTGCCCCAAATTGACATGATTGTTCTGCCAGAGCCTAAATTTACCCATGGGCACTCAAAGCTCATGACGGGATAGCCTGGTCGGTATCAATCTATTCCAGGGACCAACCCAGGAATCCATGATCATCTTGGGTAGAGCTGGTGCATAAAGTTGGTTCATTACTAAGTGACCGATGACTGCGGCTATTTTTCCAGAGGATTGTAAACTATTTGAAGTGTGCAGATAATATGTAAAAAGATGGTGAATCTGCTAATGGTCATGCAAGAAATGTTTTTGAGCCAAAAACTGAGATCGATTTTCCTACAGCTTTATACTTACTGACAGTGCCAACTATCTTGCAAGCTTTAATTACCGGAGTGCGAAAATGCATATTAAACTTGAATAAGTATCTAAGAAACTATGATTAATCCCTTAATTACATAAGTTTTTGTGTGCAAACATTCTTGTTTTGGTCCGTGACTCTCTTGCGCTGGAATTAGAGAAGCAATAGGGGTGAAGTATTCTTCTTTTGGTCCGTGACTTTCTTGCTCAGGAATTGGAGATAGAACAGGAGCAAAACACTCTACTTTTCGTTCATGACTTTCTGGCGCGAGAATTGGAGAAGGAACAGGTGCAGAACACTCTCCTTCTGGTCCATGACTTTCTGGCGCAAGAATTGGAGAAGGAACAGGAGAAAAACACTCTTATTTTGGTACATAACTTTCTGGCGTGAGAACTGGAGAAGGAACAGGAGCAAAACAATCTTCTCTTGGACACCCATTTCCCTTGAAAACTTTTACATGAAACTGCATTCCACCATCATGCCTAAACACTAGGAATTCATACTTTTTCAAGCAGTTCTCTTGCACGAATATTTCCCAGCCATTCTCAAGGAAGGTGCCATTTTCAGTTTTGTTCACTTGTACAATCCAAGATGTTCCATCAGGGCCCTGAAGAATTGCTCATCTACATGCTGGAGATTCTGTGGGTAATCTCGGACAGAATGCGACAGGAATGCGCTGAAAACTGAAAACTGAAAAAAAATAAAATCTTATGTTCACTACTAGTAGGTAATACATATTACAGTAGTTACCAGGAAACAAACAATGGTGGTAAACATGAAGTTATTCATTCCAACACAAATTATTATGCAGTAAACATAAATCGGAGATTAGATTCTAAGTTGATTCCAAGAAGCCGTCAGAGAGTCAATAGTTATGGAGTTTCTAGGTAAACATAGAGTTGTTTGCACCATGATCCGTAACAGAAGGCGACATAAATCAATATAACTATCAGTTCTCACAAGTCTATTGGCCTGTCTTTGACACTAATGCCTTGTAACATTTTTGCATATTCTCAAACTGGGGTTAATAAAGAGTACTATGCATCTGATGTTATGTTATGTCTCATGATCTATAGAATGATCAGTTTATTCCTAATTATCCACGTAAATGTAGCAGGGCCGGTCCTGACGGGGAATCAGGGAAAGCCCCAGTTTGGGGCAACAAGCCTAGAGGGGCAACAAATTATGAGTTTTTGTTTTTGTCATATCTTATTCGGACGAATACGAATATTGGAGAAGCAGTTTGATTTCTCATCAAATGAAAGTCGACTTTTAGTTTGTTGTTAGGATTTTTGTTCTGAAATAGTTTTGATCTCTATATCTTTCACAATAAGAAAATCGACTTAAGCTGGTCTTTCTATGGTTCTAGGATATTTGTTTGGAGGTAGTTTTTATTTTGAAATAGTTTTTGAGCTCTCTATATCTCTCACGACAAGAAAATCGACTTCAGTTGGTGCTGTTAGGATTTATGTTTTGGAATATTTTTGATCTCTATCTATCACGATAAGTTTTCTGATTTTATGAACTTGCTAGAATCACACAAGATTGACATATACGGCATGTAGACTATATTACCACTATGGGGTTACAGTCTACTCATATGCATTTTGGCCTTCTTTCTTCGCCATTCTTTTATATCCAGACACTATACATGTACGCGTTTCCCTTTTTGAATACATAGATGATAAATTATTGATTAGTATGTTACCATTTTAGTATGGATATGAAATTCTAGCACCTTATAAACAACCCTATACAACTAAGATTTTGATCGTAGTTCTTTTAAGATAGGGGGCAACATTTTTCGGTTCCGCTTTAGGGCAAAAAAAAATCAGGAACGGCCCTGAATGTAGTCTTGCTCTTTTTATCCCCAAAAGTGGTTTGTCAAGAAGATTTCGCTAATGGGAGAAAAGTAAATTAAGAGTTCCCTGTCCATTAACTAAGCAGATTTTGCTGATGGGAGTAACATAAATTAAGGCCATTATCCACACTCATAAATTTTGACCATCAGACGACCTCTACTAAGCCATCAATAACATGACCTCAAATGTCGTTTCTGGACCAAGTCTTTTATATACAAATCCACAGTCCCCCACTCTATTCTCATATGCAGCACTTTCCCTGTCTAAAATTGCTATCACTTTCCCTGTTTGATATTATTATCATGGATGGATTAGACAATCAAAACTTCTTGCACAAAAATTATGTAGCCTATATATTATTGGATGAAACCAAGGAGGATATGTTGCACATTCAACTGAGGATAAAGAATCTTATGTTTACTTCTAGTACAGATTAGACTAGCTACCAGCCAAGAAGTTAAGGTACTATCAGCGGTAAACATGAAACATAGAACGCAGCAACGAACCCACGAAAGAATCACCAGCTTTACTATGTGGGTCTCAAGTGGCTTTTGGGAACAGACATCAGTACAGAGAAATACATACTATATCATAAAGTTTAAAGGGGAAAATGCATCACTACCCGAGTCATGTATGTGTTGGAATCTTGCAACAATGAACAGCACGTTAGATGTATCAAAAATAATATGTAAAGAATTAATGCGAAACAACTCTACCGAAATAATTTGACGAGGGCAGAATCACAGGTTCAACAAGTTGTCCTTAACACATTAGTTCGCGGGTATACTCGAGTTGAGTAATGCTAAACCCCTCACAGCGAAGATGTGTCCAGGATAAGACTGCCCGATATAACTTGAGTTAGCACAACGCAAGTTACCCTTTCTTCGAACTCAGCAACAGGGATGGAGGTAAAAACGTATGGAGAAACCCTAGAATAAAACAAGAATTTTTCTGTATATAGAAAACAGAATTTCGAGTTGTATTTAAAGGAGAAGATACTTGCAAATCAAGTTAGGTTTTGGTTTTGGTTTTCTTTAAAAAATAGTAAAACACCTAAAAGGAATTTACCCATAAATAAAACTCTAAAAATATTTTAGGAATTAATTTCCTAAAGAAAAACTCGCCCAAAAAATAAATTCGAGTAGAAGAGGAACTTGGTGCATGGCATACGCGCATATCGCATGGGTCAAAATTTGTATTTTTTCCCACCTGCTCCACCCACAATGTTGTTTTACAACATATCCATAAGCATATGGCTATATAGTGGAGCTCCTTCTCTATTATACCTAATGTGGGACTAAAGAGAGATTCATTCACTCATAAAATGAGAAAGTATCCTTGGACCCATAGGTCACTAGATCAAACCACACCAAGACCAAAATATTTTTATTAAAACTCATTTTTCTCCAACAATTCCCCACATGAATGAAATCTCGGAAAACGAAAAAATCAGAGTAAGGAAAATACCATTTAGGCAAAGGTGTCCATGAGGTCTTGAACCCTTACTTAGTGAGAAGTTACCGGAACTACTAGCTAAACAGTGAACCTAGTCTTGAACTGATAGCGTTGGTGTAATTCGCGACAACAACCACACGTGATATTCTCCTGGTGTTGCTAAGTTCGTGTCGTTTTGTCCAATTTGGCCCTGGACATATCCTGTTTCTCAGAATGCTCTAGAGAATTGGCTCAATTCTCATAGGAAGCGGCCCCACTTCCACATTCGGATAGGTGAGTTCCATCAAGAGTGTTTCTTTGCTACACCCCACTTCAATCTTAAATTGAAACTATGGAACTCATTAAGACTTATTTAAAAGTCATCCTCCACATGCGATCACACTATCACATCAACACCATAGGGAAGGGACAGAGAATGAAATTCCCGATAGTGTTTACCTTTACCCACCATGAATTAGTTGTCTCATTCGAAACCTTGATCTTGGAATCTCCAAATCGGCAAGGTTGAGTATCCTTCATGGCAAGTTTAATTATTGATCCTAAGCCCCATCCCCCTCGATGCTTTACTAACTATCTCCTTGGACAAACCTTTCGTCAAAGGGTCCGCGATATTCTCCTTGGACTGCATCCAATCTATGGAAATAACGCTGTTGAGATTAGTGTTTTCAAAGTGTCATGTCTTCTACGAATATGTATAGACTTTCCATTGTAGAAGCAACTCTTAGCTCTACCTATCGCAGATTTTTGTCACAGGTGTATAGATATAGGCTGCACGAGCCTATGCCAGAGAGGAATATCTTCTAAAAAGTTTCTTAGCCATTCGGCCTCCTCTCTGCTTTATCTAACGCAATAAACTCCGATTCCATAGTAGAACGAGCTATACATGTCTGTTTGGAACTCTTCCAAGATACGAGGCCTTTCTTTAGAGTGAATACATATCCACTCGTAGACTTAGAATCCTCTCGATCCTGTTATCCGGTTTGCATCTCAAAATCCCTCAAGGACGGCCGGATATCCTTTGTAATTCAAACTAAAGGTCATTGTGTACTTCAAGTACTTTAGCACTCTAATAAGTGCATCCCAATGTATCTCGCCTGGATTACAAGTATACCTTAACCTACTTACAAGTTAAGCAATGTCTGGTCTCGTACAATTCATCAGATACATCATACTTCCTATGACTCTCGAGTATTCAAGTTGGTTAACTCCTACACCCTTATTCTTCTTGAGAGGACAGTTAGAATCATAAGGAGTACACACGAGTTTATATTAAACTGATTAAATTTCTTAAGTATGGATTCAACATAATGAGACCGACTCGGACTATAGCCATTAGAAGTTTTTCTAATCTTCATCCCTAATATGACATCAGCGGGGCCTAAGTCTTTCATGTCAAAGTTCTCATTCTACGTTTCTTAGTGGAATTAATAACATCCATGTTTGTACCTAGTATAAGCATATCATCAACATACAAGCATACAATCACACGGGCATCCTTGACAAGTTTAGTATAAACACACTTATCGATTCATTAATTCTAAAACCACTAGAAATCATCACATGATCAAATTTTTCATGCCACCATTTAGGTGCTTGTTTCAATCCATACAAAGATTTAACCGGTTTACACACTTTCTTTTCACAACCTTTAACTACAAAGCCCTCGGGTTGTTCCATATAAATTTCTTCATCTAACTCACCATTAAGAAACGTTGTCTTTACATCCATTTGATGTATCTCTAAATTATGGACGAAGCTATAGCAATTAACATCCTAATGGAGCTAATTCTACTCACCGGTGAATAGGTGTCAAAGAAATCTATACCTTCTATTTGTCTCAGTAGCCTTTAGCTACCAGCCTAGCCTTGTATTTTTCAATAGTTCCATCTATCTTACGTTTTCTTTTGAAAATCCATTTACAACCTATGGCCTTACACCCTGGAGGTAAATCTACAAGTTCAAAAGTGTCGTTTTCTCGAAGGGAATCCATTTCACTAATGGAAGCTTCTTTCCACCATGAAGCTTCTGGACAAGTCATGGCTTCTCTATAAGTCCGAGGATCGGACTCGGCTAGGTATGTAATGCAACCGGGATACGTTTTCGATTCTACCCTTTTACCTCTTCTAGGTTCCACTTCTGGTTCATCTTCCTCTAAAGGTAATAATTGACTAGTTGAAGGAACATCTAGGGGATCATATAAACATCTCTTTCGAGAATCACGTTTCAAAGGAAAAACAGTTTCAAAAAACTCAACATCCCTAGACTCCATGATAGTATTCAACCCTATGTCAGAAATTTCAGAACTCACAACCATAAACCTATGAGCACTAGAATGCTCAGGATACCCTATAAAAACACAATCAACGGTTTTGGGTCCTATCTTATTTTTATTAGGAGGAGGGATGCCCACCTTTGCCAAGCACCCCCACACTTTGAAGTAATCATAAGATGGTTGTCTACCTTTCCATAACTCATATGGAGTTTTATCTGATCCTTTAAAGGGTACTCTGTTTAGGATGTAATTGGCGGAGAGGATAGCCTCCCCCCACAAATTCGAAGGTAATCCTGAACTAATCAACATGGCATTCATTATATCCTTAAGGGTACGGTTCTTACGTTCAGCTACACCATTGGATTGAGGTGAATAAGGAGGGGTAACCTCATGTATTATGCCATGTTCTTCACAGAAATCTCCTATAGGAATTCTGTACTCACCACCACGGTCAGACCTAATAGTTTTAATGGTAGTATTCAATTGGTTTTCGACTTCACTTTTATATATCTTAAAGGCTTATAAGGCATCATCCTTCCCTCTAAGTAAGTAAACATGGCGATGCCTTCGTACAATCATCTATAAAAGTAATAAACCATTTCTTACCACCTCTTGTTTGAACCGACTTCATATCAACTAGGTCTGAGTGGATTAAATCTAAGGGTTTAGAGTTTCTCTGGACATTCTTATTGAATGATTTCTTAGCATGCTTAGATTCTACGCAAATCTCACACTTATGACTTCTATCTAAAGTGAATTTGGGTATGCAGCCTCACGCTAGCCAATTTATGCATTGATTTATAGTTTACATGACCAAGTCTACCATGCCAAACGTTCAATGACACACACATGTAAGCGGAAGAATCATTCAACTTCAATTCGAGACGGTTACATTAAGTTTATATAGACCCCCAGGTCTTATAACCCTTACCCACATAATCATTGCCCTTAGTTACTATAAGTTTTCCAGACTCAATTGTAACTTTAAAACCCTTATCATCTAAAACAGAACAAGAAACAAGATTTTTGCAGATGTCTGGAACATGAAGAACTTCATTCAATGTGAGAGTCTTTCCAGATGTGAGCTTCAGACCGACCTTTCCTTTTCCTGCAACCTCGATGCAGATGAGTTACCCATATAGAGTTTCTCGCCTTCCCCTACCCTCCGGTAGGAGGTGAACAGTCTCTGTTCCCACAAACATGCTTGGTAGCTCCAGAGTCTACCCACCAATCCATCACATTGGTCACCAGATTAACTTCGACACCACAAATGAAAAACTCGTCTTTGCTTTTCTCAACCAAGTTAGCATTATTCTTCTTATCCTTGCGTTGTCTACAGTGAACTGCCATATGACCAGTATTTCCACACACCCAACAAGGACCCTTAATTTTAATAATGCTAGATTCTGGTTTACGAAACGTACCTTTCTTGTTAGGTCCATGCTTCGAGTTGCGATTGTTGTTGTCACCTTTTCCGGCTTTGGATGGCTTATGTTCGGACATATGAGCTTTGTTAGACATGTCC
This sequence comes from Papaver armeniacum, assembly GCA_023531295.1. NCBI lineage: Eukaryota > Viridiplantae > Streptophyta > Magnoliopsida > Ranunculales > Papaveraceae > Papaver > Papaver armeniacum. Next base: position 836,876 of record JAJJWW010002017.1, on the reverse strand, counting down.
CTTGCGGATGACACGTTCTTGTCTTTGGTGCACAACATCTCTTCCACTTGAATCTTCTTTCCCAATTCAACCATGTTGATGAGACTTTTCAAGTGTCTGCGGTAATTGAGAAGTTACCATTTTCTTGTACTCCGACCAAGAAGATGGTAACTTCTCAATCACCACGAGACACTTGAAAAGTCTCATCAACGACCATACCTTCAAAGAAGAATCTGGTTAATGATTTGTTGAAGTTCGAGAAATTGATCAACAACAGACTTATCATTCGTCATCTTAAACTCCATAAACTTTGCCACCAGAAATTTCTTGCTTCCTGCAGTCTCAACTTGGTACTTTGCTTCTAATGCAGTCCACAACTCATAAGCAGTGAAGTTCTCTTTAGCATTGTAAAAATCATACATCGCATCTTCCAAACCATTCATGATATGATTTTTAGCCATATAGTTACCCCTTGTATAATACGTTCTATCTTCATCGGTATTATCTTCAGCCGCCCATCAAAACATCAAGAGGACCTTGCAAGATCTTTGCGTCCAAATCATGATTGCTCGAAAAAAAACAACATCTTGGATTGCCATCTCTTGAAATCCTTTCCGTTAAACTTCGGGTCTTTCAACGTTAACGTTCATCTTTGTTTCCATTGTTGACATCGTTGCAAGGAATACTAATGTGTTAAGATTGTTGAAATCTTGCAACAATGAACAACACGTTAGATGTATCAAAAATAATATGTAAAGAACTAATGCGAAACAACTCTACCGAAATAACTTGACGAGGGCGAATCACGGGTTCAACAAGTTGTCCTTAACACATTAGTTCGCGGGTATACTCGAGTTGAGTAATGCTAAACCCCTCACAAACGAAGATGTGTCCGGATAAGACCGCCCGATATAACTTGAGTTAGCACAACGCAAGTTACCCTTTCTTCGAACTCAGAACGGGGATGGAGGTAAAAACGTATGGAGAAACCCTAGAATAAAACAAGAATTTTTCGGTGTGTAGAAAACGAATTTCGAGTTGTATTTAAAGGAGAAGATACTTGCAAATCAAGTTAGGTTTTGGTTTTGGTTTTCTTTAAAAACTAGTAAAACACCTAAAAGGAATTTACCCATAAATAAAACTCTAAAAATATTTTAGGAATTAATTTCCTAAAGAAAAACTCGCCCAAAAAATAAATCCGAGTAGAAGAGGAACTTGGTGCATGGCATACGCGCATATCGCATGGGTCAAAATTTGTATTTTTGCCCACCCGCTCCACCCATAATGTTGTTTTACAACATATCCATAAGCATATGGCTATATAGTGGAGCTCCTTCTCTATTATACCCAATGTGGGACTAAAGAGAGATTCATTCACTCATAAAATGAGAAAATATCCTTGGACCCATAGGTCACTAGATCAAACCACACCAAGACCAAAATATTTTTATTAAAACTCATTTTTTCCAACAATCCCCCACATGAATGAAATCTCGGAAAACGAAAAAAATCGAATAAGGAAAATACCATTTAGGCAAAGGTGTCCATGAGGTCTTGAACCCTTACTTAGTGAGAAGTTACCTAACTACTAGCTAAACAAAGAACCTAGTCTTGAACCGATAGCGTTGGTGTAATTCGCGACAACAACCACACATGATATTCTCCTGGTGTTGCTAAGTTCGTGTCGTTTTGTCCAATTTGGCCCTGGACATATCCTGTTTCTCAGAATGCTCTAGAGAATTGGCTCAATTCTCATAGGAAGCGGCCCCACTTCCACAGTCAGATAGGTGAGTTCCATCAAGAGTGTTTCTTGCTACACCCCACTTCAATCTTAAATTGAAACTATGGAACTCATTAAGACTTATTTAAAAGTCATCCTCCACATGCAGTCACACTATCACATCAACACCATAGGTAAGGGACAGAGAATGAAATTCCCTGATAGTGTTTACCTTTACCCACCATGAATTAGTTGTCTCATTCGAAACCTTGATCTTGGAATCTCCAAAGCAAGGTTGATTATCCTTCATGGCAAGTTTAATTATTGATCCTAAGCCCCATCCCCTCGATGCTTTACTAACTATCTCCTTGGACAAACCTTTCGTCAAAGGGTCCGCGATATTCTCCTTGGACTGCATCCAATCTATGGAAATAACGCTGTTGAGATTAGTGTTTTCAAAGTGTCATGTCTTCTACGAATATGTATAGACTTTCCATTGTAGAAGCAACTCTTAGCTCTACCTATCGCATTTTTGCATCACTGAGTGTATAGATATAGGCTGGCACAGGCCTATGCCGAGAGAGGAATATCTTCTAAAAAGTTTCTTAGCCATTCGGCCTCCTCTCTGCTTTATCTAACGCAATAAACTCCGATTCCATAGTAGAACGAGCTATACATGTCTGTTTGGAACTCTTCCAAGATACGAGACCTTTTCTGCTAGAGTGAATACATATCCACTCGTAGACTTAGAATCCTCTGATCCTGTTATCCGGTTTGCATCGCAAAATCCCTCAAGGACGGCCGGATATCCTTTGTAATTCAAACTAAAGGTCATTGTGTACTTCAAGTACTTTAGCACTCTAATAAGTGCATCCCAATGTATCTCGCCTGGATTACAAGTATACCCGCTAACCTACTTACAAGACATAAGCAATGTCTCGGTCTCGTACAATTCATCAAATACATCGGACTTCCTATGACTCTCGAGTATTCAAGTTGGTTAACTCCTACACCCTTATTCTTCTTGAGAGGACAGTTAGAATCATAAGGAGTACACACGGGTTTATGATTAAACCGATTAAATTTCTTAAGTATGGATTCAACATAATGAGACCGACTCGGACTATAGCCATTAGAAGTTTTTCTAATCTTCATCCCTAATATGACATCAGCGGGGCCTAAGTCTTTCATGTCAAAGTTCTCATTCAACGGTTCTTAGTGGAATTAATAACATCCATGTTTGTACCTAGTATAAGCATATCATCAACATACAAGCATACAATCACACGGGCATCCTTGACAAGTTTAGTATAAACACACTTATCGATTCATTAATTCTAAAACCACTAGAAATCATCACATGATCAAATTTTTCATGCCACTTGTTTAGGTGCTTGTTTCAATCCATACAAAGATTTAACCAGTTTACACACTTTCTTTTCACAACCTTTAACTACAAAGCCCTCGGGTTGTTCCATATAAATTTCTTCATCTAACTCACCATTAAGAAACGCCTTGTCTTTACATCCATTTGATGTATCTCTAAATTATGGATGAAGCTATAGCAATTAACATCCTAATGGAGCTAATTATACTCACTGGTGAATAGGTGTCAAAGAAATCTATACCTTCTATTTGTCTGTAGCCTTTAGCTACCATCCTAGCCTTGTATTTTTCAATAGTTCCATCTATCTTACGTTTTCTTTTGAAAATCCATTTACAACCTATGGCCTTACACCCTGGAGGTAAATCTACAAGTTCAAAAGTGTCGTTTTCTCGAAGGGAATTCATTTCACTAATGGAAGCTTCTTTCCACCATGAAGCTTCTGGACAAGTCATGGCTTCTCTATAAGTCTGAGGATCAGACTCGGCTAGGTATGTAATGCAGCCAGGATACGTTTTCTCAGTTCTAACCCTTTTACCTCTTCTAGGTTCCACTTCTGGTTCATCTTCCTCTAAAGGTAATAATTGACTAGTTGAAGGAACATCTAGGGGATCATCTAAACATCTCTTTCGAGAATCACGTTTCAAAGGAAAAACAGTTTCAAAAAACTCAGCATCCCTAGACTCCATGATAGTATTCAACCCTATGTCAGAAATTTCAGAACTCACAACCATAAACCTATGAGCACTAGAATGCTCAGGATACCCTATAAAAACACAATCAACGGTTTTGGGTCCTATCTTATTTTTCTTAGGAGGAGGGATGCCCACCTTTGCCAAGCACCCCCACACTTTGAAGTAATCATAAGATGGTTGTCTACCTTTCCATAACTCATATGGAGTTTTATCTGATCCTTTAAAGGGTACTCTGTTCAGGATGTAATTGGCGGAGAGGATAGCCTCCCCCACAAATTCGAAGGTAATCCCGAACTAATCAACATGGCATTCATCATATCCTTAAGGGTACGGTTCTTACGTTCAGCTACACCATTGGACTGAGGTGAATAAGGAGGGGTAACCTCATGTATTATGCCATGTTCTTCACAGAAATCTCCTATAGGAATTCTGTACTCACCACCACGGTCAGACCTAATAGTTTTAATGGTAGTATTCAATTGGTTTTCGACTTCACTTTTATATATCTTAAAGGCTTCTAAGGCATCATCCTTCCCTCTAAGTAAGTAAACATGGCAAAGATTTCGTACAATCATCTATAAAAGTAATAAACCATTTCTTACCACCTCTTGTTTGAACCGACTTCATATCAACTAGGTCCGAGTGGATTAAATCTAAGGGTTTAGAGTTTCTCTGGACATTCTTATTGAATGATTTCTTAGCATGCTTAGATTCTACGCAAATCTCACACTTATGACTTCTATCTAAAGTGAATTTGGGTATGCAGCCTACGCTAGCCAATTTATGCATTGATTTATAGTTTACATGACCAAGTCTACCATGCCAAACGTTCAATGACACACACATGTAAGCGAGAAGAATCATTCAACTTCAATTCGGGACGGGTTACATTAAGTTTATATAGACCCCCGGTCTTATAACCCTTACCCACATAATCATTGCCCTTAGTTACTATAAGTTTTCCAGGACTCAATTTTAACTTTAAAACCCTTATCATCTAAAACAGAGACAAGAAACAAGATTTTTGCGGATGTCCTGAACATGAAGAACTTCATTCGGTGTGAGAGTCTTTCCGGATGTGAGCTTCGGACCGACCTTTCCTTTTCCTGCAACCTCGATGCGGATGAGTTACCCATATAGAGTTTCTCGCCTTCCCCTACCCTCTGGTAGGAGGTGAATGTCTCTGTTCCCACAAACATGCTTGGTAGCTCCGAGTCTACCCACCAATCCATCACATTGGTCACCAGATTAACTTCGACACCACAATGAAAACTTCGTCTTTGCTTTTCTCAACCAAGTTAGCATTATTCTTCTTATCCTTGCGTTGTCTACAGTGAACTGCCATATGACCAGTATTTCCACACACCCAACAAGGACCCTTAATTTTAATAATGCTAGATTCTGGTTTACGAAACGTACCTTTCTTGTTAGGTCCATGCTTCGAGTTGCGATTGTTGTTTTCACCTTTTCCATCTTTGGATGGCTTATGTTCAGACATATGAGCTTTGTTAGACATGTCCCTTGCAGATGACACGTTCTTGTCTTTGGTGCACAACATCTCTTCCACTTGAATCTTCTTTCCCAATTCAACCATGTTGATCTCGCCAGTTTCATGTCTCAGTTTTTTCTTGTACTCCGACCAAGAAGATGGTAACTTCTCAATCACCACAGACACTTGAAAAGTCTCATCAACGACCATACCTTCAAAGAATAATCAAGTTAATGATTTGTTGAAGTTCGAGAAATTGATCAACAACGGACTTATCATTCGTCATCTTAAACTCCATAAACTTTGCCACCGAAATTTCTTGCTTCCTGCAGTCTCGACTTTGGTACTTTGCTTCTAACGCAGTCCATAACTCATAAGCGGTGAAGTTCTCTTTAGCATTGTAAAAATCATACATCGCATCTTCCAAACCATTCATGATATGATTTTTAGCCATATAGTTACCCCTTGTATAATACGTTCTATCTTCATCGGTATTATCTTCAGACCATCAAAACATCAAGAGGACCTTGCAAAGATCAAGCGTCCAAATCATGATTGCTCAGAAAAAACAACATCTTGGATTGCCATCTCTTGAAATCCTTTCCGTTAAACTTCTGTGGTCTTTCAACGTTAACGTTCATCTTTGTTTCCATTGTTGACATCGTTGCAAGGAATACTAATGTGTTAAGATTGTTGAAATCTTGCAACAATGAACAACACGTTAGATGTATCAAAAATAATATGTAAAGAACTAATGCGAAACAACTCTACCGAAATAACTTGACGAGGGCAGAATCACAGGTTCAACAAGTTGTCCTTAACACATTAGTTCGCGGGTATACTCGAGTTGAGTAATGCTAAACCCTCACAAATGAAGATGTGTCCCGGATAAGACTGCCCGATATAACTTGAGTTAGCACAACGCAAGTTACCCTTTCTTCGAACTCAAAGAACGGGGATGGAGGTAAAAACGTATGGAGAAACCTAGAATAAAACAAGAATTTTTCGGTGTGTAGAAAACAGAATTTCGAGTTGTATTTAAAGGAGAAGATACTTGCAAATCAAGTTAGGTTTTGGTTTTGGTTTTCTTTAAAAACTAGTAAAACACCTAAAAGGAATTTACCCATAAATAAAACTCTAAAAATATTTTAGGAATTAATTTCCTAAAGAAAAACTCGCCCAAAAAATAAATCCGAGTAGAAGAGGAACTTGGTGCATGGCATACGCGCATATCGCATGGGTCAAAATTTGTATTTTTGCCCACCCGCTCCACCCATAATGTTGTTTTACAACATATCCATAAGCATATGGCTATATAGTGGAGCTCCTTCTCTATTATACCCAATGTGGGACTAAAGAGAGATTCATTCACTCATAAAATGAGAAAGTATCCTTGGACCCATAGGTCACTAGATCAAACCACACCAAGACCAAAATATTTTTATTAAAACTCATTTTTCTCCAACAATCCCCCACATGAATGAAATCTCGGAAAACGAAAAAATCAGAGTAAGGAAAATACCATTTAGGCAAAGGTGTCCATGAGGTCTTGAACCCTTACTTAGTGAGAAGTTACCTAACTACTAGCTAAACAGTGAACCTAGTCTTGAACTGATAGCGTTGGTGTAATTCGCGACAACAACCACACATGATATTCTCCTGGTGTTGCTAAGTTCGTGTCGTTTTGTCCAATTTGGCCCTGGACATATCCTGTTTCTCAGAATGCTCTAGAGAATTGGCTCAATTCTCATAAAAGCGGCCCCACTTCCACATTCGGATAGGTGAGTTCCATCAAGAGTGTTTCTTTGCTACACCCCACTTCAATCTTAAATTGAAACTATGGAACTCATTAAGACTTATTTAAAAGTCATCCTCCACATGCAAGTCACACTATCACATCAACACCATAGGGAAGGGACAGAGAATGAAATTCCCTGATAGTGTTTACCTTTACCCACCATGAATTAGTTGTCTCATTCGAAACCTTGATCTTGGAATCTCCAGTCAGCAAGGTTGATTATCCTTCATGGCAAGTTTAATTATTGATCCTAAGCCCCATCCCCCTCGATGCTTTACTAACTATCTCCTTGGACAAACCTTTCGTCAAAGGGTCCGCGATATTCTCCTTGGACTGCATCCAATATATGGAAATAACGCCCGTTGAGATTAGTGTTTTCAAAGTGTCATGTCTTCTACGAATATGTATAGACTTTCCATTGTAGAAGCAACTCTTAGCTCTACCTATCGCAGATTTTTGTCACAGTGTATAGATATAGTCAGCACAGGCCTATGCCGAGAGAGGAATATCTTCTAAAAGTTTCTTAGCCATTCGGCCTCCTCTCCTGCTTTATCTAACGCAATAAACTCCGATTCCATAGTAGAACGAGCTATACATGTCTGTTTGGAACTCTTCCAAGATACGGACGCCTTTTCTTAGAGTGAATACATATCCACTCGTAGACTTAGAATCCTCGATCCTGTTATCCAGTTTGCATATCGCAAAATCCCTCAAGGACGGCCGGATATCCTTTGTAATTCAAACTAAAGGTCATTGTGTACTTCAAGTACTTTAGCACTCTAATAAGTGCATCCCAATGTATCTGCCCGGATTACAAGTATACCCGCTTAACCTACTTACAAACTTAAGCAATGTCTGGTCTCGTACAATTCATCAGATACATCATACTTCCTATGACTCTCGAGTATTCAAGTTGGTTAACTCCTACACCCTTATTCTTCTTGAGAGGACAGTTAGAATCATAAGGAGTACACACGGGTTTACTGATTAAACCGATTAAATTTCTTAAGTATGGATTCAACATAATGAGACCGACTCGGACTATAGCCATTAGAAGTTTTTCTAATCTTCATCCCTAATATGACATCAGTGGGGCCTAAGTCTTTCATGTCAAAGTTCTCATTCAACAGTTTCTTAGTGGAATTAATAACATCCATGTTTGTACCTAGTATAAGCATATCATCAACATACAAGCATACAATCACACAGGCATCCTTGACAAGTTTAGTATAAACACACTTATCGATTCATTAATTCTAAAACCACTAGAAATCATCACATGATCAAATTTTTCATGCCACTGTTTAGGTGCTTGTTTCAATCCATACAAAGATTTAACCAGTTTACACACTTTGTTTTCACAACCTTTAACTACAAAGCCCTCAGGTTGTTCCATATAAATTTCTTCATCTAACTCACCATTAAGAAACACTTGTCTTTACATCCATTTGATGTATCTCTAAATTATGGACGAAGCTATAGCTATTAACATCCTAATGGAGCTAATTCTACTCACTTTGGTGAATAGGTGTCAAAGAAATCTATGCCTTCTATTTGTCTCGTAGCCTTTAGCTACCAGCCCTAGCCTTGTATTTTTCAATAGTTCCATCTATCTTACGTTTTCTTTTGAAAATCCATTTACAACCTATGGACTTACACCCTGGAGGTAAATCTACAAGTTCAAAAGTGTCGTTTTCTCGAAGGGAATCCATTTCACTAATGGAAGCTTCTTTCCACCATGAAGCTTCTGGACAAGTCATGGCTTCTCTATAAGTCTGAGGATCAGACTCGGCTAGGTATTTAATGCAACCAGGATACGTTTTCTCAGTTCTAACCCTTTTACCTCTTCTAGGTTCCACTTCTGGTTCATCTTCCTCTAAAGGTAATAATTGACTAGTTGAAGGAACATCTAGGGGATCATCTAAACATCTCTTTCGAGAATCACGTTTCAAAGGAAAAACAGTTTCAAAAACTCAAAGCATCCCTAGACTCCATGATAGTATTCAACCCTATGTCGAAATTTGGAACTCACAACCATAAACCTATGAGCACTAGAATGCTCGGATACCCTATAAAAACACAATCAATGGTTTTGGGTCCTATCTTATTTTTCTTAGGAGGAGGGATGCCCACCTTTGCCAAGCACCCCCACACTTTGAAGTAATCATAAGATGGTTGTCTACCTTTCCATAACTCATATGGAGTTTTATCGATCCTTTAAAGGGTACTCTGTTCGGGATGTAATTGGCGGAGAGGATAGCCTCCCCCACAAATTCGAAGGTAATCCCGAACTAATCAACATGGCATTCATCATATCCTTAAGGGTACGGTTCTTACGTTCATTACACCATTGGACCCGAGGTGAATAAGGAGGGGTAACCTCATGTATTATGCCATGTTCTTCACGAAATCTCTATAGGAATTCTGTACTCACCACCACGGATCGGACCTAATAGTTTTAATGGTAGTATTCAATTGGTTTTCGACTTCACTTTTATATATCTTAAAGGCTTCTAAGGCATCATCCTTCCCTCTAAGTAAGTAAACATGGCAATACTTCGTACAATCATCTATAAAAGTAATAAACCATTTCTTACCACCTCTTGTTTGAACTGACTTCATATCAACTAGGTCTGAGTGGATTAAATCTAAGGGTTTAGAGTTTCTCTGGACATTCTTATTGAATGATTTCTTAGCATGCTTAGATTCTACGCAAATCTCACACTTATGACTTCTATCTAAAGTGAATTTGGGTATGCAGCCTACGCTAGCCAATTTATGCATTGATTTATAGTTTACATGACCAAGTCTACCATGCCAAACGTTCAATGACACACACATGTAAGCAGAAGAATCATTCAACTTCAATTCAGGACAGGTTACATTAAGTTTATATAGACCCCAAGTCTTATAACCCTTACCCACATAATCATTGCCCTTAGTTACTATAAATTTTCCAGACTCAATTGTAACTTTAAAACCCTTATCATCTAAAACAGAACAAGAAACAAGATTTTTGCAGATGTCTGGAACATGAAGAACTTCATTCAATGTGAGAGTCTTTCCAGGATGTGAGCTTCAGACCGACCTTTCCTTTTCCCGCAACCTCGATGCGGATGAGTTACCCATATAGAGTTTCTCGCCTTCCCTACCCTTTGGTAAGAGGTGAACAGTCTCTCTGTTCCCACAAACATGCTTGGTAGCTCCAGAGTCTACCCACCAATCCATCACATTGGTCACCGTGATTAACTTCGACACCACAAAGGAAACTCGTCTTTGCTTTTCTCAACCAAGTTAGCATTATTCTTCTTATCCTTGCGTTGTCTACAAAGAACTTGCCATATGACCGGTATTTCCACACACCCAACAAGGACCCTTAATTTTAATAATGCTAGATTCTCGGTTTACTGAAACGTACCTTTCTTGTTAGGTCCATGCTTCGAGTTGCGATTGTTGTTGTCACCTTTTCCACTTTGGATGGCTTATGTTCGGACATATGAGCTTTGTTAGACATGTCCCTTACGGATGACACGTTCTCGTCTTTGGTGCACAACATCTCTTCCACTTGAATCTTCTTTCCCAATTCAACCATGTTGATCTCGCCGAGTTTCATGTCTCGGTTTTTGTTGTACTCCGACCAAGAAGATGGTAACTTCTCAATCACCGACACTTGAAAAGTCTCATCAACGACCATACCTTCAAAGAAGAATCAGGTTAATGATTTGTTGAAGTTCGAGAAATTTATCAACAACGAGACTTATCATTCGTCATCTTGAACTCCATAAACTTTGCCACCAAATTTCTTGCTTCCTGCAGTCTCAGCTTGGTACTTTGCTTCTAACGCAGTCCACAACTCATAAGCAGTGAAGTTCTCTTTAGCATTGTAAAAATCATACATCGCATCTTCCAAACCATTCATGATATGATTTTTAGCCATATAGTTACCCCTTGTATAATACGTTCTATCTTCATCAAGTATTATCTTCAAGCAGCCATCAAAACATCAAGAGGACCTTGCAAAGATCAAGCGTCCAAATCATGATTGCTCGGAAAAACAACATCTTGGATTGCCATCTCTTGAAATCATTTCCGTTAAACTTCTGTGGTCTTTCAACGTTAACGTTCATCTTTGTTTCCATTGTTGACATCGTTGCAAGGAATACTAATGTGTTAAGATTGTTGGAATCTTGCAACAATGAACAACACGTTAGATGTATCAAAAATAATATGTAAAGAACTAATGCGAAACAACTCTACCAAAATAACTTGACGAGGGCAGAATCACAGGTTCAACAAGTTGTCCTTAACACATTAGTTCGCGGGTATACTCGAGTTGAGTAATGCTAAACCCCTCACAAAAGATGTGTCCGGGATAAGATCGCCCGATATAACTTGAGTTAGCACAACGCAAGTTACCCTTTCTTCGAACTCAAAGAACGGGATGGAGGTAAAAACGTTTGGAGAAACCCTAGAATAAAACAAGAATTTTTCTGTATATAGAAAACAGAATTTCGAGTTGTATTTAAAGGAGAAGATACTTGCAAATCAAGTTAGGTTTTGGTTTTGGTTTTCTTTAAAAAATAGTAAAACACCTAAAAGGAATTTACCCATAAATAAAACTCTAAAAATATTTTAGGAATTAATTTCCTAAAGAAAAACTCGCCCAAAAAATAAATTCGAGTAGAAGAGGAACTTGGTGCATGGCATACGCGCATTTCGCATGGGTCAAAATTGGAATTTTTTCCCACCTGCTCCACCCACAATGTTGTTTTACAACATATCCATAAGCATATGGCTATATATTGGAGCTCCTTCTCTATTATACCTAATGTGGGACTAAAGAGAGATTCATTCACTCATAAAATGAGAAAGTATCCTTGGACCCATAGGTCACTAGATCAAACCACACCAAGACCAAAATATTTTTATTAAAACTCATTTTTCTCCAACAGTATGCAGGTAACAGATCTTCTAAGCAAGGAAAGCAACACAAAAATGATGAATACAGCATCACAGAGAAATACATCACAGACAAAAATCGTGAAGACACATGAGGGTGGGCCCTGTGTCAACACTCCATGATGGGGCTTTGACGTCTCTATCCGGAAAAGGCCAAAAAGACCGCGGCTTTGCTAGACACAACGAAAAAAAGCACCAAGGTGGGCATCAAGAGATTAACTGGAAACAGTGGAGCATTCTCTGTATTGGGCTAAGGGTGGATAGAAGTGGACTCCACTCCTCCTTTCACACCGGAATTGCTACACTTCCCCATTCATTTCCCCATATGTTCCCCATTACGTGTCAGATTTTCACCTCTTGATCTCCTGGATTGGGATTAGCAAAGGCCCTTTTGTGTGTATCACGCCACTATTTTCATGACAACTCATAGTGGAAGATTTTGTTGGATAAGAATGGGGGATGACTATCATTTTCGCTCTCACACAATGCCCCATCTCGTTTTTTTTTGTTCGGGGCATTCATATTTTTCGAAGCCATAAAACTTTTATAACACATTTTTCTTAAACAAGAATTCTTGGTGAACCGTAAAAACGGACACCATAAATATCGCCCCCCTCACATCCCTAATCTGTTGGCCCCATTAAACAAAACCCCCTGCAAATTTCCTGACACAGGGCCCACCCTCATGTGTCTTCACGATTTTTGTCGTGGTATTTAATACGGTTCATATAGAGCCACTGTTTTTTAAATTTGATCCACTTAAAAGTCTAACCATGATAAACTTGATGATAAATGATAATATTGGGGCTCTTAAGAAATCTCAATAGAATTATGCTACAATGTTGACTTGTTCTAAATTGTGAATGTTGTGCTACAATGTTGACTTGTTCTAAATTGTGAATGTTGTGGGTCATGAATTTCACTTACTGAAATGGTGGGTTTGTTTACAAAATTCACCGTTTCCAAGAATTTATAATCCTATGGGATTACAAACTCTGGGATTCATGTAATTCTTTGTGTTTTTGGTAGCTCAACTAAAATTCCTAGGATTTATAGAGTTTTCTTGTTTTGAAATTTTTGTACCGTTTGGTATTGCCCTTAAATCTTAAAATTGCATATATATGGGATTTAGAGTTAAAAAAAAGTGGGGTCCATAAATCCCTTGATAAGTTTCCCAACAAATCTTAGGGGGAGGGGTCGAACTCCATATGGAGGATTTGCTGGAAAACTGAATCTCGTAGGAAACGTGATTCCAAGGATTCGGGCAACCAAACTTACAAAGGGAAACGTAATTCTACCAAATCCCCGGGACCCATAAATTCCACCTTTAAAATTCTACATCCAAACCCACCAAAAATCAATATTTTCACATCAAAAACAATAAAAGAAACTACCTCGTCATAATTTTTTGGGAATATATGGGTCCCAGTGGACCCACCTCTCGGGAGCTTAGCAGAGGTCACATTAACGTGTCTGGCAGTTTTTCTTGCTAATTTGTTAGGCGGTCTTTCAGACTTTTTGTTTCGCAAATAACCTAAGAATTTAACATATAACACCCCAATGTCCAGTAATAAGTCCATTTTTATCCTTCTCTGTTTTAGTTTCTTTATGTTTATTTGGATTAGGATTTTTCGGTCGGGTACCCCGGATATTTCTACTTGCCCACACATAACCACCAAGTGCCATAGTTATCACATTTTTTTACAGCCAATGTCAATGTCAGACCATAACTAGAGTTTCTAGCCAAAACTTGGTTATTCACGGTGCTTGCTCTAACCATTCATAACTAGCCAAAGCTAGCTAAACCTTTGTTTCACTTTACAACCAAATTTAATAACTTGATACCAAAAATAAATTTATACCAAAAATAAGAAACTCCCCCACCCTACCTCACTAATGAATATAGCTGTAAGTTGTTGATAATATTAACAACGATGTGACTCACCACCACCTCATTCAAAATCCACAACCGACATTATTGGTGGTGGTGGGCACTTTCTTTGTTTTTCCACTAAATATGGACACAAATCCGTTTATAACTAAAACTCCAAAACAGAAAGCATCGCAAATTCTTTGTTCAACCAGAGAAGCCGCTGCCATGGCAACATCAAAGGAGGTGTAGCAATCCAAGTAACACATTGGAGGGAATCAAAGGAGGTGTAGCAATCCAAGTATGTGACATTCGACCAGATTTAGTAATGGTATTATTGCATTCCTTATATACAAAAACATACAAAAAAAAATCTCCCCCCTTTTGATGACAACATGCTAAATTGAAAGACACGTGGTTAACTGAGATCAGTCGTTGGATCTGCTTCCTTTAAGAGAGGGCCGTTGGATGACATCAATATTTCATAAAAAATTCTTGTCATAAAGAAAAATTTAGCGAGTTTTTTTTCGTTACATTTTCATGGGATTGAAACACCTTTCCTGTTTTCTTGTTGAATTACGGAGTAGTGCTTAGAAATATGTGTCAGAGTCTGTGGTCTTTGTATTGATACATCTGTTTTTGTAATGTGTGAAGTGTGTAAGACAATTGACAGGATAATCAATACTTTTCTAAAAGATTAATGAAAATATATTGTTATATTATGGTATAAGATTAAATATTCGATCTTTTCTTTCGCTTTTCATCGTCATTAATTAATGGTGTTTTTTTAAGTTCTTTTTTAAATCTAGGGTTTTTTGAGTTTACCCCCTAAACGAATTAGCGATGTAGGTGTCCCCTAACTTGTTAATAGTGTAGCATTCCTCCTAAATTCTAATTTTTGCCAAAAATATCCTTGGACCATGTGTGTGACTTATTCACGTGCGTTTTCATCTTAAAATACAATTTTATCCCTAAGTGAGAAGAATGGGATCTAGCTGTGACATTTGATCAAGTACGTTTTGGGCAGGTTCCATTGTTTTAACAGTGTACACATATTTATGAGTCTACGATGATGTAATATTATGTTGCATACAAAAATGAATTAATTGGTTAAATCTTATTGTTTTTCCAGGGACGAGTTAGAGGAAAGCAATGAAACCTTTGTTGAACGACTAATAATGTTTTTGGATATCAAAATCACATTGATAAAATTGAAAAAAACTATATTGAAAAAAATTTAACTTGATTTATATTTTCCTTACAACCTAGAATCACTCAGTAATCAATGACCGATTTTCACAAATCTATAACAAGATCAAACATCGGAAATTTTGAATGGGAAGTGCGACTAATGTTGGGGTTCCAAAATTTCATAGCCAAAATGGACCAAACTAATAACGCATAGTCAAAACAAGACCGCATCTAAATAAATATAAAAGAGTTTAGGTTAGTTGAATCACTAATGATGAATCAACGTCCGTTTGATCTAAAAACCAAATTATCTAATCTAATTAAATATAATTAACATTAACTAAATAAGGGTTATTTAGTCATTACAAAATTATTTGAGATAAGGAATTTTTGATATTACTTATGAGTAACCCGTTTTTGTCCTATTATCTAATAGACGTGATTATATACGCGAGTACAATTTTCAGAATCCAATTTTCAACAATAGGTTTCCTCTTTGTATTCTCCATTACTGGTAAGCTCATCTTCAACTTGCTATTGTGTTTTGGTGACGGTTTTATTATGGTAGACATAAGGAGCGTTTGATTACCGTTGTCTCTACTTACCGTGTCAAAACAAACGTCCAACTTTAGTTAAGGGAACACCGCTAACGTGAGGGTTAAATTGGTAGTTCATGATAAAATATACAGTTGTCTTTGGACATTTTTGGCAGAAATAAATATTTAGGGGATAACTTACTAATATTAGAAAATTAGGGGGAAACTACATCACTAATTCGTTTAGGGGGTAAACTCAAAAACCCCTTAATCCACTCTCTGTTTCATCAATATTTCTTTGTATTTCGAATTTGAAACTTCTTCAACGGAAAATCTTCAATATACTTTATGAATTTTTCAGGTTCCATTAAAACAGATCTTAAATATCATTTAATACAAACTCAAGGATGTTAAATTTCTCACATGGAAATGCTTAATTCTTTCATTACCAGAGCGATACAAAGTCTCTGAATTCTTGGATGGATCTACTCCTTGTCCTCCAAAATCTCTTACTCACGGAATTGTGAATCCTTCTTATACTGCTTGGCGTGATGATGCTAACACGCTTATTTTGTGGTTACAGTCTACAATTTCTGACTCAGTTGTTCCTTCTGTTGTTGGTGCTAAATCTTCTAGGGAATCATGTAAATGTATTGAATCAAGATTTGATTGCATTTCAACAACACATGCTATACAAAACCGCACTAAACTGCAAACATTAAAACTTAGATCTGGTTCTATAGCTACATATTTAGGGGAAATCAAGAAATTGAGAGATCAACAAACTGCTCATGGATCTGAAATTTCTGATGAAAAACTTGCGGTGTTAGTTCTCAATAGAATTGGTCAAGATTACAACTCGTTCAGTACTTCTACACATATTCGAAATCCTCCTGTCTAATCATTTTTTTTTTTGGGTCAAAAGCAAAAGTAATCCTCTCCTCCCCTTTTCTCTCTGCAAAAAAAAAAAAAAAAAAAGATTTTGTAACTGTTTTCTCCTAAATCTTCAAGCTCCTTTCCTGTATCTCAAATCTACCAGATATGGTCTGATTTTCTCAGATATTCTGGTTGGATTTGAATACAATTACTTGTAATTATATGTATATTACTTCTAAATAAATAATCGTTTTATAAAACAATATTAGGTTTTTAGTATGTATTTATTTTATCTTGTAATGGTTTTTATATGCCAGTTAGATTTTTCTTATATACTTTCCGAGAAGAATTCCATAGCCTTCGTGGCGATTCAATCGATTGCATCAATCGTTTCAGAAATTTCATCCAAGAAAATCTACTTCGGGATGACATGATTCTACATCTATGTGAAGAACAATGGCTACCGAAATTGATTGTGGTAACAATATTTTGTGCAAATTACTCCCGATTGGGACACTTAAATATTATTGAAGAAGAATACAATTCAAAATGGCAGATTAGTAAATCAGAAGACATTCCTCCGACATCATCAGATTTATCTTTGAAATCCATGTATTTGATATTTCATCATTTTATTTTTTCATGTTTTTCATGGTTGATTTATTTGAAGATGGTGTATGAATTCTTATTATGTTAATGAAATCAAGAACTAATCTTGTTCCTTCAAAGAAAAAAAAAAAAAAAAAAAAATCCTCCTGTCTCTTTTGATGAGTTACACAATCTATTATTAAGTGGAGAAATTGTTGTTGTTGAAAGATCTAAGACTATATTATCCAAAGCTAACAACCAAGATTTTGCTGCCTTTCAATCTGAATAAGCTTATCTTGATGCTCAAAGACCGTCAAGAGGTTATTCTATTCCATCTTCATCTTACAGGACTAGGCCTAGAGGATTTTACAACTTCTAATCCTTGATATCGAGGTAATTCCATCTCATACATAAGTAATTTTCAGTTACCTACTAGGGTGTATACTGAAAATACTTTCTATAGACCTTGCATTCCTCCAGCTTCAAAGATTGCAGCTACTTCAACTGAAGAACCATGTCATATTTGTAACAAAGTTGGTCATCAAGCTTTGGCATGTAGGCATAAACTCAACTTCTCTTATCAAAATGTTAATACTTCTCATAATTTGAGTGGAATGCTTGCAACCACAAACATTCTGGGTGAGAATCCTTGGTATGCTGATACTGCGGTTAACAATCACATAACATCTAAAAGACTCTTGGATGCAAAATGCTCTTTGGACGCCTTTTCTTTGAGCTGGATGATTGAAGTTCCTCGTAATGTTTCTCCATTTAATTAGAGAGCTTGTCTGAGGTAAACAAAAAGGAAAAATTAGAACTACTTGAAGGAGTCACACTTGGACGGGGGAGGATGTCGATGCCCGCGTTGTTTTCAAGTGTTTGACACAAAAACATTTTCAGTTCGATTTTATAATTCTTTCTTTGGTTGATGCATGCAGGAGGTGTTAACAGTTTGGGGAGAGCACGACTAGATATTTCCATTGAAGAGGGGTTACGAGCTTAAAGAGTACGTATAATGTGTCAATTTTAGAACTCACGTATTATGTTGTGAATATGATGAGGATTTTGATTGTCTTCTTTTAAATATAGCCCACACATTTATTAACCAAAATTTAAGTTAAAATGAAAAACCAAAAGTTAAAACAAAAAGCCAAACAAGTTTTAATTTATTTTTGGTATAAAGTTGTTAAATTTACATTTGGTTATAAAGTGAAACAAGGTTTGGCTAGTATGAATGGTTAGCAAGAAAAATGAATGACCAAGGTTTGGCTAGAAACTTAGTTATGGCCTGACATTGGCTGTCAAGAAAATGAGATCACAATGGCACTTGGTGGTTATGTTTGGGCAAGTAAAATATTCAGGTACCCAGAATCGGACCAAAAAATATTAATCCAAATAAACATAAAGAAACTAAAATAAGGTAGGATAAAAATTGCACTTATTAAACCTTGGCGTGCTATACGTCTAATTCTTACATATTACTGGTTATTTGCAAAACAAACAGTCTAAACAGACCGCCTAAAGAACTACCAAGAAAAATCGCCAAACACATTAATGTGGCCCCCTACAAAGCTCCCGAGAGGAGGGGCCCACCAGGACCTACAAATTCCCACAAACCTGTGAGGAGGTGGTTTTTTTTTTTATTGTTTTTGAGGCAGTTCGTTAAGAATTGTTGTTTGCGAAAATATGAATTTTCAGTAAGTGAAATTCATGACGCACAACATTCACAATATAGAGCAAGTCAATGTTGTACCATAGTTTTATTGAGATTTTTTAAGATCCCCAGTATTATAATTTATCATGGTTAGACTTTAAGTAGATCAAATTTAAAAAACAGTAATTCTGAACTGTATCAAAAAACCACGACATACATATGAGGATGGTTCCCATGTCAGGAAATTTGCAGGTAGTTTGGTTTAGTGGGGCTAGCAAATTAGAGATTGTGAAGGGGACGGTATTTATGGTGTCCGTTTTTCACGGTTCACCAAGAATTTCTTGTTTAAAAAAACATGTCACAAAAAGTTTTATAGTTTCGATGCACCGAACAAAAAAGACCGAGATGGACACCATACAAGAAGAGGGATGGAGCCCACTCCTAGCCACCCTGATCGTGATCCCGATACACAAAACACTCCAGTTTGTCCATTTGATCTCTCAATACCCATCTCGGTGCTTTTTTTTTTTCAGAATGTGTCTAGCAAAGCTGTTATGGTTTGGGCCTTTTGGGGATAGAAAAGTCAAAGTCCCATCACGGAGTGTTGACTTTTGAGTCCAAACAACCGTATTAAATTTTCTCTTCTTTATTACTGAAACAGAGTACACTGAGTTCTGATGACACCGCACAACCAGAAAGAGTTTAAGATTTATTGCAGGGGTAGATGGGGTTCATTCAAGTCTCTGAACCAAGATTAAATTCAAAACCCAGGATTTCTTATGATTTATCTACCTATCTATCAGAGAGAGGGAGAGAAAAGAGAAACAGGTAGACTAAAATTATCTAGGGTTCTTTGAACCCCATCTTCCATTTTTGATGAAAATGGAACCAGCAGCTGAAAGGAAAGATCATATCTTCAAGATCTTCCATGAAAATCAGACAACAATGTCTACCAGTAGAGCTTCTGCAAATTTTCTTCTTCTTATTATCTTTCTAACATCTCCATTACTTTCTCTTGCAACATCTTATAATCAGGAAGATAATGAACAGCTAAAGACGTTCATTGTTTTCGTCTCCAAACCTGATAAGCCATCAGTCTTTCTATCTCACCTTGAGTGGTACAATGCAACTCTAGCATCTCTTCCCACTCCTGCTTCTTCATCATCTTCTTCTTCTTCTTCTTCTTCTTCATCTAATAATCAACATCATAAGCCTCAACAAATCATCTACACTTACGACCATGCAATGCATGGCTTCGCTGCTGGACTCACGCTTTCTCAAGCGTCCCATCTTCGCAATGTTCCCGGAATAGTATCTGTCCTCCCTGAGAAAATCCACGAACTCCACACCACACGTACTCCTCAGTTTCTCGGTCTGGACAATAAAGTCGGGATCTGGCCGGAATCAAGTTATGGCGATGATGTCATTGTTGGCGTCTTTGATAGCGGGATTTGGCCGGAAAGGCGTAGTTTCCACGACGAGGGTTTAGGTCCGGTACCTGAAAGATGGAAAGGTATCTGTGAGGTAGGACCTGATTTTCCAAAAGAATCCTGCAACAGGAAGATAATAGGTGCTAGGACTTTTTCGGAAGGATATGAAGAGTATTTGCGTCAACACAAAATGAATGTGAGCGCTGCAAAATCAATATCAGCCAGAGATAAGATCGGGCATGGTACTCATTGTGCATCAACTGCAGCTGGATCTGCTGTTTCAGGTGCTTCATTAGGTCCATATGCATATGGAGTAGCGCAAGGAATGGCACCTAGGGCAAGAATTGCTGTTTACAGGCCATGTTGGCCAGGCTTTGGTTGTTCTGATTCAAATATACTATCTGCCTTTGAAAGCGCTATTACAGACGGAGTGGATGTGATTTCTATGTCTCTCGGGTCGGAACCTCTACCATATAACCAGGATGCATCCATGATTGGAGCTTTCCATGCTATGCAGAAAGGGATTATTGTTTCATGCTCTGCAGGAAACCGTGGACCTGCACCAAAGACCTTATGGAATCCCGCACCATGGGTACTGACGGTTGGAGCATCAACAATTGACAGGGAATTTCCCGCAAATGTGATTTTAGGCGATAAAACTGTTCTTCCCGGTGTTTCATTGTTTTTTGGCCAAAGCCAACTTTCGGAATCTAATGTACTAGTTTATGGTGGTGACTGCGGTAGTGAAATCTGCCAACAAGGGAAATTAGATGTCAACAAAGTTAAGGGAAATATTGTTGTTTGTGAGAGTGGTAATGCTAGAGCTGCTGCGGGGTATGCAGTGAAATTAGCCGGTGGAATTGGAGTAATTCTTGTGGAATCCGAAACCAGCGGAGAAGGTTTATCTGCTGTTCCACATCTAATTCCTGGGACTATGATTAGTTATAAAAGTGGTCGTAAGATTCGAGATTATATAAGAACGACGAATAAACCAGTAGCTATGATTAAATTTAAAGGAACATCAATTGGTTTTTCACCATCGTCTCCAAAAGTTGCTGCATTTTCCAGTCGTGGTCCAAATCCAATAACGCCAGAGATTCTTAAACCGGACATTATTGCTCCCGGTGTCAATATCTTGGCTGCTTGGACTGGAGCCGCTGGTCCAACTCGGGTGATAGAAGATCCGAGGCGGGTCGAATTCCAAATGGAATCAGGTACTTCCATGTCATGCCCACACGTTAGTGGAATCGCTGCGTTGCTTAAAAGTGTTCATCCTGAATGGTCTCCGGGTGCAATTAAGTCTGCCATAATGACAACTGCTTACAATGTGGATAATTCGTGGAAAAATATCACAAGGCTTGCTGATGGAGAATATGCGACCCCGTTTGAGCTTGGGTCAGGTCATGTTGATCCAAACAAAGCCCTTCACCCAGGTTTAGTATACGACGTGAAGACTGAAGATTATGCAAAGTTCTTTTGCTCCATTAACTATTCCTCCAGAATAGTCTCAGAGATGTTCGTCCATAAAAAGGTTGATTGCAAGCAGTCTCCGATGGCAAGTCCAGGTGACCTGAACTATCCTTCATTCTCTGTTGTTTTCAAATTGGGGATTAATACGGTGAAGTATGAAAGAACGGTCAAGAATGTTGGACCGAAAGCAGATGCAGTTTATAAGGTTAAGATAAACTCTCCACCATCTGTTAAGATCCATGTTTCACCTCGGAAGCTTGTGTTCAGTAAAAAACATCGATTTTTATCCTACAAAATCTCATTTTCAAGAAGGCCAAATGATATGAGAGTAACAGGGTCGGGTGAGGACAAACATTGGAGTTTCGGGTCCATCGAATGGACTGACGGAGAGCACAACGTAAGGAGTCCTATTGCGTTTATCTGGGATTCCGCTACTAGTACCAGCTTGAACTCTTGAATTTGATGGGTTCATTTCTTGTGTGTTTGAGTTTGATTTCAGTAGTCTGGGTGACTTGTAAAGGGCTTTGCCCTCTTTTCTTTTAATAAAAACTTTCACTTTCGAAAAAAAGTGAACTTCATGTCTGCTTCTATTTTTCAGTTTAACTCGTTATATCACAGATTTCTTGCTTTAAAAATGAGTTATCTGGACTTTTGTAAGGAACTTTTAATTGGGGGATATAAAAAGTAATTGGGGGATATAGATTACTTCTCCCAACCCATGGTGTGTGTTAAGGGGTGATTTTTGGGTATGAAAATACTAAAATACCCTTTGGTTAATTAAAAAACATTATGAAAAGACCAGAATACCCTTTCTAATAAAACATAAAATCAAAAACCAAATCAAATATCCCCATTTTCAGTTCTCAGTACCGGCACTGTTAGTTTTAGGTTTTGAAATTTTTATTTTTCATCGTTCTTCATCGTTCTTCGTCGATTAATCGTCGATTCAAAAATTTCTTCGTCGATTAACCAACCCGAATCATTAACAATGCCTCCACGAAAGAAACCAAATGCCCAATCGAACTCAGCATCATCGATTGCTCAACAAAAACAAAGGAAAGACTTGCTAAGATTGCTCAAGAGCAAGAACACGAAGAAGCAACGTTATCTGACGATCAACTACACAAATATATGGCTTCTGTGAGAAGGTAAGTCATTCAAAACTACTTTTTAGGTGTTTAAATCGATCTATGGCAATGGGTTCGAGTTAGAATCGCGAACCCTAACTCAAACAGCTTGAGTTTCGAGAGAGTACCTGCATTGAAATTTATATGAATACAAAGGTCTTAGGTTTATGAGTTCCGACATTCAATTTAGGATGAATACGGTGCTTAGGTTTACAACCCCGAATAACCGAGAGACTGAATTTTCACTACCGTCATTCAATCTAGGATGAATACAGTCTTGGGTTTTGTAGTACCGGCAGTGTTTTATAATAATTCGTGTGTGCCGGTAGTGGATTAAAAACATACAGAAGAGTTTATGAATTTCGCACCAGTACCGGCATTGTTTTTTGGATTCATTCCATGCCGGTGTGAAGTACCGGCATTCGTTTCTAATATTTTGAGCATGCCGGTAGTACTCTTAAAACATACAGGAGAGTGTATGAATTTGTCACTAGTACCGGCATAAATTTTTTGTTTCTTTACATGCCGGTTATTTGTACTGAAGCGTTGTTTTTTAATAATTCGAGAATGCCTAAGAGTGGACTTAAAACATACAGAACATTGTCAACAATGCCGGCATAGATTTTAGGTTTCATTTGTATGCCGGTAGTTGGTACTGCACACTATCGACGATCAATGTGTACTTCTTAGGAATATTGTACCGGCGTGGTCTAGTTTAAAGTATTCAATGCCTAGTACTAAAACCAAGGTGAGTTGTCTTATATTCATTGCTTTCCGTGTGCTTACGATATAGGTCAAAAGCAAAGGAAGCCAACAAAAGAAAAAATAAAGATGTTGTTACTAAGAGAACAAGAAGGGACGGTCTTGATACTCCTCAGTCTCTGCCTCCTTGAGGGAAAGATGAAGGTCGTAAGATACGTTTGGGGGCTGGTACAAGAGGGATAATTTGGGAGAGTGGTAGTGACCGTAGTCGACTTGCAAATCGTGAGCAGGATGATCAAGATGAACCAGATGAAGAGGAAAGTCAATTAGCAAGCCAAAGCGAAGTTGGTGGCCCAAGTCAACAACCAACACAAGGCAATGGCAAGAAGGGGAAGGGCAACGTCAAAGTGAAAGTTAAGGGTTCTCACCTTCCTCACATTGATGACATGATTCCCGACCTTGATCGTGGTAGAATTTGGGGCGAAGCTCCTAACCGAAAATACTATTTGGATACAAGGACTCATGGGCTCGTACTATCTATCAAACCTATGTAAGCATTTTCTATCTTGTACATATGTATTGTTGTGTATTTATGTAAAATCTCTTAATTGTATTGTCTCTCTTAATTGTAGGATCATAAGAAGGTCATGCGTGTTTGCCGAAACCAAGCGCGGATGGTTGGGACTTGTCCGAGGAATGTGAAGAGGTCCAAACAATAGTAAAGGATTCTCGGTCTATATGCTTTGGTTGAAAATTATGTGAAGCCCGATTCTCATTATCGTCAATTGCTTCGTCGAAAGGTATCATGGTGAAACCGATACCATGCACTTCCCTTTGGGAGATGACCTTCATCCCTGAAGATGCTCGAACATTCTAGGCTTGAATGTTATCGGCAAATCAATTGCGAAAGAGTTGAGTCTCTAGACCTAGAATGGTCGAAGTTGCACGTCGACTAACAAGCTATTTGGTTGGGACTACAAAACTTCGTGGAGAGCTTTTATGAATCCACGTCTGGTAAGACAAAGACAATCAAGTTGACGCTTTGCTTAAGAAGAATTTTGAAAAGACAAAGAAAAGAAGTTTGGAGGATGGATGGGACCCTAAACAAATTCGTTATCTGCAAGCTTACCCGTTGTACAACTTGGGCACTAGGGTATTCCCCGACACCAATGGCAACAGGTTAGTGCGAACTACCTTCGATACTTGGATCCGTTGGAAGATGTCTATGGATATTCTTGGGGCACCGCGTAATGGCACATTTGATGATGGAGATGAGAAGGGCCTCTAAGGCTAAAACCAACCAATTTGTCGGGAATTTCACTCTACTGCTGGTAAATTTGTTCTTAAACTTATGTTATTGTGTATATTGTTCATATGTACTCTTATCGTGAACTTAGAAACAAAACTTATTGCTTCACATTGGAATAGGTGTGGGCTTATGAACACTTCCCAACCTTGTTCAAGGCCTACCACTCCTTGAAGATCATAGATCTTCCAGAACCCGATACGCCTCTAGCTAAGAGATACGAGTTCAACAGTACTCCAAAGACCGGTAACATGGGTCGACTGATCGATATGAGATTGGCTTTGGACGCAATGAGTACCAAAGATGTTGTGTTCGACCCTTACAAGGAGGCTAGAGGAAACCGGCAGGTTTTGAGGTTTGGTAACGTTGTATTTTACCATGGGCCGTTCTTCCACCCAAAAGGATACGTTATGGCTAATCCTACGCGTGTGATGCGTCAACTTGGATATAAGCAATTAGCACTTTTCCAGACGGCCTCTTTTCAATGTTTTGATCTCGACCTTTCTCGGTGTTATTCAACTCCAAATCGGTTGCATGTAGAGTATGTTCCGAAACCGGACCCAACAGATTGGAGGGATAGGGAACCACGTCGTTTGGTAGATATTTGTCAGTGGGAAAAGTTGGAGATTGCTGAAAACGGTGATGAAGTTGATGCCGATTACATGGAAGAGTACCTGGAATGGTCACATCCTTATGTCGTCCGCCCGGATGACGTCCAAGTTCCTCCCCAGAAAAACCCTCCAGTTCCAACTCCCACACAGGCACCACCTATAATGACCCAACTTAATAACACCGTTGGATTGCTTGTAAGTATTGTTAATTGCTTCGTCGTTTAATATACACATAATCATATTTGTATACTAATTATGTGTTTGTTATATTAAACTAGCGGCGTAGGCTTGGCAAGTTAAAGAAGATGTTGGGTTGCAAGTACCAGGAAGGAGAGGTGTCTTTGTCCCTTGAAGAAATGAAGGAATTCAAGGAAAAGCTTGATAGAATTGAAGAAACCGACCCTAGTGCAAAAGCTTTGTTCGGGGAAACTAAGTACAAACCGTCCCAAAAGAAGCAAAAGACCCAGTGATTTAACTCTTTAGTTGTGTTTCTTTTTTTGGATGGTGGTTGTCACGTCTTGAACAATTCCGAACTTGTTTTCGTTTGTACCTCGTATTAAACTCTTTAGTTGTTTGGTTTGCTTTTGGTTTAGGATACCTGGATTAAGAAAATTTGATAGCAAAATCCAGTTGGTTGGTTTATGTTGAGCATGTTTTGATTTCTAATGATTCGTTTATGTTGAATATGTTTATCTTTTGGTTTAGGATACCTTGCAAGATTTATTTGCGACTTTTTCCGGCATAGATAAATTAGGCTTACAAAGCCGGATTTTGGGACCGGCATTGTTTAATATTATACATCAATGCTGGTTCTAATAACCGGCGCTGAAATTGTTTATAAAACCATACCGGGACAAGAAGATTAAAAATTCCATGTTCCTGTATAGATATTCGAAGGTACCGGCATAGTATTATTTTCTAACATCTATGCTTAGGTTTTAATAATTTAAAAATTTTCATAGTTCTCATAAAACCGGCACTGTAAAATTGAATACTTCCATGCCGGTACTCTGCTAGTTTTGAATAAAAATCCATTTCGAATGCTCTTCTATTTTATTCCTAATTGATCTATTACATTGGATTTGAAACTTTTAATTAAAACATGCTAAACATATGGCATGGATTACATTTGGTTAAGGATAATCTATTTCCACCCCTTTTCAACAATTACGGAACCTTTGAGCCTTTCTCGAACCTCTTCGAAGACATCGTCCGGGAGGAGGCTGTCAAGGATCAACTTCATTGGTTCTTCTTCTCTTTCAACATATTCCTTTCCCTTCATATAACACCCATCACACCCATCAATTGGCTTGCAATGGCCCTTGTGGTTTTCTCTTGACTCTGCTAGTTGAACAGCTTTGTCAAACCATTGAAACTCATCGCACTTCGGGTGATTCAAACACCTTAGAAACATTCTTCCATTTTCAGCATCATCAGTTTTTGCAATCCAAAACCGGCGTGTCCCATCACAGCTTCTACACTTTGAATAAATAAAAGGACAGTCCATGGCTAGATGAGAAGGTGACTTGCAAATTTGACACTTGCAATGATGACTCTGTAAGAGAAGATTATATTAGTCGTGGGTCATAGTAGTGAAGATCATATTGTTAGTAAATGTACTTACTTTGCAAATAGAGGAAGATGATGAATCCCCCATCCTTTGCGAAGCTTTAACCATGCTTGCTTTCTTGAGAGAATGATTTTTGTTATTTGGTTGCTGGTTTGTGTATAATTTTCCAAAGGAATGGGGTATTATATAAATATGAATCTCCAACGGTCTTATTTTTCAAAAAACTAGCCGTTTTTTTTTTTTTGAAATCATCAACTACCGGCATAGACGTTATTATAGATTGAATGCCGGTTTAATTTACCGGCGTTTCAAAGTGTTTTGAAACCATGCCGGTTTTGGTTGCATATTTGTGTCAATCTCAGTTAAAAATTTCCTACTACCGCATTGTAAGATTATCATACCCCATGCCGGAAGTATTTGCCGGCATTCTATTTCACAGTTACGACAATGCCGGTTGTGGGGATTTTCCAAAAAACTAGTCGTTGAAGTTTTTCTCTATATAAAGAGAGCTAATTCTTGGACCCAATTAGCAAAAACTCGCGTTCTTATATATCTCCTTGAGCCTCTTAACTTTGAAACCCTAAACCCCAGAATAATTATCAATAAATAGCTTAGTATAGTACCTAATCCACCATACAACCAATGACATCGTTTGACTCGGAGGAAGATTTAGCAATCACCCAAGCATGGTACGCTGAAACTCGTCCATCAACTATAGATAGCAGCACGCGGGGTTCCATGTGGTTGAAGATTTTTAACAAATTTGTTCACGATTACGCAACCCGAAAGGAAGAACCGCTCAACAAATCGAGCAACGACACGACATCATCCTAGATGCTTTGTGGTTGAGTATCTAAAAATGAAACACCGGATCGAGCACGCCAGCCGCAATAGATTGTCCCCTCAACAACTCGTAAGTATCCTTATGATTAGTTGGACACAATCTACTCTTTCTCAAATTTTATGTAACAAACAAAGTTTGTGTGTTGTTTTTATAGAATGAAGCGGTGAAAACGCGATACTTACAAGAAAAGGGAGAACCATTCATGTTTGAAGTCAACGTGAACCATATTGTAACCGAAGTCACTGAGTACCACCAGTTGGGTGAATCGGAAATGGATTCTTCTTAAGAAGATTGATAGTTTAGTGTAATTTGCTGAGGTTTTTAGGGTATCCAGTTACATATTTCGTAAGGTTTTGTGGGTATACCTCTATGTAAGCCCTCACGAGACTATAACTCGTCCACTTGGGCCACCAAGTGGTTTAAAGGCTTGATGCACGTGCTAAGTGCATTCGTTGTTCCGTCGACAAGGATAACGTTCGAAATAAATTATAGTTCCGGCTTAGTATGTAAACATAATTCAATTGCCTAATGATTCCGGCTTAGTATGTAGTATATTAATCTCTTACTATTAATTTATGTTGAGCATGTTTTGATTTCTAGTGATTCGTTTATGTTGAATATGTTTATCCTTGCAAGATTTATTTGTGACTATTTCCGGCATAGATAAATTAGGCTTACAAAGCCGGATTTGGGGACCGGCATTGTTTAATATTTACACATCAATGCCGGTTCTTTATTCATCAACGACCGGCATAGAAGATATTATAGAAACCATGCCGGTTTTGGTTGCATATTTATCCCAATCTATGTTAAAAAATTTCCTAGTACCGGCATTCTATTTCACAGTTACGCCAATGCCGGTTGTGGCGATTTTCCAAAAAACTAGTCGTTGGGTACTTTTTTGCTATAAATAAAGACCTATCTCTACCAAACTTATTCACCCATCACTTTCAAACTTCCTAAATCAGTAACCCATCACTTTGGAACACTAAAAATGGCTCCAACTCCATTCAATAATCTGGAAGATGTTGCTATTGTCAGAGCACACACCACTCTCACAAAGCATTCCGTTGAGGAAGCGCAATGGGTGGCCAGTAACGAAGACCCAACCGGAGGGCCTTACCTTGGGCATGATCAAAACACCAACGCTTGGTGGAAACGTGTGTTTAGGGTTTTCAAAGCACTAAACGTAAATCGTTCAAGAAGGACACTCACGCAGATAAGGGAAAGGTACGCTTATTTATACAATGAATGCGTACTGCTGAGAAACGAATTGAAAGCTCGTAAGGACGCTATGCCAAACGAAGACCTCATGAGTAGAGTAAGTTTGTAAATCAATAGGCCGTTCATCAAAAATTATTTATTTGGTTATGATTATTCAACAACGCTGACTTATTAAAATAATTGTTTTTCCAGTGTTCTTTGGGTCGGACTCAATACGAATTTAGGTACGGTCATGAGTTTCTGCACGAGGACTGCTACACTCTCTTGGAGGAAGTTGAATGGCAATTCGCCCAATATAATTAAACTCGTAGACTATAACTCGTAAGGTTTTGTGGGTATACCTCTATGTAAGCCCTCACGAGACTATAACTCGTCCACTTGGGCCACCAAGTGGTTTAAAGGCTTGATGCACGTGCTAAGTGCATTCGTTGTTCCGTCGACAAGGATACCGTTCGAAATAAATTATAGTTACGGCTTAGTATGTAAACATAATTCAATTGCCTAATGATTCCGACTTAGTATGTAGTATATTAATCTATGCCGGTACCAAGTGCCGGCATTTACGTTAAGTTTTTACCAATGCCGGAATGTTCAAAAATCAGTGCACAACGGCTATTTTTTGAACCATAAACCGGCTTTAGAGTGCCGGCATTGATTGTAGGTCACTGACAATGCCGGCACTAAATAGCCGTTGTGCAATCATCTATATAATGCAATGGATTCACCCATTGCACTTGATACCTCCAATGGAAAATCCTTCATCAACTACCGATTCTATCATTGCCATGGAAAAAGAAAAACTCAAGAAGAACAAACTATCCACTCCGTTGGGAAATCAATTATCAACCACCAACTCAGTTTCCCTTATACTAGAAAAACTTAAAAAGAAGGGAGAAACCACCAAGTCAATTGCCGCAATGGAAGAAGAGATACTAAAGAGAAAAAGAGAAGAAGAAGAGGAAGCAACGCTTGAACATTATCGCAAAGAAACTAAAGAAATCATTAAACGCCAAAAACAATCTAAGATGGAAGCGGATGTCGAGGAAGAAACCGAGTGGATTAAAAATTACTACATAGTATCGGATTTCCAGGAAGATCACCGCCCTTCGAATCTTTTTTGGGGTCTTGTTAGGACTGGTCCTTACAAGAATAACTACTTTGAAGGTAAGAAAGGCCGAATGGACTACGGTGATCTCTATGTACAAAATCGAAAATTGCACTCATAAAGTTATGTCGTAAATACAACGAGTTTCTTGCAAGATACAGAGGGAATAGGTTTCAAGCTCAGGACGCATATACCAAATGGAGAAAAGAGCCTTTTAGGCATTTCGAAGTGGCAATGCTTATTGAATCTCGTTCCAAGAAATGATGTTAGGTGCAATTGGTTTGAGTTAATGTTTTTAAGTTTATTTACATAAGATTATGTGGTCTATGTTATTTATTTCATCAATTTTCTTTCCTTTGCCAAAGATCGAAAAATAAACCAAATACTATACCGTTGAATTCTGCTCACCAAATACTTATTGTCAGAATACCGGCATTGAAGTGTTCCATTTGTCAATGCCGGCATGCTGACGGTTATAAACACAAGTTATGTGGCAGTTACAAAACTCATTCATTCCACTTATTTGACGCTTACAAACTAATTTATCCCACTTATTTGGCGGTTACAAAATCCTTAATACCAGTTTATGCGTCAGTTACACACTCCTTCATTCTATTTAAGTGACGGTTATAGAAAGGAAATCATTCATTCTCCATTTTTATAGAAAAGAAATCATTCATTCTCAAACACAATGGGTCGCCGCAAACCCCGTGAAAAACCAATACCCAATCCCAAGAATCATGATGATGGTGGTAAATCGAAATCAAAAGCGCAACAAGTGCCTGAAGAGTCTGTTGGTGAGGTGGAAATAACAAATTTGATGCGGTAAGTGATGTATATGTTGAATTGAAGTTTTTTACTTTTAGGGTTTAGCCCATAGTAGAAAACACAAAGTGAAACTTGGTTGTTTAGTCTTTGAAAATCAAATTGAAATTCAGTTTCATGTTTGATTGGCGGTAGAATACAATTTGAAAATCATGCCTGAATATATGTCCTGAATCCAGATTTTATTGCATGCCTTTACCGGCATACACATTGAATTGAATACCATGCCGGTTTGGCGTACCGGCTTTGTTTATTTCATCAATACTATGCCGTTTTCTCGTGTTAAAATCTCTCAGACTAAAAATCCCACAAAGACCGGCATTTAAGCTTACTTCTTAACAATGCGGTTCTAAGTGCCGACGTTGTCGATATGTTAACTTACTATGCCGGTGTTCTGTTGAAAAAATGTTCATTCTCAGTCTAAAATTCAAAGACAACCGGCATCATATATTAATTGATTAGAATGACGGCACCTATGCCGGAACTCATGTTAAGTTCGATTTCTATGCCGGTTGTCATTATATAACTCAGTTTACATATTGGCACATAGGTCTAGAGCACCACAAAAGAGCAAAGGAAAAGGCAAAGTTGTTTTAGAAGCAAAACGTAAGTCTTCTCGACATAGCCGTCCTGATCCGGCTACTGCTAAGGTCACAATTCGGGATCAACCTATAAGCTACCCAACCAGCAGTGATAATGATGATGAGTGGGAAACATATCCTGTACACGAACGAGCAGGTGGCTTAGGACAGGCCGATGTCGGAGTAGAAGCCCCTAAGATTAGTGTAAAGGAACCCCCAACCCACTTTCCTGATAAGTATGACATGATTCCAGACCGCGATGATGGCAAACATTGGGGTGAACCGATAAACCCGCAACTCTTATTTGCCTACAAATACTCTTGGGATCGCCGGATATATCAAACTTATGTAAGACGTTTGTATCTTGTTATTATATTATTTATCTGTGATCAAGTGAATGTAATTTACTTCGGTGTGTTTTTATAGGACCACAAGAATGTCTTCCGTGTAAGCCGCCATCAACAATCGGATGTATGGCCTTTGAAGCTTGAGTGTGACGCTGTTAAAGCTGTAGTCAAAGCATCTGGGTTGTATCCTGCGATAAAAAATTATGTGGCCACTGATACCGTCACGGCAAACTGCTTTTTGGAGAGGTTTTATGGTGAAACTGATACCATGCATTTTCCTTTTGGCGAGATGACCATCATCCCTGAAGATGTCCAAAGGATAATAGGTCTTGAGGTTCTCGGGAAACCCGTTAAGGTAGGAGATGACTCTAAAGACTTGGAATGGGACAAGATCTATGAACTGACTAAAAAGTTGTTTGGATGGGACAAGGAAACCACTTTGGCAAATATGTACAAGACTAGTCGTTCCCAGACAAAGACTATCACATTCGTCAAACTCGTTGAATTGTTTGGGAACACGAAGAACAAGGAATTGAATCCCGAACAAGTCCAAAAACTCGCCGCGCTTATATGTTGTTCATCTTGGGCACAGTTATATTCCCGACGCCAATGGTAATAGGGTGCATATGAACAACCTACAATACTTGGATCCTTTGGAAAAGGTTCATGAGTATTCATGGGGCAATCGCTTTCTTGGCACATTTTTTGGCGAAATGCGTCGAGCATCTAAGGCGAATGCCCGTCAATTTAATGGGAATTTCACTGTACTCTGTGTATAGTCAACTACTTTTTTTTTTTTGATTGTTGTGATTAAATTTGTTAGTTTCCAATTATTAATTTTCTTATACATATCATTGGAACGATCTTTCATTGGCGTAGGTGTGGGCTTATGAACACTTCAAAAATTGTTCAAACAAGACGAAGGATTGAAGATTTTCACCGAATATCAAGAGAATAGGCCTCTAGGTCGAAATACTTCTTCGACAATACCCCAAGGCCCAATAACAAAAACGATTATTAGCAATGAGATTGGCTTTGGACTCGGTGGATGTCCAAGATGTTGTGTTTGATCCATATAGGAATGCCAGGGGAGTTCACTTTTAACGGTGTGACAATGTTTCATTTTACAACGGACCGTTATTTCATCCAAAAGGATTTGTTATGCACAACCCTCGCCGTGTAATGCGCCAACTTGGGTACAAGCAGAAAGATCTCACGGATACATCTTATCAGAAATTCTATCATGACTTTCCTCAATGCCAATCAAGTGAGAACCATACTCTCGTGGTTTACAAACCAAAACCTATTCTTGCACATTGGAGTGAAAGGGAAGAAAAAGGACTTGTGTTGGATAGGGCTGATTGGGAATTGGCTGAGAACGGTTATGAGAGTGAACCAACCTTCCTAAGAGGCCATCGAAAGTTCACGCATCCTTATGTTGTACGCCCGGATGTAGTAGTTGTTCCTCCACCACCAGCACATGCCTCCACAACTCCGGAAACTGTACCCGCACTTGTACAGCTCGTTATGTTGTTGGTACGTACGTCTTGTTCATTGCCATTCTTTTAATCTATGTCTATGAACTTATACAATCAAACATACTAAGTACATGTTTAAAATTTCCTTAACAGCGTCAGCGGATTGGAAGTTTGACAAAGTTCTTTAAGAAAAAGAACAAGAAAGGAGAGGTGCTAACCCAGAAAGAAATGGAGAACGTCGAGCAAAAGATGGACAAAATTGAAGATCCGAAGGCAAAAGACTTGTGGGGCGAAAGGAAGAAGAGGGT
Organism: Papaver armeniacum; assembly: GCA_023531295.1. Classification (NCBI taxonomy): domain Eukaryota; kingdom Viridiplantae; phylum Streptophyta; class Magnoliopsida; order Ranunculales; family Papaveraceae; genus Papaver; species Papaver armeniacum. The sequence continues at coordinate 803,209 of JAJJWW010002017.1, read as the reverse complement.
ACAAAAGAAGCCAAGAACCGAGTGATCGTGTGTTTATTCTATATTATTAGTTTGGTTTGAACAATCTAGTGTTGGTTTATGTTTGTTTGTGAGTCTTGAACAATGTGTTTGCTTGATTTGTTTTCGGTTTGGAACCACAAAACTTAGGAGTTTGTTCTTTTATACATTCTAGTATTTTTATTATATTTTTTATGTTGTTAAATTTGTGTCAAATCACCTAAATTTCTGAGTTTTTTTTCATAACCGGCATGCTCGAGAACAGTAAACACAATGCTGGTTCTGTAAATGACAGAGTTCCGGCATTTATTTGTGTTTGGATACTATGCCGGTGTCTCAGAATCTCCATGATAAATACGATTTTGACAGAAAACCGCACACAAAAATGAGGTTATTGTCAATGCCGGAAATGTCACTGATTTCTCTGGAAGTTTTTTCATCATATCCGGCATTGTTTCAAACAAGATTCTACGCCGGTACACATGTTCCGGAGTAGCCAATATAAAACACAACTATGCCGGCACTGGCATCAAAATATGATTTAATGTTTACAATTCACACTTCCAAAAAAAAAAAGAAAATTTTGCGTACTAGTGAACAACATACATCAAAATTATTCATCGTCGCTTCCACACGTATGAAGTTGCATCTTCTCCTCTTGGAGAGGTTTTTTTGATAAGGCCAACGCATCCCAAAATTGGTGATTCTCCTCATACAATGCCATCCATTCCTTCCAGATATTGGGATCTAGAGCCTTGTTTTTAATCATCCCACAAACAGGTGGCAATGGACAATTTTCTTTGAGTTTTAGAATAACGAAATGATTACCGTTCACGAACGCCAAAATAACTCTTCTCTTCTTAAGGGATCCTTCACATTTTTGCCAATTTGGGGTAAATGTACATTCTACGGTGGGGGTAAAATAATGAACAACACATCTAAATGTATCCGCCACCATATGCCCACAAAGCGGCATTCTCATCCAATATTCAGAAGGAAGAAAGTTCATCTGTTGTTCGGGCCCCAATACTTGAGCATGCATATCATCAAACCCCTCGCCTTCACCAAGCAATTGCTCATAAAAGCTCCTCTTGTTCACAAGTTGTTCGGCCATCCTCGTTCTAGCATATTTGCATGGTGTCATACCTCTACTAACCGCCGTGTCAAAGATTCCTAATTGTTCAGTCACAGCATGATAGCCACAATTTCCATCTCCGTCGACATCATCCGTATATAAAATATACTCGCGAATAACCTCAGGAAGTTGGTCTATGTAAGACTGTATCTTGGTATGATAACTTATAATTGTCCTACCTGTTCTGGGATCCTTATACATCTTCATATTACCCTTTTGTAACAATAATATATCCAAACCATCCTCTGCAATCTCTACACTTGCAATGTCTTCGATATGTGATGGGAGTCCGTACTTCCTTGGCCTACCCCTTATCCTTCGAACTAAAACTACGTCAACTTTGCTATCACTTTGGTTTGTCACCTCCTTAGCCTCGTCACCTCGTTGTTCTTTGTCACTTGATGATGATACCTTTGGCGGCCTACCCCTGTTCCTTGGAACCTCCGCTAGATCGACTATGGGTATGGCTTAGGAATGCTCACCTTGTTGTTCTTTGTCACAATATGATGTTACCTTTGGCGGCCTACCCCTTTTCCTTGGAACCTCCGCTAGATCGACTATGGGTATGGCTTCGGAATGCTCACCTTGTTGTTCTTTGTCACTAGATGATGTTACCTTCGGCGGCCTACCCCTTTTCCTTGGAACCTCCGCTAGATCGACTATGGGTATGGCTTCGGAATGCTCACCTTGTTGCTCTATTTCACTGGATGATGATACCTTTGGCGGCCTACCCCTCTTCTTTGTAACCTCCGATGAGTTGGCTTTTGGTGTGGATACGGATTCCTGGGTTAGTTGTTGACTTAGTGGTTCCTTCCGCGGCCTACCTCTTTTGTTTGGAACCTGCGCTTCCACGAACCTTTGTTCCGAAATCTTACATGCGGTTAGATCTCGTTTCTTACTTGCCGCGAGTTCTTCTTCATGTTGAGTCATTTCTTTCAATTTTACCCTTTGTTTTTCCTTGTTGTTTTAGTTTGTGGTCTTCCTGTTGGATCTCCCTTTCTTGGCTCTTCGCTTTGTGCGATCCATGGACGAGCAATTAGCCTTAGTTGGCTCAACAAGACTTGTCGGCTTACCGAGGTGCCACGAGAGTAAGCTTCGAAGAATTCCTTTGCTTCGTTCGTATCCCATGGAGATTGCCCGGATCTCCCGAGGGGGAGGGTCGAAAGATAGTTGCTTCCAAAACGGATCAATAACCTCCAAAGGTATCAGTTTTTCATACTTCACAAGCATATGACGACATGGAAGCCCCAATGAAGACATGTCGGGACAAAAACACACATCACCCGGTTTTCCGTAATTTTTCTCATATTCCATTTGTCTCATCATATGTTTTATTGCCCAATGAGAGACGTTGAATTCTATTCCTTGGAGAAAGTTACCATAACGAAGAAATGGAGTCAACCTTTCCATTGAGCTTTTCTCAAAAGCCTCCTTGATCCTATTGATATCTTGCTTAAAGTATTGCTCCATTGCCTCGGTGACCGTAACCACATTGCCTTGACCGGACTGGATGAGATCTTTAAATCTCCCATGAGCGGCCTCAGCTGCACTAGTTGCTTCCGTCTTGAAGTGTCTATACCGGTTTTTCCATGCACGTACAAATTTTTCCTTGAACTTATCCAACCATTGAGTCCGACAATACCAGACGGCGGTCGGATAAACTTCGTTCCAATCGGCAATAAACTTCTCCAATATCTTTTCGTACATAACCTCGGTAAGAGACCAATAAACTTTCTCCCAATCTTTTAGAAATTCCAACCACTTTTTATGATTTTCCGCATGTTCTTTGTCCACTCGCTCTTTTATCTTGCCTCTCTCATCTTCTTCTTCTTCGGGGGATAGTTTGTTCTTTCGAACATCTTCCTCTAGTTGTACCATCATTCTCTTCTTAATATCCGCCTTTGCGGGTTCAAACAAGGCACGGCAAGTTTTTATCACATTATTACGTATATGATATGTACATAGGAAATTTTGTGCGTCCGGGAAGACGTCGGATATTGCTCTCATTAATGCGGCATCGTTATCAGTTACGATGACCCTCGGAAGTTGATTTTCCCGGAGAACAACTTCAATTGTCGTAATGCCCAATGATAATTATGGTCCCTCTCGTTTTCCATTAAACACCAAGCCAATGTGAATGTTACCTTGTCCGAGGTTTGCCCCACGATGTTGAACAACGACATATTGTATTTGTTTGTCTTGTAGGTGCAATCCATCAAAAGAACACCACAACATGTATTTTCCAACTGTGAAAGCAACGGATGCGAAATGAATATTTGAAGGGGCTTGTTGTCGGGCCCTCTTTTAATGATACGCGTGTAGTTGTGATCCCAAGCTATCTTCTCAAATTCTTGCATAACGGACCTCCCTTCCCATTCCACCCTTCTAATAGTTGCTTGTGCACTATAAATTGTACATAGAGAAGACACGTTAGTCTCGTCCTTTTCCTTGAAGCCTCTGAGAATTTGTCTCGGTTTGATAAATGCTTTGGTCAATCTCTTTACATCCTCGAACTCATCAGGTTTTAGCTTCGCAACTAAGGAGTGACCAACAAAATCTTTCGGATCCCGATGGTTATGACAGCCACACAAAACCTCACAGTCCCAATTGTTCATGTCATTTAAACGGAATACAAGCTTAAAAGGGCAATTATTCTTCCTCGTACGAGTCTTGTATACCCTATTAGTCTTCTTTGGATATACATAATCCTTTCTCTTGTGGCTATTCTTCTCCTTGTATTTCCTACTTCTCTCGCAAGCCATCTCAGAACGCCTATTCGAACCTTCAGTGTTCCTCACCAACACACACATGTTCTTAAGAGCCGTCTCTTTAGCCCAAGCGATTGCTTCCTTTCGATCAGTTATTCCCTACATAAGAACAATTTCGCATTCATTAGAAGGTTCACTACTAGCAATCCATTAGTAATGTTCAAGATACTAGGTGAAAAGTATTATTTGGTCACATACCGGAGGGATTTTATAGTATTCCGACGTATCCCGATAAAGCGGCTTTGCATTTGTTGGATCAATATATGGCACCACCTAAGGATCGAATGAAAATTAGTTCCAAACAACATTAAAACACTATGCCGGAAACATGTACCGGCATGCTCGACAATTGTTCCGGCATAGTCTAAGTTAACCAAAACGGAAGACCAAATTTGAAACCTATTCCGGCATATATGTTTCATAAGAAAACAACGCCGGAAGCACGGATGCTGGCATTCTCGTAACCTATTGTTCCAAGCCGGTACACAATTCCGGCATTGGAAATAATTGCTATTGAATGCCGGAATTTAGCTGTGGAAAACATTTATTCCTGCATGTTTTTTTGTAGGTACCGGCATTGAAAAGTTGTAACTTAACAACGCCGGTTTCGTTGCCGGCATTATCGATAGTGATGGTACCACGCCGGTACTAAATTCCGGAGTTAATGTTTATTAAGTTTCAATGCCGGTTTTTGGTTTAGGATGGAAGTGTTTCCTGTATGTTTTTCATTCAATACCGGCATGGTAGACGATCAATGAAACTATGCCGGTTGAATATTCCGTAGTATATTCCTTGTTAGGTAAAAAGGTTAACTCGGTACCGGCATAGTTTTTTGGTAGAATTCAATGCCGGTTGATAATTCAAATTGGGGGATATAAGTGTACCGGCATGGTCGTAGTATGAATACTATGCCGGTACCTTGACTACCGGCATGGTATTCATATAAATACCATGCCGGCACCAAGGTTTTTCAGTTGAAAAAATGGCAGGTTTAAAGAAAAAATGGGATTTTTCGACATCTTAGCAGCTTTACCTGTGTGTTGGGGATGCTAGTATGTTGTGCAAGTTTACTTTCTTGTGTTGGTTCTTCATGAAACTCTCCATACTCGTCAAAATCATCATTCAAGGGTGTTGGCTCAACAATGAGTTGCAATTGAGAGTTGTTGTCGTTAGTCAAGATTCAAGATATGCTCCTTGTTGTAGTTGAGCTAAAGATTCGGCAGCACAATCCTCTCTTCACAATCATCCTCCATTTTCTACAAAAAAATTTCTCTCTCAAAATATTTTTCCCTCCTTCTACTCTCACCTCACTCACCCAAAAACAAATAAAACACATACTAATCAATTATAAAAAATCTTAAGATTTTTACTAATTATTATTAACCACTAAACCTGATTAGTGAGGGGTAGATTAGGATTTAAAAAAATACTTAGATAAGGGGTGACCCCGAATTGATATTTGGACTTTTTTTTTGTCCTTTTCCTATATCCCCCAATTACTTTTTATATCCCCCAATTGCGTGTTCTTTGTAAATTGTAATCGAAGGTAAAAAGATAGTTTAAACAAATTTAGGCACCCCTTATCCTTGTCTATTGAGCGGATGTGGAAATCTATAGGCCTTAATTTATCATCCTAGGCCCCAAACTAGTCGGGCTTTTATTGTGTATATTTTCCGATAGATATTTCTTCTCAAAACTTAGCTTAAATAATATAGACAAAACAATTCCATGTATAGATACATTCCAACTCTAGAACAATTTTTTTTTTTTTTGAGAAATGAATTCTCTGACTTTGTAATGAAAACCGGCTCTTGTAGTAACACAGGAAACCCGATGTCTACATTGCTGCGGTTTAATCAAATTGATTGATAAAAGAAAGATAATTCTCTTCTCTCGACATTCAAAAATCTTTTACAGTTCTCACGTGCTTATGGCACATACGCAGTCATGTTTCACACAAAGCTCACAAGCACACAACTAGCATACAACTCATGCTATTACCCTCCTTCAATCTCATGTAGGCTGTAAAAATAGACAACTTGAGATTGCTACACAAAGCTCACCGGCACATAACTCATGCTATAGGGACGATAAATGAAATAGTTGATATAGAAAAAATTAAAGACCAGTTGGTATAGAAGGAAAGCAGTAACACAAATCTGTTGTATAATGTTTTTGAGGAATGAATTCTACGACTTTGTCATGAAAACCATCTCTAGAACAATTTTTTTTTTTTGTGATTTTATTAAACTATATAACTTGAATACCATCATGAGTACCATTTACTCTTGTTAGCCATATACTTTGTCATGAAAACCATCTCTAGAACAAATTTTTTTTTTGTGATTTTATTAAACTATATAACTTGAATACCATCATGAGTACCATTTACTCTTGTTAGCCATATAATTTTGTGTTTATGTTATGAATCTTTCCAAATCTAAGTTTTCTTTGAAATGTCATAGACTGTATTGCATAAATGATAATCATATAAATTAATTTGAGCTATCCTCAGTGCATACTATTATTCTTCTTACAGTTTCCCCAAACATTAAACACATAGAAATTTTAAAATCCTGGAATCAATCAGAATTGCGAGAATGAGTGATCATGAAGACCAATTCATAAAATTTGGATATCCTTGTTCAAAATTAACTTTGCGTATGATTACCTTTTTTATTTTTATACTTCATAAAAGCACTGTCTATAGATTCCTCGAGCAAATTTCATATATTATTGGCACACACAACATGATAACAGATCTAAATTTACGAAGGGTGATAATACAGTAGAAGGTCATGGGAGACGATAGATAACCTTCGTCCACATTTTGCGAAAGCAATCAAGTTTGTTTTGCATACATTTTCTAACAATCATGTGATTGAAATCAAGGTATTCCTCCTGTATAATATCTTTGCAGTTTTCTCAAACATCTTAATTTTCACCTTTCCATCAAGTACGGGTTTCTTCTAATTTTTCATCCCAACTCTCGTTTTGTACAAACTATATATATGACCGGTTTAATTAATTCAAATATTCTTTCCGTCTTAAACTTTATTTTGATTTGAAAATTAAATTAAATTGGTTGTTTTATTTCCGTTTTAATTTAATTAGCTTTATGAAGGGAATTAATAAAGAATCAATTGTCATTACTGCACTTCTCTCATTTCTGCCTATAAAAGAGACTCGAACTTTTCATTCTAACGTGTGTCCAGAAGAGCTACTATCCTCTTCTTTTCGTCTCTCTCCCTCTGTGTGGTATTTTCACTTCTTCTGTGCCATTGTTGTTGAGTTCGTAAGAGTGGGCAAGTACTGTAGTGCTAGCAACGGGCAGTTTTATCCTGGATACGACTTGATCACGGGGTATAGGCATCACTCATTCTTGAGGCGTATCGGTCAACTATCGTGTTAAGGACAGCTTGTTGAACACGTGACTCTGTCCTCTGTTTGCTGTCCATTTGAGTGTTTATTTACCTTTCAGAAAATTTATTTCTAACATCATCACATTTTCTTTTAGTGTTTTATTGTTACAGTTGCAACAAGAACATATAAAGAAAATGAAGGTTTATAAAATTGCTCATGTAATCTGATTCTACCGAAAAAAATATATTGAAAAACAGTTATCTCTTTCATACCGGAATTGGGCTATGTGGGCATCAACATAGGACGATTCTGGTTCAATTTTCTCCAATCAGAATGCCCATCCAGGACAATCGGTCTTTGTTGGCATGAAAAACAAACCATTTCTAAATGAAATCAATTTACAAGTATATTGACGTAGACCAGTTCTTATAGACCCAGAAAACTTTGATTTCAAAAAATTGGATTTTTCAGTGGTCGCATGTTATTGAAACTTTTTTTTTTTTTTTTTTTTTTTAGGAGATTGGGTTGATATAAAATTACCTTATTCGAGCTAAAGTGAAAATGTACCTGCTTTAAGGGATTGACTAATTACATTGTTTGATTTTTTTTGAAAATGAGAAGAAAAAATGGAAAAGAATAGTAGAAAAATTGGTTGAAGTGTAGATGGAGATGAAAATGAATTTAATTTTTGTTTTTGTTTTTATTATTAGGATTTAATGAGGAGAAGTTGGCAGTATTAAAATTGTATAGAGGGTAGGCTGTAAGTTTCAACAAATTTAGACACCACCTATCCTTGTCTATTGGGTAGATGTGGAAATCTAGAGGCCCCTAAATAATAGTCCTAGTCCCCAAGCCAGGCTTTTATTGTGTATGTTTTTCTATAGATATTCCCTCTCAAAACTCATCTTAGATAATACAGAGAAAGTAATTCCACTTTTCTGTGAAGTCTACCTATGATGCTATTTCTGAAGAGAGTGATCTTATTCAGCATAGCTCTATCTTTACTTTTGTTTGGAATCTGAAATGTCCACCAAAAGTGGGTTTTTTCCTGTGGCTCATTGCACACAACAGTTTGCCTACCAGAGACCTACTTAGGAGAAGGGGTGTGGAGGTTCCAGCTGGTTGTTTATTCTGCAATTGTAATGAATCAGTTTCAAAACTCATCTTAGATAATACAGAGAAAGTAATTCCACTTTTCTGTGAAGTCTACCTATGATGCTATTTAAAGAGAGTGATCTTATTCAGCATAGCTCTATCTTTACTTTTGTTTGGAATCTGAAATGTCCACCAAAAGTGGGTTTTTTCCTGTGGCTCATTGCACACAACAGTTTGCCTACCAGAGACCTACTTAGGAGAAGGGGTGTGGAGGTTCCAGCTGGTTGTTTATTCTGCAATTGTAATGAATCAGTTTCACATCTCATGTTGCACTGTTCTTTTGCAAGAGAAGTTTGGGTGGAGTTTCTTTCTAAGTTAAATTGGTTTTTCTGCACTCCTGGGGATGTTATTTCTTCTTTGCAAGCCTGGCACTTATCTCAACATGATTCAGCAAGCACGACAGTCTGGAATTTGGTTCCATTGACAATCATTTGGTCTATCTGAAAGGAAAGGAATGCAAGGGTTTTTACAGACAACAGCAGCAATGTAAAGACTGTTGTGAACAAGGCAATTTACTGCTTATTCTGCTGGGCTCTTGCCATTAAAAGTTTTAGTGAAGTAGGCTCTTCAGATGTTATGAGAGATTGGTGTAATATCTATTTCAGCCCCCCTTGAGCTGGTAGTCTGTTACTAGCTTTGTTTTTTGTTTCCCTTTTTGCTTTGTACAGGGCGGTATTGCCTTTATACCCCTCTTTTTTGATCAATATATCCTTTCTTTACCGATAAAAAAAAAAAAAATTCCACATATAGCTACATGCCAACTCTAGAACAATTTGTTATTGGGAAATGATTTCTCTCTGCCATAAAAACTAGCTCTAGAACAATTTTTTTTGTGACCGTATTACACTATATAACTTGAGTGCCATCATGATTACAATTTAACTGTAAACAGAACATAACTTAAAAATTTACTTTTATTGGCCACTTAATTCCGTGTTTATGTTAGGAATCATTCCAATTTTGTGTTTGATGGGTTCGTTTATTGTGTGTTTGCCACTTTTGCACCCGGGGGAATAACTTTGAGGGGTTCTATATAGGCCGGCCAGAAAAACCATACAAAAATCGACCTCTTGTACGAGGGTGAGTCCTGCTCCTTTTGGCCCCATGCAAAAGAAATGGGAGGAGATGGTTTTCGGGCGGTTTGTCAGGGTTGCTCTTGAAAACTATGTTGTTAATATTATTTTAAAGAGAAAAGATCCTTCCACACTTTTATTCTCACATTATCGCATACGTTCAACATTACTCCTTACATTATGTGTGGTAATAAGGACACTTTTTGGCCCGAACTTGTAAAGCATTTGAGTTGGAAGCCCAGGCATCTTACATAGTATAAACAAGCTACTAACTATACTAGCACACATGGTGTAAACCAAGTGTTATTTATATATCCTGAAAATATCAATTCTAAATATCTATTTCATAATTTCATTTTTTTATTCTTGGCTAGTTTGGGGCCTACGACTAAAACACAAAAGGGATATTTTGAAGTAAAATCAAAACCCCCTTATCCAACTGTTTTATTTAGTGGATGATTTTCCCCTGATAAATTAGTGTTAAATCAGTTGATTAGTAGTATAAAAATATCTTATTAGATGTGAAATTAACTTGTGTTAATGAATCATCAAAACATGAAAATAATTAAACTTTTGAATTGTTTTTGAAAAACGCGAACACAGAATCGGTTTATGTTGACATTGGTATCAACATGTTGTAACTTCAAAAACATACATAAATTTTTTGAAATTTTCTTTTGCCCATAATCGGTTTGTATGGACCTTAATATAAACCGATCCCAGTTCTTTTGATCGATAATTTTTGTGTAGTTAAACATCAAATAAAACTAGATTTCATTCTACTCCATATATATACCCGAGTTAAGAATAAGTATGATTTCATACTGAGAAGTCATACTCGTTTACAATTCGAGTACAAAATTATATTCGTTTTCAAATTGTGTGTAAATTCGTAAGCATTTTCAACTCGGGTATAAAACTATTTCCATTTGTGCCCGAACTCACAACAGGTGTGGTTTCATACTCATAAACATGAATCGGTTTATAAAAGAATGATTAATTGGGGGATAAAAAAATTAATTGGGGGATATAAGAAAAGGACAAAAAAAAGTCCAAATATCAATTCGGGGTCACCCCTTATCTAAATATTTTTTAAAATCCTAATATACCCCTCACTAATTAGGTTTAGTGGATAATAATAATTAGTAAAAATCTTAAGATTTTGTTAAATGATTAGTGTGTATTTGTATTTGGGTGAATGAGATGAGAGTAGAAAGATGGAAAAAAAATTTGAGAGGGAACTTTTTTTGGTGGAAGTCGAGGATGATTATGAAGAGAGAATTGTTGCTAAGAGGTTGAAAATTTGATTTTTTTTCTTTGAATCCACCATTGTTGCAGCTGAAAAAGCTTGGTGCCGGCATGGTATTCAACCAAAAACCCATGGTTCTGGTTTTGATCTTCGAAACTTATTTTTTCAGGTTTTAATCAGTCTACTTCCGGCACAGTTATCTGATTTTCGAGCATGCCGGAACTTAGTTTTAATCAGTCTACTTCCGGCACAATTAATCAGGTTTTAATCAGTCTACTTAGTTTTAATCATTGTTTTTGCTTAAATATCTATGCCGGAACATGATGAAAAGTATCCAGAAACTTCAATTTTTTTTTCACTTGACTACCGGCATTGATAGATTTCTATCGAGCATGCCGGCACCATTTTCCGGCATGGTTATTCACCAATTCCGGCATGGTCTTCATCACTTCCGGCGATGTAAAAAAATATTCCGTTTTGAGTTTTTTCTGGTTTTAATCAGTCCACTTCCGGCACAAGTAGTTAATTCTCGAGCATGCGAGCACCTGGTTTCCTAAGCATAGTATGTTGCTTAAATTTATATGCCGGCACATGATGAAAAGTATCCAGGAAACTTCAATTTTTTTTCACTTGACTACCGGCATTGATAAATTTCTATTGAGCATGCCAGTGAATGTTAGTTACCAACCATGCCGGCACCAGTTTCCGGCATGGTCTTCATCAATTCCGGCATGGTCTTCATCACTTGCAGCATGATCTTCATCACTTACGAATTAAAAAAAAAAAAAATTCGTTTCCAAAGTGAGGAGCCGGCAGAGAAAGAGAAGAGAATTTGAAAGAGAGTGGGGAGAGTTTAGAATTTGAAAGGGAATGGGGAATATTTGGGTTTCAAATTCTAACCCTGAAAGTGATTAATAAGAAGTGGAGATGGAAATGGGGGATATGATTTTGTTTTTTGATTTTAAGTTTTTGATTTTTATTTTGAGGGAAGGGTATTTTAGTATTTTCGCCTCCAAAAGTCACCCCTTAGCACACACCATGGGTTGGGGGAAGTAATTCATATCCCCCAATTGCCTGTTCTTATAAAAGTGCACAAAAGCTGATTCCTGATATTGAACAATAGGAATAGGTTTATGAATGTGCTCATGTAATCCGATTCTAACCAAAAAAAAAAAAGGTATCTCTTTTATAGCAGAATCGGGCTATGTGAGCATCAACGTAGACCGATTCTGGTTCCATATTGTCCAACCAGAATGCCCATTGTTGATACATAAAAAATAACACCCCTTAACGGGTTTGGGTGTGATGTAGATTTTATATGACCAAATTAAGCGATTAAATAAAACCTAGTTATATCCTCAAGTGCACGGGTCAATTGTAGTATCGAGAGAAAATGCGGGTCGTTCCCACGAGGAGTGTGAAATACTCTACCAACTAATACCAAAAACTAAGTAATCGACAAGATGATGTTTTAGCGATTTTTCAGAAATTTGGAACAAAATGAAATAATATAAAATTCTAATGATAAACAAATGAGAATAGGGTTATTAGGGTTTTCGGTTTCCACCAATTAATTATGCAAACTCTACTAATCTTTAAAAATATATTTCATGCATTTTTAAATATTGTTTCTCAACTGTAATTTCCTTCGCTTCTTATGTAGTGATCCTAAAGCATTACCTATCTATCCTTGCATACCACATCTAGGGATTTAACTGAAGCACGAAATATCAATTCAAAAGCATACATAATCAAGAAAATCACATGAGGAATTAAATACCAAGATATATGAAGAAAAACTACTAATCAATCAACTCATTATTAAGCATATAAATGTAAAGTTATCATAATACAATTGGGTTCTACCTAAACCCTAACATGATTAGCTAGACATGGCTTTCTCAAAAGCCATAAACATCTTCCAATCAAACTCTAGCTAATCAAAAGAGAAAATGAAAGTGAAATCGCAAACCCTAGCACGGCTCTGTGCCGCGCATCCTCTCCTTTTCTTGTCTCTGTTGAATGAAATATATAGGTGTTGTCTAGAAATTCCACAACACTCAAACTTCTTCCGTTGGATACCCGAAGCACCCAAGCCCAGTCCACTCATCTGCCTTGTCCGGCTAACTCCATCCATCGTAGTCAATTGGTGGTGAACAACTCAACCAGTCTCCGATTGCAACCTTCAATTCAGGCCACTTCTATTCTCGCTCTCAACCATAGCATCGTCCTCCACCTGCACCAACTCCACTTCACTTTGTCTCATTTTCACGACTCAAAACTGCCCCAAGTTACCAGCGTACCAGACAACACTCATCTCAATTTCCCTGCCATATAATTCCCATCGAACTCATGGCTATAAGCATCACCAGCAGCACCGAGTCAGTTCTCAACTGAATTTCATCTATCAATAAACTCCACTGACTGCAACCATCTGTCCTCGCAGCTGATAAACAAAACAAACTAGTACTCATTCTTCTCAAATTAACCCAACTTCAGTTTGTCTTGTTGCCTGTTCTTCCCTATACATAAATGATGGCAACAGACTGATTTGAAGCTTCACTTTGTCCCAAAATTGAACACAACAGTTCTTCCCCAAAATCTTTTTTCACTCGAATGAAACCAGCCACAACAAGCTCTCTCCATCTCGAAAACAGCAGCTCTCGATGTCGCCACCATTCAATGCCAACAATGGCTGCAACCCCAATTCTTCACTATCGAGCATGTAGATGTTGTAGTAACGACCAACTCCTTCCATCGCCTACTCAATTATGTCCAACTACCGGCAACATTCCCAGTTCATACGTAACACTGAGATCCAGACCAAGCCATTCTTCTTAGCCGAGACGTCTTGTTCTGATGCCGTCTAACACCTTCGCCACCAGTTCATACAAACCTCAACCAATTTATTCGCAGCATCATCATCACCATGAACTCTCATATCTCCTTGGAGGCTTGGACTGATCATCGGCCAACAGCATCCTCCTTATCCGAGTAACCATTGCCACTGCCATAACAGTCGATCAAAAAAGGGAATATTGGGGATATGCCCCAAAATCGACTGTCATCTTGGGGATATGCCCCAAGATTCCAATTTTGGGGAATATGCCCCAGACGTCCAAAATTCCATCCAAAACCGTTAAGTAGTTAATATTCGCTCACACTTGGGATCACATATGCGAATTAAAAGACAGATATACGATATATTAACACCTTTACAAGGTTCAGGAACATATTTAGACGAAAAAATCTTGAAAAAATTAGAGAGAAAGTTCGGACACATTTACGATAAATAGTCTATTTAACGGTTCTTTGACGGAAACCGTTACTTTGGGGCATATTCCCAAAAACTGGAATCCTGGGGCATATCCCCAAGATGACAGTCGATTTTGGGGCATATTCCCCATTTTCCCATCAAAAAATCACACCAAATCAGCACAAATAGCAAACACACAAGAATATCCATTCTCAGCTCTCCATTTCGGCTGCACCACCATCGCAATTACAAAGATCAGTCTCTATTCCCCGAATTTCTCATCGCTGGAGATAGAAAGCCACCTCTGCATGAACTCAATTCATCTTTCAAGAACTATTGATACCCCAACTCCAACTGCCAACAGTTTATGGAACTTGGTTCCATCTTCTTTTCATCAATAAACGGCCACCATCCAACCAACTCCAAAGATCTCAAGCCCATCACATACAAGGGAGTTACTGCGCAACAAGATTGGCATCTGTGGTCTATCAAGGAGCTGGTCATGAAGAGACGCAAGCACCACCAACAACAATCTCCAGTACTCAGTTCAGCTTTCCTCGGGTCACAGCAGCTTCATCTCAGCTAACATACTCATTTTTACTCCTTCATTTGAACGTTCATCATCTGTCCATCCTGCCATGCAAACTACCCCAGTGACCATTCAGGCCAAGTACTTCGTCTCTGTCCGCTTACTCTTGCCGTGCCCGGTTGCACAAGCTCAGCTAATCACTCCATCGTAACAGTTGTAAGAAGGAAGTTAAAGAGACAAGAGTGGCAGCTTCTTGAATAAGATATAAGAACACTCAACCACTTAAAGCTTCTTTTTCTTCTCAATTAATAAGAACAGAAGATGTGCTTTTATCCTTGAGATGCTCGAGTGGTTGCAAACAACGTAGTGAAGTTGGATAACCCAAATAAGCTATAGACTCCCTCGATGTCAAGATTAAATTTGGTGATTTACTTCGCAAAAGTCATTTAACTTCTGATTTAGCCGTTTTCTTTCCGAGTGAATAGATTTCCTTGTACTTTCTACAAAAGCACTAAAATAATGTCATTAGCCAAAATAACGAGTCATAACGAATATAAATATGGGTATAAAATGTAGCACATACGTGCTTATCAGGGTGTTCCCGAAGAGGTGGTTAAACCAAGTAGGAAATATAGGGACTTGGAGACTAAGTCCAAGTCCAACAAGAAAGTGTCCATTAAAAGGAAAGGACAAGGAAGGGATTAGTGAATAAGAAAGAGGTTATATTAAGGAATGACATTCGAAGTAATTAAGGAAGTTTAGGACACATGGCATGATGTCATAAAATGAAGGGTATTTTGGAAAGCCTATATAAATAAGGACAAGGTACAATGGAAAGGCAACTCTCTCTCTCTTACTATTCTTGGTAATGTGACTTCATTTGGCTAGCTAGGCGGGTAGAACCTCAAACCTAAATTCACCCCTCAATATTTGGCGACCACACCCGGAGGCTCGTGCCTAGCTTACCATGACACACTTAGGAGGCGCCAGCTCAAGCGCAACAGAGAGTCCACTGAACATCCCGCTACCTAACACGAAAGGCGAGAGAGTAGGTATAGTATCAGATCCCATCACATGGGCAAGAAGATCAGAAACCGCGTATGAGAAGGACAAACAATAAAAAATCGAGGAAGCGCCACCTATTCAGCCCTCTCTCCAGGAGATGCAAAAGGATCTGGAAGACCATGTACGCAGGGAGAAAGAATTGATAAAACTCATGAAGATGGAAAACGCTGAGAACAATACTAAAGAAGCGGTGGAAGATGCAAAGAAAAAGGAAGGACCTGCAACCATGATGCAAGAAGCGATGGCTAAGTACTTAGAGATGAATTACAGAGTCTTGAAGCAAGATAACTATGATGTCATGGATAGCCCGTATTCCTCTGAAATCACAGAATATCAATACCTAGAGGACTATTCCTCGCCAAATTTCAAAGTCTATAATGGTCAGGGAAACGCGAGGGAACACCTTAGCCGATTCCTATCTACCATGAATGATCACGCGACCAACGGAAAGCTATATCTAAGGGAATTCCCAAAATCGCTAACAGATACAGTATTTACCTGGTATAATAACCTAAAGTCAGGGAGCATTAGTTCGTGGCCGACTATGTCTACCCTCTTTCTCAGAAAATTCTATTCAGCAAAAAGGAAAGTGTTAGAGCATTGCTCGGTTGAACCCGCCAACCACTGGTATGTCAAGTTTGGTTGTCATATTTTAGTGAATCAAAACTCATGTTAAGAGTCGCTTGATTATGTACTAGAGTCAACTTCGTATAGGTTATCTTGAAAGTATTAGGATATGAGACATTACAAGTATTGAGAAGTCTTGAAGATGTGAAGAAGCAAGGATCTAGAACGACAACAATCATCCTTCCACTTGAGGTTAGTGATATTTGACTTGAACTGTTTCATTCCCTAACATATCTTTCAAGTCGTGCATATTGAAAACATAACTACGAAGCATATTTGAACTCTAGATAGACATAGTATTAAGGAATACAATACGAGGTTTATTGCTTAACAATTAAACTTTGTAGATAAGACATCGACATAATCATTTGAATGCTATTGTGATTATGTATGGGTATGAGGTAAGGATTTCATCCTAGGGAACAATGTTTACATGTGTTCTAAGGAAGTAAGTTCATAAACTTGTTTGTGGACCGAAAAGGAAATTGCCAGGTGTTATTGGTTTTGTTATTCATTGCATATCTTATGAACAACCAATATGTTTGATTGACTATAACCGCTCACAACTTGTTGTGTTCTTGGTAGAACTATTCATAAAGGCCTGACTTATGTATTGATATAAATTTTATTAGTAAAATCGATCTTAAGTAATCACATATGGTATAATCTGGTTTGTGTGTCTGAACAAATATGGGAGGGGAACCGATCCTATTAAGAGATGTTGTACATCACAAGGGGAACCAATCCTTGTATGGGGTGCAACAAGGTTTATTGCAGAAAGAGGAACCGATCCTATGGACATGTGCAACACGTTTTTAGGCAAAGGGGAACCGATCTATGGACATGTGAAACACATATAAGTTAGATACCATATATATTTGGGGAACCTATCCTAGTACCTAGTCAACCGAATTTTGGAAAGCTAGTGTGACTATGCACCATACTCACATGGAGGTAGAACATAAACTTATTTTGGTAGAACCGTTAAACCCATGATTGTGATTGAATGTTGGTTTGATCAATCATATAAATCTTGAAAGTCAGATGAACTAATTCTAAACTTATTTGGAAGTGTGAAAAATCGGTTTCAAGGTTGTAAGTGTGAAAGAGAACTTACAAAGTAAAGATGTCTACAAACTCGTGCTGTGAATGTTTATTTCTTTAATTGTTCAAAGATATTCTTTAATGGCTAAGGGAAGAGAATCCCAGGATCAAAACATAAGTAAGTTAAGAATCTTTTAATTAAGGTTATTAATTTCATTTTGTAGGGAACTACCAGAATTAGTAATGTGCATTTACTAATTAGATTTTTCGAGAGATTTCGATCATCATTTTTGGACAGAGCATTTCCAGGAATTATGGAAACCGAATTTGTGCTTTAATGAATATCTTAAGAATATTTTCAGTGTCGGAAATTCCTTGGTGTCCAAACTTCCTTGTCTATAAATACTTGAAGTTTGCCTTTCTAGCAAACTAATCCTTCGTAACAACAGACTTCCTCTTTTGTTGTTGTCACTGGTGTAGCCGCCTATTCGGAGAGGAGAGTAACATAATTAGGCGAAATCTCTTACGGTCGCTCAATTTAAAGTATTCTTTGGGATTGTGAAGCTCTAGCGTGTACCATTGGTGGGAAACTAGATAATTGCGGTTTATCTTTTGTTTTCGATTGATTTGATTGACTAACGGTGGTTAATATCTGATTGCACCTAGTTTGTTTATTCTTGAGAATCTTTTCTTCTGATATAAGATTTACTCAAACTAGTTCAGAGTTTCGACAGGGATCTTTAGACTATTGTTAGTTCTAAAGACGATCTTGTGATAATCTATTGTTAACATACTCCGTTCTGTGCGTGATTGATCATAAGGGATTCAAGTGATTGTGTGCAGGTTTTTATTGAAGATTTAAGAAGATTTGAAGACAAAGAAGATATTGAAGATCTAACTTGGGTTTTATAATCTTTGGTGTGCACAATACTTGTTTCGGTAAAAGAGGATCCAACTAGTAATCGGTTTATCCTTGTGGTAGATTGGATTGATTAATTGAGTATATCGGCATCAACACAGTTCTTCAGATTAAAGGTGTTGTTGGCTTAATCTTAAACGATTACTTCGGTAATTGAACATAAGATAGATCTAAGGACCTGACGAAGGAGTTTATGTTAAGATAAATAGAAGATCCCTTTGTCAGACTCATATCACTTGGTTGAATAGAGTTGATACCAAACAGATTTGTTGTTCCTTTACTGTTTGGAATACGAACCAAAGGAATTTTTCCAAGAACGTGACTTATTTATAAGTTGGAGGCGTGGGAATACAGACGAAACTAGGTGAACTATAGGGTTAGTTACTTGGTCTCAACTATACGAAGTTAGGTGTAATTTTGTGTAGCGGCTTAATCCTGAGAGTATTCAATTATGGACAAGGTCCCGGGGTTTTTTTGCATTTGCGGTTTCCTCATTAACAAAATCTTGTTGTGTCATTTACTTTTATTTTTCGCATTATAATTGTTTATTATAATTAAAGTAAATTACACAAATATTAATTCCTATTTACTTGATAAGCAATCCTATTGTGTTTGGTTAAGTCCGAACCTTTGTATCAAGTAAACATACTTCGTTGTTGTATTGTCTCGATCTCGTATCCATAGATGATCGCATGAAGTGTGAACCGATTAGTTGTATTGTCTCGACTTTGTCCATAGACAATCACTTTCGGAGAAATGACTTATAGGTAGGAAAAGTTTTATCTTGAGGTATATTTGGGTACCCTCGCCTTTTCAATTTGTATCAGAACGGGCAAATACGAAAAGATCTAACAATCTGTGTTTGGTGTGATCCAACCTATAAGAATTGAATCTAATGTCCAATTCAGTTAACGTTATGCAAGAGTATGAATAATCAAATGTTGAAGATGTTACTACTTCGTTGACTCATGATCCAGGAGTTACGAATATATCTATGTCTATCTCTGATGAAAGAGAAGATGCTGATAAAGAGTTGATAAAACTCCCAAAGCCTATACAATCTCTGTCTTCTAAAGTGTTTATTTTAAAGACATAGTCAAATTTTCTTAAACAGGAGATCGTAGAAAAACACATTCAACTGAACTGTCTAGCCAAAGAGAAAATGGATCTCGTTGTCAAACTAGAAGCTCTTGGTAAATCTCTTACAGATAAAGAGACACGTCATATGATTCTGAATAATTTGCTATTGTGATTTCTTCTGATGAAGAAACTAAAAGTCCTTGCTCGAATTTTACAGATTGTGACAACTGGGTTAATCACGTCTGAAACAGATCAAGATGATGGTAGTTTTCCTAACTACATCAAGTTAGAAGAGGATGAGAAACCAGCTGATAGATCTACTGATGATCAAACGAAATCTTGTCTAAAGAAAACTTTGAACCGATTCCGTGGTGATTCTAAGGAATACAATTTTCAGTCACTTGACAGGAAACTTATACTTCTTCAACATACGGTGGTAAAAATTCTGAAGGAAGTTTCTTGTCTTAAAAAACTGAAAGATCATTCCTCAGTAGAAAGACAGATTATACTACATAAGAAAAAGGTTCTAATAGGTTATAATCGCTTCTGGAAAAAGGTTCCTCTGAACCCATATCGAAACAGTTCTGGTTTTGATGAGGAACGACCTCAAAAGGAAGGGAAAGAGCGAATCTCTGCCAAAAGAAACAATCAGGATTTTCCGATAGTTGTTTCAGATGATCACACTAATGTGAATAATAAGGAAGTCCTTAGAATGAGAAAATATTATGAAAATATCATTGAAATAATTAAGAGAGATTTAGCTATCTCTGAGAATTCTCACATTAGTACATTTTCTCCACATCATCATATCTCTAGTGTTAGAAAAGATCATCGTCTTGGGAGAAAATATTTTGGTCAGAAATTCCCTAAAAGAAACATGAACTATGTTTCTGATATTCACTGTAAGCAAGAAAATTTTTACTCCGATTCAACTTAGTTGTATCGAAATTGTGCACTTTCATCCCATTCTGTGCTCTTAATAGTGGATGAGAAAAGCACATAAAAACAAGGGTACATGTTAAAGGAAGTTTTTCCTTTTTGGTAATAAGAGATATCTTTGGTATATCTTTTGATTCTACTCTTCAATAAAAAGAGAAGTTCGAAAAAATATTTGTGTATATTTTCGAAGAAACCTTTTTTTTTTTTTAAAAAATTTTTTTCTTCTCTTTAGGATTATTGTCTTTCCTTGATAAAAATGTCTCCTATAACTAGCAGTGTTACAAAGAGTGATAGAAGGGAAGCACAAAAAGTAAGAAACTGTCAAGGGTTCGTCCCATATAGAAGAACCGGGAAGA
The DNA here is from genome assembly GCA_023531295.1 of Papaver armeniacum. Taxonomy (NCBI): domain Eukaryota; kingdom Viridiplantae; phylum Streptophyta; class Magnoliopsida; order Ranunculales; family Papaveraceae; genus Papaver; species Papaver armeniacum. The sequence goes on along the minus strand of JAJJWW010002017.1, from coordinate 782,654 downwards.
TAGTCTCAAGAAACGTACTTGATCATAACTCTGATAGATCTCAATAAGAAATAAGTCTCTTTGCGATCGATGATTCAGATTCTACCAAGTGGTTATCGACTGATGGTATGCATGAAACTATGCATGGGTTTGATGAACTCATAAGAAGTCTTTTCTCCTTGATGCAAGATCGAGATGGGCTGAAAGAAAGTTTAGAGGAGGAAAAAAGTGAGCTTGATAACTTGAAGCTTCAAATGGAAGATCTTATGAAATATAAAGTGGTTGTGGACAAGTCTCTTGATACATGCTTTAAGAGTTTGAACACTGAAGAGACCTCAGTGAACAACAAGAGCACCACTAGAGATTAAGTTATTTGTTGTATTACTTAATCTAGTATAATAGACATCAATTTTTGATTTATTTCATTGATTGTATTGGTCTATTATGAATAAAATTATTTGATTGGTAATTTTTCTTGTGATAATTTTCGGTTTACATAACCTATGCTTAATTGCTTTTACCTTATTTCTATGTATGTTTATGGGATGTTTGATTTCGGTTTTACTACCTTAATATTCGATCTCATATATTGTGAACCCTTATGGTTTGGGTGACTTTTTGATTTAGCAGGATTAAGTTCTAGCCCATGTTGGTAGGATTTATCAAATGATCATGAGGGGTTATGGTAGAAAAAATATGTGAAAAAGTCACAATATGTTGAATCGGATTTGGTTAAGCATAAAATCATATGTGTTTCGACGGTTTTCAACTTTTGCTTGCAATTGTTAAAACCGGTTTTCAACCTTTCTCTGGTAAAGGTTGAGGGTTGTTGTTATTTCTCCCTGGACGAAGGTGCAATCATATTGGAGAAGTGGATGCGAAATTTGAGGTAACAATCTTGTTAGTTAATTGTTTTCCTGTTTAAGAAAAGCCTTAGTTTATATTATACATATTTGTTGCTTTTGCTTAACAAAATTTCGGTACAATTGATGTTTATTCCATGATGTGTGTGTGGATGTGTGATTCAATTGTTTACGGTTAAGAAAAACTATTGTTATCTTGCTTTATTATGTGGTATCAATTTGTTTAGGCTTACAAAATTTCGGTGCAATTGTGATGCTTTTAATGTCTATGTTGTAGGAATTGCTTCCGGTTGAGGTGAATAATTATGCAAATTGATTTATTTTGGTTTGTATGAATTATTTATGGCTTAATGAAATAAATTGTGTACGGGATGAGTTGTTTAGTCCAATTTTCGGATAAGAGAAACTAAGTTAATTCTGATCTTAGTTAGACTTATCGAAGTAAGGTTTCGGTTATTCAAGTCTAATCGAATGCCTTAACAAGAAATGCTAGTTAACAAACCTAGTACTTGTCTTGTTTAAAATTGAAAGGTCTAATTTTATGGATAATTAGAACCTGATGAGAAAAATGGAATTTATCTTCATTTTGGTCTTATCGAATTAAGCGGTTGTTTTTGAACAATCGGTTTAGCAAAGGGACTAAGGTGCTAAGTTGTTTTTTGGTTTGCTAAACTAAATTGGAAAAATTATTTCGGACAATTGTTTCCTTGGTAACATATCAAAATAAAACTACTTGTAGTTTCGGTTTTGATATTGGTTATCAAAACATGATGTGTGTAACCCTCGTTCCTAACTCTACAGGTTTGCAAGTCTATTTTGAGATTTGTAAGATTCTTTTCATGTTGTCCTTTATTTTTTCGTTTCTTTGTCATTTTTGCGACAAAAAGGGGGAAAAATATATGGAGTAAACAGGTGATGCTGGTATTGATTTTATATTGATTCGCATCGCTAGGGAAAAGAACATTGGTGCTTGAATGTTTATCTAACGAAAGAGTGAAAGCACAGACTAAGGGGGAGTAACATTTCATATGAAGTGGTATAACAAAGACGTGCGGATTGAATATCTACCTATCTTTCTTAGGGGTAGTATTAGCTTTGTTATTATAATGTCAACAACGACGTTTTCAAGGATTGAATGCAAGCAGTTTTACTGTGTTGTTGAATCGGGAATCAAGCGGATGAGTAATGGATTCTTGTAACAAGCATCTAACCCGGTGCATACGCACCGGTTTTTTCGAGAGTGTCTACATCATAGGCGGCAAAAATTGTGTCTGTGGAAGTAGTGTTAACATAATCATAGGGCTTCATCAAAAATGCATATGAAACCTTAGTAATGCAATTTTACAATCATGATCAGGAAAAATCGGACATATTCAGTTGGTCAGACTCTCATATCTCTTGCGGTAATCGTATTTCACAATCATTATTTGCCTTAGATCCACCACTTCATCATCATTAAGCCCACATTTCTTGTAACCAAGTAGTCACTCGCAAAATCATACCTAATGGTTGCAAAATGAAAACCACAGACGGTGTCACTGTAGTATATTAGTAAACTCATTGGGTGATGATAGTATGATACAATGACCTGAGTTAGAAACTTGATGGCACCCAATACCGATCAAAAAAATAAAATAAAATAAAAACCCCGATTTTATTTTGGTCCACTTCTTGAAACGATAAAAACTCCAGATTTCCCCCTTTTCTTCTCCTACGATTTGGGTTGTTCATCTTGGATCTCAAGATGTTCGTCTTCTAATAAGTTTTTTTATCGATGCAAAATGTCATCGAGATAATGTGTCCATCTTTGGTTCCATAATTCTTACGGATTTGAAAATTCGCAAAAGAGTAACAAAGTTATGAACAATTCAAGTAATAACTTCTTTGGATGCCCAAGTTTCTTTCCTCTTCCATTGCTTTACTATTCTTTGTCGCCATCGGATAAACTCAAATTTAAACACGCATCTTTGAAATTTAGATGAGCAAACCCATCCACAGTCTTAATTTCGTTAAAGCCGCACGGACCTTTTACTATGTTGAGCAACAAACGTAGGTAAACCTCTCACCCGATGTTGGATGTGCATAACAAAGCCTTCCAATTTTTGTCCTCGACTTTCTTCTAAACCACATGTTGTTCATCTGGTCCCGCACCCATTTTGTAGGAAATTACGCGTAAGTTACCTCCCTTGCATCTTCATATTTTCTATTTGCCTTCATCCACTATATGAACTTTGTATCTTCCGGATCTATTTGATTCAACACCGCGGTCAATTTTTCGTTGTCCCGAAATATGATTTGTTGTTCGCCTGGTAAATGAAAAGATAACCTCTCTACACTCGGATCTCTGAAATGGATCTCAAATTATAGAAACCAAAGTTCGCTTCTGAGGTCGATACGAAGCCACAATGTAAGTAGAGTTGTTGACTTCATCTACTTTCGGAACCTTGCTTATCTTTGTTTGATGAATCTACACCTTTTCGAAGTTTCTTAAATTACCGTGACTGCCATATATTTTACTTTACATATATATTTGAACAAATATTTTACAACCCAAGTTTTGTTGCATATTTCCACATTAATGTGTGCTTGGTATTTCACAATCCATTTTGTTTTATACGGAACTACCCATCGGTTATCCGGATCTTCCATTTATCATCCCGTCTATTGAAAATCGAGAGACTGCTAGCATGACTGTCGTTTGCTCGCGAAATTGTTTCGGGAAATGTTTTGAGCATTTAATATTTAGTTGGATCTCCATGTACTTGCATATTCGGTCACTTCTTCCCATTCCTAGTTGTTGTCCATTTTTAGGGATTTAGGAATGTAAACCGAGGTTTAACTCTCGACAAGTACTTAGATTTAATCTGAAACAAAATATGAACCCAATTAGGTTTTTAGTAGTATAATTCTTAATACTCGATGGATTACATTATCGTGCAAACGTATTCTGTTTATCAAATCTTAGTTCTTCTTCTTTCTTGTACAAAATAAATAGTCAACTGCTACTTCTTCCATGTCTCACGAGTCAAAATAAATCAACCGAATCTTGATTACAATGAATACTATGAGATACGTACCGTATATTTAGTTTCAAATGTTATTTCGCTACATCGCATATAGTAAGGACGTTGGGTATTTGATCATGCATCTTCATCAAGTTCTAGTACTGTTTGAAATATGTGTGATCCAAGGAAATACATACAAAATCATATGTTTACTTTGAAAAGCTTTTGTGGCACTCCAATATTTCATGCATCAAAAAGTATCACCAATTTTCAAAAACCCTTTTGCGTAAAACATGTGGGTGATTAGGTTTTGTTAGCTTTATATTTTGTTAGCCTTTACAACGAAGAGTCGTATCCTTTTAATTATATAGTTGAAACTGCTTTTTGCGGAAAAGCATCTATTCCATTCATAAATGGACCCTTTGAATGGTTATGTTAAAATGGCATGTGATGAAAAATATATTGCAATTCTTAGCCTTATTAGATAGGTACTTATACTTTTACTTCTTTTCCAAAGTTTGTGTCTTCTCCTTTTTGGCGTGGAAAGTTGTTAGCGACCATTGGAGTTGCCGATTAGATTAGCAATTAGATTAGTGACTGCTGGATTAGCCAATTAGATTGCGATGACATGGAAAGTTAATGATGACGTGGCTTCACCTAATGCAAGAGTTATCATGGCGTTGACATGTGGAGATTTGGGGTCTCTAATTATAAAGAAAGATTTGCTTATCCATATGATGTAAGAGTTTTGTCACTAAAATTGACAAAGGGGGAGATTGTTAGAGCATTTCTCAATTGAACCCACCAAGTGTTGGTATGTCAAGTTTGGTTGTCATATTTTAGTGAATCAAAACTAATGTTAAGAGTCGCTTGATTATGTACTAGATTCAACTTCGTATAGGTTAGCTTGAAAGTATTAGGATATGAGACATTACAAGTATTGCGTAGTCTTGAAAATGTGAAGAAACAACGAGCTACAACGACAACAATCATCCTTCCACTTGAGGTTAGTGATATTTGACTTGAACTGTTTCATTCCCTAATATATCTTTCAAGTCGTGCATATTGAAAACTTAACTACGAAGCATATTTGAACTCTAGATAGACATAGTATTAAGGAATACAATATGAGGTTTATTTTTTAACCATTAAACTTTGTAGATAAGACATCGCCATAATCATTTGAATGCTATTGTGATTATGTATGGGTATGAGGTGATAATTTCATCCTAGGGAACAATGTTTACATGTGTTATAAGGAAGTAAGTTCATAAACTTGTTTGTGGACCAAAAAGGAAATTGCCAGGTGTTATTGGTTTTGTTATTCATTGCATATCTTATGAACAACCAATATGTGTAATTGAGTATAACCGCTCACAACTTGTTGTGTTCTTGGTAGAACTATTCACAAAAGGCCAGACTTATTTATTGGTATAACTTTTATTAGTAAAACAAATCTTAAGTAATCACCTGTGGTATGATCGGGTTTGTGTGTCTGACCAAATATGGGATAGGGGAACCAATCCTAGTAAGAGGTGCAGTACATCACAAGGGGAACCGTTCCTTGTATGGGGTGCATCAAGGTTTATAGCAGAAAGGGGAACCGAACCTATGGACATGTGCAACACGTTTTTAGGCAAAGGGGAACTGATCCTATGGACATGTGCAACACATATAAGTTAGATACCATATATATGTGGGGAACCGATCCTAGTACCTAGTCAACCGAATTTTGGAAAGCTAGTGTGACTATGCATAGTACTCACATGGAGGTAGAACTGAAACTTGTTTTGGTAGAACCGTTAAACCTATGATTGTGATTGAATGTTGGTTTTATCAATCACATAGTTCGTAAAAGTCAGATGAACCAATTCTAAACTTGTTTGGAAGTGTGGAAAATTGGTTTCAAGGTTGTAAGTGTGAAAGAGAACTTACAAAGTAAATATTATTAGAGCATTGCTCGGTCGAACTCGCATGCGTTGTTATCTCAAGCATGTTTGTCAATCTTAGTGATCAAAACTATAAGTCTTGATTTCTAGTCTACTATAGATAAGTCTTGGACTAGGATAGTAAGTGTATTTGAGCTCAAGGACTCCATGGCGATTCATCATACAAGAAGAAGATCTACTCAAGGAACCGGTGGAACTTCTCGATAAAAACGTATGTGGACACTTGAACTTGGCTATCACTCAAAAGTCTATCTATTATATCTCCCACTCTTTGAGACCAAAAGTAGTATGTTATATATATAGACTGTGATTATACCATTTGGTATTTCAAGCCGAGTATACCTCGCCTATCTATATCCCGAAATATGGTAAGCTTTTCGCTTCGACCAAGTTTATCTTTACCTAGTGACGAAAGTCATGATATGTTTCAATCACTTTGAAAATTGCTTTGACGAGAAATGGTGTAACAACTATATAACTCCCTCTAAGAATGTTTCAATGATTGGAATGAGAGTTTAGATTACATAACCAATATATGGTGGACATAAGCATTGTTGTGGAAACACATTTATGTATAAGTCCTATTCCTTGAACCAAATTTCTCGAACTTTGTTGATCAAGAGAACCGGAAAAATGGCAAGTGCCAAGTCCGCGAACTCTGTTTGCGAACTTCCGAAGTTCGCAAACCCGAGAATTTTTGCTGGAGTTGACAAACTACTTGCATGAAGCTAAGTTCGCGAACCGGCGAAGTTCTCATCCCGAGAATTTCTGCTGGAGTTTGTAAACTCTGCCCAGTATCTTAAGTCCTCGAACCTAGTCTGCAAACTTGAGAAGGTTATATATCTAAAGATGATTTCTGAACTTAAACATTTAAAAGACTAAGGAATGCATTTGCAAACCGTGGCTATAAAATTTCATGAACCGATTCAAGTGAATCAAATCATATTTGCTTCAATTGTGTCTTGTGTAGTTACATAAGGTTTCTTTGCAATTGAACAACTCTCTAACTAGTTCATTTGAGTCATTTGAACTAGTTATAGTGAAGAAGAACATGGTGGATATGAAATGCTCATATGGCTAACCTTTTGGTTAATTATTGTAGAATCAACAATGTACACAATTGGGTACGGTTAACAAACCTAGAAGTGTGCATTTCAATTATGTATAACAAGCTAAGTTTTCGATCTAACGGTTGAGAAATATTAGCTTGAATCTAAATCAGGTTTTCATCTAAAGGTGGATATTGATTGCTTTGTTACCAAGGCAAAACCCAGATTTGAAAGACTATATAAGGGGACATCTAGCAACTCTACAAAACTAATCCACACACCTTACATGTGATACTAGTTTGCGTGCTAGAGTCGGTTCTCCTTTAACCTTTGGTTTTCTTCTTCTAAAAACCAGGTTAAATGACTTAAAGACTTCATTGGGATTGCGAAGCCAGACCGATACTACTTTTATCTTAGTTGTGTGATCTTATCTTGCATCTTCTATCATACGAGTACAATCATATTGATTGGCTTGAGATTGATATCTCCGATAGGCAAGATATAAAAAGTAATCACAAACACCTTCGTCTCATTGTTTGTGATTCCGCAACATCTTGTTTCGCTACCATACGATTAAGATTGTTGTGAGGTGATTGATAACTCTAGGCTGTTCTTCGGGAATATAAGACCGGATTATCAATTGGTTCCTGTTCACCTTGATTATTATCAAAAGACGGAAAAAAACCTTTTAGGGTTTATCTGTGGGAGACAGATTGATCCTTCAATAGACTTATCTGTGTGAGACAGATTTGTTTATCATCAAGTCTTCGACTTTGGTTCGTAGCAACTCTTAGTTGTGGGTGAGACCATCTAAGGGAATCAAGTGCACAATATCCTGCTGGGATCAGAGGCGTAGGGAGTACAAGCCAGACCTTGAATCGGTGGGAGGCCCGATTGGGGTTCAACTATAGTCCCGATCTGAAGTTAGCTTGGAGTAGGCTAGTGTTTGTAGTGGCTTAATATAGTGTGTATTCAATCTGGATTAGGTCCCGGAGTTTTTATGCATTTGCGGTTTCCTTGTTAACAAAATTTCTGGTGTCTATGTTATTTCAGTTTCCGTATTATATTGTTTATCTTTATAATTGAAATAATACAGGTTGTGCATTTAGATCATCAATTAGAATAATCCAACCTTTGGTTGTCGATTGTCATTGATTGATCCTTGGACATTGGTATTTAGTACCGTCCAAGTTATTCCTTGTATTTGATTAGAACTCGCAGGTTCTGCTTGAGTAAATCAAATCAAGAGTGAGATATAAACTCGTTGATATACTTTTAATTGATTGAGTCTTGTTGATTCTATTTAAAGTATATTTGAGTTTGTCCATACAGATTGCTAATCGAAATATTGGGTGGTGTTGTTAGACCTCCGCTTTTTCAATTAGTATCAGAGTAGGAAAACACGTTTAAGACCTTACAAGTCTGTGTTTGTAGCGATCTGACACTATGGATAAGAGTACTATCTCTGAAAAACGCGTCACCAGAAATAAGAGTTTTATCTCGTCTAACTCTATTAAAGAGAAGGGTTGTACTATCTCGAATATAGATAAACCTTCTATACTGACGAGACAGACTAACACCGACATGTGTTTTCCCGATAACCCTTCAAACGAACGGGAAACAGCTGAAGAGAGTCAGTTGATTCTAAATCTTTCTAGAATCCAAGATGATAGATTTAATTGGTTAAAACATCATGCAGATGTTCTACTTGGTGTAATAAGAGATTGCAAATCCAAAGGAAATTCTGATGTTCTGTCTTCATGTACATCTCTTGAAGCTAGCCTCAGAAGAGATGCCTTGAAAATTGAACATTGCTTGAGTAAGCTCTCTATTCAAGAATGCTCAAAGCAATCAAATATGCTAAGTACTTCTGACACAAAAGATGGTTCATGCTCAGAAGCAAAAACAGAAGCCCCTTCTTGTAAAACGAATGTGCCTAAAGTCACCATCAATCAAAGATGTTGCACATCAAATGGAGGGAAGAAATCTTCTAACGATGATATTAAGACTGCACTATCTAATCATTCTTATGATCAGAAAGTATGTCTTGTTTGTGAAAAAAAAAGTTATGTTAAACGAAAGGGAACCTCTAAGTTGAAGAAAAATTCCTTGATTCAACTTCAACACACCTTAGATTTAATTCTTAAAGGTGTAAATGACATTCGTATGACTAAACCAATTGGTTTTCGTACCTACCCTGTGTATGTTACCTGGAAAGTCAGTTCAATGAGTTCCTCGAACACTCAGGAACAAAACAGACATCTTAATAAAGATCGTATAAAGGAAGATCGTATGATGGTCTCTGAAAATAACGCTTCTCCTGTTAAGAAAGGAAGGTAAGATGAAAGAAGAATAATTGATGAAATGAGAGATGACCTGAAGAAGATAATTAAAGGGTACAAAGGACTCATGAACCGGTTTTCTTCCTCCTCAAACCTAAATTCTTCTGGTAAGAACTCAAAGATAATGAATGAACTTTTGACAAATACAAAATTTAAACATATATTGTCAATCTTTGATGGAAGATAGGTTAAAATCTTTTGTGTTCAAGGATTATGTTTATTATTGTTATGCATATAATGATTGAAGATAGAATGAATCCTTGTGTATTCCACAGTATTGATCTACACTGATCCATATTTTATGTATTACTGTGAGGCTCCGTAATGTGTCTTATGTCGAGCACGATACAACCAAGTTGATTAATTTTTGATTATCTTTGCTGGTTGTTCCGTAAGGTACTTTATGTTGAGCATTTAGAAATAAATTAATCATCTTGTTTGGTTATTTAGTTATTACTCCATGAGTTTCTCTTGTGTTGAGTATATGAACGATTAAGCCAATCACTCTCTTGTATGGTTTACTTATTCGTTTCTCCATAAGTTTACTTATGTCGAGCATTATTAATTAAATTAATCAATTTTTGTGTTTAGTTTGATTATGTATTCCAATTAAATTAATCATGGGTTCACTTATGATTAATTTGATTGAGTTTTTGGATATAAAAATCATTCTTATGGTTTTGGTGTCCAATAAAAATCCTTCTTTTCTCTTGAAATTAAGGTCACTCGTTGTTGTTATTTCGGGAATGACATCAAATGGGGGAGAGTTCTTTTGAACTTGTGCTTAATGGTCATATCTTGAGGGGTGTGCGGCTGTGGAATTTTAGAGGGGTTATCTTGTATCTTTAAACTCCTTGATGAATACTGTTAGCTTTGGCTATATGATTGCATCCAAATAAGTTGATGTGTGTTTCTTTCTCTCAGTCATGAAATGTCTCTTACGGAAATTTCATTATGATCCCGTTCTTGTACCTTTGCCAATTTTATTGACAAAAGGGGGAGAATTAATATGTAGTTCACACTACAAATACATATGGTTTTCGGATCATTGTATAAGGGGGAGTGGTTTCCATGTGAGATGGAGTATTGACTAAGAGGAAGTAATACATATCACCAAACTCGGAACTCCAAGGTGTTCCCGAGTTTCTTTAGGTCATCTTTCGCACCCCACACATGGCCAATTTGTTGACCAATAACAGGGAGCAATTTATTCAGGATTTCATTCGCAACATTAACAAGAATCTCTTCCAAAGCCATTATGAAAAAAATATGATATTGATAAAAAGGGTTAGGAGAAGCTTGTATATATCAAGAAACAGCGTACAAAATATAATGAAGATATAAAAATGAGTTGTGAGAGAGCAGAGAATGAGTTTTTTTGTCTTTCAAACAGATATAGAAATTAAGAAGCCAGGGTATGAAATGATGACACAGTAGAGAACAGAAGATAAGGCTAGTATGTGGTATACTTTATGTCGAGCCCTTGTGACTTTACAAAAAGAAAGTAAGGCTGTGAATATATGAATAGATGGCCGGTCATCTTTATTTAAAATTACATGATAATATGCAAAATTGAGATGCTCTTAGAATGCTTGAATTAGCATAACATGGATCAAGGAATTCATGATGTTAGTTTTTAAAATTACATGATAAATGCCACTATGCCCTACTTCCCTGACATGATAATTCACTTTTGCTTTAATAATTTAGAACATCAGCCTTACTTTGTTTTAGTAAAGACTCTTGGCCCATCTGGGTTATGGTAACATTAATTAGGGCATATGTATTGTCCAGAATATGAACTCTCCAGATCATGATTTTGTAACAAAAACATAATGTTTAATTCGAACACTCCATGTTCTGATAATAACGCTTTGCTTTTTATATTATCCCCAACGAACAAGCCTTCTATGTCTTTCCTTGAAATAGAACGAGACCTGCTTCATCCATGTTATATGATACTCCCTCTGTTTTTTAGGTTAAATCGATGAAGTGATAGTAATTCAGAGGGAGAATATAAATTCTTTCTTAATACAAAGGAGAATGATTTTGCTGACCTGGCGGAACCACAATAACCCTGACATTTCGCCCAATATGAGTACACCACGTGGAAATCAATATATTATCTGTTTCGAAAAGATGCGACTTCCCGTTTGTAAAGACACAAAATTCTTACCTTTTCTGAAGAGATACAATTTCTCACGTTTCTTTAAGTAAAGACACTGAATCGGTAAAGAACACGACTCTTGGCCATTCCGTAAAGAACTATTGGGAAAAGACAGTGGAAATCGGTATAAAAAGATTGCCTTCACAAGACCAAAGCAATAATCCAAATGCAATTATCATCCTCTACCGTTTGTTCGGCTAGCAGATTAGAATATCTGGATACGCTGACAAATCATTATATTGAGGTCTGATGAGGCTTGCATCAGACCGGATGCGGTTGCCAATCATTATAATGCCAACAGCATCCGGTCGAGGCGAGAATCACGACACGTTTGTTTTAGCAAATATGATTCTAGGAATTACCAATAGGTACTATTATAGTGTTCTTAGTTAGTGGCAGGTCCACCCATTAAAGCCCAGTAACCGGAGGTCCATAATTCAAAGAAAAAAGAATAATGGACCCAAATTCTTATCCCCTGGTCCAAAACACGTGCGGGAACATGGTTTCACATTTTTAAAATGCCTTAAATAACCTTGTATGGTAGGAGATATATAAGCCAGTCATTTCCTTTTCAACATAATCAGATCTGTTTTCTTCTCTCTCCTCTTTCTCTGCTACTGCTCTTAAATCACCACTCCGAAATTAGGGTTTTAAAGTTCGTTTTGTGGTTTTGCAGGTATGTTATGTAGTCTGATCTCCAATTGTTTTTCATTTTTGTTTTGTTTTTCAACCGATTCATGAATATTTGATTGATTTCATGCGTTTTTTGGTAGTTTCCTTATGATGTTCTATCTATTATATATATATATATATATATATATATATATATATATATATATATATGTATTTTTATGATGTGTGTTGTGCGTTTTCGGAGTTTGATTTCGAAGTTCTAGCTATTATTTCATTTTTCATTGATAGATTTGATTATACCAATTTCATTTGGTTGGTTTTAGATTTGTTTCAGAGTGTTTTTCTGTATGAACCAACAGTACATATATGCAGTACTGGCGTAAACCTAGTGTTGGAGACTTTTTTTTATTTGATTCCGAAGTACGTATATACAATATTAAAATAAAGTGTTTCAATTTTGTTTTTCGTAGATTCGTTGACTGCTTTCCGCATGTAGCTGATTTTCAGATTATGAATCAGCAGTACATATATGGCGTACTGAAAAATAATGCTTTAGTTTTGTTATTTTTGTAGTTTTGGAGATCTTTCTTGTTCGATCCAATAGTAGATATTCCATATACTGAAATATAAGTGTTTCGATTTAGTGTTTTTTTTATAGATTCATTACTTGTTTTAAACATGCAACTCATTTTTAGATTATGAATCAACGGTACATATATGGCGTACTTAAAAATAATGCTTTAATTTTGTTATTTTATAGTTTTGGAGATCTTTTTTGTTCGATCCAGGAGTACATATATGGGATACTGAAATAGAAATGTTTCGATTCTGTTTTTTTATAAATTCATTACTTGCTTTTCACATGCAGTCAATTTTTAGACTATGAATCAACAGTACATATATGGTGTACTGAAAAAATAATGCTTTAATTTTGTTATTTTTTATAGTTTTGGAGATTTTTCTTGTTCGATCCAGGAGTTACATATATGGAATACTGAAGTATGTTCTTTAATTCGGTTATATTCATGGATTCAGCACTTCTTGACATGCAACTGAGTTTTTAGTTTATGAATCCGCAGTACGTATATGTCGTACTGATAAAAACTTCTTTTGATTCTGTTTTATTCATAGTTTTGCCACTTTATTTTGGTTTGATCCATGAGTACGTATGCGAAATACTGAAATAGATGCTAGTTTTGTTGTTGTGTTTTAATATTGTTATATTTTGGTCACATTTATAGGTTCAATATGTCCAACGGATACATACTCTATATGTAAGCGGTCATGACAGATATATACTCAGATTTGTAAGCAGTGTGGCAGATATGTACTCAGATTTGTAAGCAGTGTGGCAGATATGTACTCGAATTTGTAAACAGTGTGGCAGATATGTACTCAAATTTGTAACCAGTGTGGCAGATATGTACTCAAAATTGTGGTCCTTTATATGTTTTAATTAAATTTGGAGAAACCGTAATAAGGTGGTGGAGTTCACACGTGAATGGTCCTGGGGTAATATGGTCATTTTTCTTGTTTTAAATAATTATGGACCTAGTGATAAGTCTAAAATCCGGTTGGACCCTAATATAACTAACTTAATGGGCTTTGGACCAACCAACAAATTTTCCATATGATTCCAACCAAGGATTGTATTTGTATACCAAAAAAAAAAAAAAAATCCTTTATTTTGATTCCAAGGAATGTGTTCGCGATCACGTCAGTCAGTTAAGGTATGTTTTATTTTCCAATTCCCGTCCACACATGGGATTTCACAAGACTTTGAAATTTGTGAAGTAGTTGATCATGAAGCAAAAGAAAATTTTGACTAGCTGTTTGTGATCCCTTTAGGCGTACTTTCAAGGTATGACGCTTCCTGTAGGTGCCATAATTATGAATCTGAAGCCTGCAACATTGTATCAATTTTGACAAAATCCTCCTACATTCTTCTCATGGTTTAAGTACAATCTCCATTGACTACTATACATTTAGACAGTTGTTGGTGTCAATGTATAATCCTACTATAAGCAAGTGAGAATGCAAAATATATACATCTCTATCGGTACTTTGTCATTATAGGTTCACATGTTACATGACAGAGTTTACGAAAAGATGAATCTTGCAAGTTTCAGGTTTCTCCTGATTTCACTATTTTAAAACTATTGTAGGGCAGTTGCGCCATCTTGGGCATTATCTATGATAATTGTTCATCTCTTATAACTTTGAATTGCACGTTCTGCTGACTAATGCTTTTTGTTTCATTTTGATTCTTCAACGATGAAGTGCTAATAATAATTTCTTTCTTTGTAATTTTGGAAGAAGATTACGACTGATATAGTAATTACCAGGAAGGACTTGGGCACCAAAAGATCTCGCACCTAGGAAATTTATGAACACCAGTAAGTTTTTCATTTTTATTTTTTTGAAGGAGAAAATGTTTTTATTTATAAACAGATCAAATACCCCTCATTCTATCATGAGAAAGGGTGAGAAAGGGTAAGATACAGAGAGGAGGGTCATGTGTAGACCAACTCCTAATTACATTTTCTTCATTAGCATATTGACATAATACATGTGCTATCTCATTAGCACTTCTAGGAACAGATTTAAACACAATATTTTCAAACTCACAGCAACTTTCTTTTGCTTTTATGATCTCCATCTTTATATTTGCTGGGACTTGATTAATTGGACCATTGATTGCAGTAGAAACACTTTCAGCATCACCTTCTACGATAACTTTCTCCAAGTAAGACTTCTCGCCAGATAAACTCCTATGTTGTACGCCCTAACCTCAGCTTTTAATGACGATGTGTCTGTAAAACAATATGTGATGCAACCAAGGAAATTCCTTTCGCTATCCTGAGCCACAACAGACACAACACCCTTATTCAATCTGAAAGCAGCATCGACATTTACTTTAACATAGAAAGCAGGTGGAGGAACCCAAGTTTCTGCTTCAATATGTTGTATTACCTGAGAAAGATTATGTTGTGATGGAGATTGTTGATGATAGTTTTTTCTATAATCATCCCAAGCCAACTTCATACACCTTTCCTTAGAGAACTGAACATCATTGAATACCATATCATTCCGCATCTTCCATATATTCCACAGTAAACAAGAACCCAGAATAAATGTATGACCACCATCACGAACCTGCAACCAAGTAGTGATAATATGTTTGACATCTTGAGATCCTGAGATATCCGGGAAGTTAAAAGGAAAGACATAAAAGACATTCTTTGTGAACCAACAACCAAAGAATAGATGATAAACAGATTCCGTGGATTGTGAGCAAAAAGTGCATAGATTATAAATGGAAGAATTAAATCTCGCGATGTTTTCCTTGACTGCTACTCCATTATGTATCACTTTCCAGATAAATAACAAGATTCTTGGAGAAATATCTTTAACTTTCCATAGTTTCTTCCACGGGAAACTACTTAAAGAAGAAGAAGTTGCAGAATTATCGGCGAGGAGTTTATAACAAGATTTGTGCTGAAACTGTCAGAAGGAGTTTTAAGCCACATTAAAGAATCCTCCATGTTGTTCTCAACAGATAAGTATAAATTTGATATCTTCTCCACGATATCCTGAGGAAATAAATCTTGTAAAACATCCATATTCCAGGTCCTTGTATTCTGATCAATTAAATCAGCAACCACCGTAATTTCAGAGGAATAAAATTCCAGATTTCTTAGCCTACCGCCCAAGAGATTTGGCACCCACTGATCATCCCATATATTCACTTCATCACCCTTAATAATGAGCCAACAGATATTATTTTCCATATATTCTCTAACTTGTAGCATTCCTCTCCGTGTTGAAGAACATAGATTAATTTCCTTGGAATTCCAAAAAGATTCACCCTTCAGATATTTGTCTTGGATTGAGGATAATTTCCATTTTGAGAATAATCTTCTCTAGGAAACAGTTTTATAACAAATCAATGATATCTTCTGGAAAGTACAGGAGTTATGATGGAGATAATTCTCCTTATTCTAAATAAGGTAATACAGATAATATTTATTCTATTACACCCCCTTAGTCTGAGCGGGAGAGGGCAAACGCTGAGACTAGACCGAAAACGAACAAATAGCCGACGAGGTAGTCCCTTGGCGAAGATGTCAGCATACTGGTTCTCAGAGGGTACGTGAAGAACATGAATGTCACCAATACGAACGCATTCACGTACAAAGTGTATATCAATTTTCACATGCTTGGTGCATTGATGTTGAACAGGGTCTCCATACATATAAATCGCACTCACGTTATCACAATATACGATAGTAGCACGTCGTAAAGGAAGATGAAGCTCTAGGAGAAGATTGCGAAGCCATGTTGTTTCAGCAACATCATTTGATACACCTCGGTATTCAGCTTCAGCACTGGATCGAGAAACTGTTGCCTGACGTTTGGATGACCAGGATATTAGATTGTCACCAAGAAAGACGCAGTAACCCGAAGTCGATTGACGAGAATCAGGACATCCCATGATCGACATCGAGTATGCTGTTAAGCCAGAGGTAGTGGAGACCGATAGAAATAATCTGTGATGAATTGTGCCCTGAAGATAGCGAAGGATCCGCTTAAGGACCTGCATGTGAGGCTCTCTAAGGTCATGCATAAATAAACATACTTGTTGAATCGCATATGAAATATCTGACCGGGTGAAAGTGAGATACTGTAGAGCTCCAGCTAGGCTTCGGTATAAAGTGGGATCCTTAATTGCAGGACCAGAAGTAGCACTGAGTTTTGAGTTGGTGTCGACCGGAGTCGCCACTGGATTACATTATGTCATGGAGGCACGTGCAATGATGTCCTGAGCATATAACGACTGAGACAAATATAATCCTGAAGATGATCGAGTGACAGTAATACCCAGAAAATGATGTAGCGGCCCAAGGTCCGACATGGCGAATTTCCGTTTCATCAAATCAGTGAAGCGGTGTAGGAGAGTATTAGACGATGCAGTTAAAACAATATCATCAACATATAATAGTAAATATGCCATCTCTGATCCTGATTGATAAACAAAGAGAGAGGGATCACACACACTACCACGGAAACCACAATTAGTGATAAACTTGGCAAATCTCTGAAACCACGCCCGAGGAGCCTGCTTGAGTCCATATAGGGATCTACATAGACGACATACGTAATCAGGGTGAGCAGGATCAACAAATCCCGGAGGCTGATGCATATACACAACCTCGGTCAGATCACCATGTAGAAAAGCATTCTTAACGTCTAACTGATGTATAGGCCAGGAACGCGAAGTAGCAATAGTAAGAACAGTACGAATAGTAGCAGGTTTAACAACCGGACTAAACGTTTAAAAACAATCGACCCCAACTTGTTGATATTTGCCATTAGAAACAAGACGAGCCTTGTGTCGCTGCAAGGAACCATCAGCATGGTATTTGTAAAGAAATATCTACATAGAACGAATAACATGAGCATCACGGGGTCGTGGTACTAGTTCCCAGGTATTGGTTTTCAACATAGCATTGTTTGTTCTTTCATGGAAGAATTCCGATTAATATCCCTAAGAGCATGTATGTGTGAACGAGGAATTAAGGATATATGGCGAAGGGTCCGTACGTTAATATTGAGACAGTGAATTGGCATGTGGATGCCACGGGATGCACGAGTGACAGGCCGGTAAGGAGCAGATGGGGCGGGTGGCGAAACTGACACAGTAGGGTTATGAGTATGAGTATGGGAAGAGACAAAATCTATTGAGGGGGCAGGGATTCACACAGTGGAGGGAGCAGGAATAGACGTTGTTGGTGAGGTAGAGACTCACACAGTAGAGAGAGCAGGGACTGACGCAGTGTAGGGGGGAGTGACTGATACATTGGAGGGGGAAGTGACTGACACAGTGGTAGGGAGTAAAGTTTTGGACGTAAAAGTATGAGGAGTATGGACAAATTTAGTGGGGGTAGGACGAAAAAATGAATCAGTGGGGGAAGAATGAGGAACCGATGCTGTGACAGGAAGAGGACAACGCCGCTGAGGTGGAGTGTACCGGGTAGGAGAGTCTGTAGGTATTAGAACTGAAGGTTGGTCATCAGTGGGGAAGAAAAGACTGATGGGTAGGAAAGATTATGGAAAGGATTTATTGGTGAGGGAGAAGAATCTGTATCGAAGGGGATGTTTGTTGGAGGGTTGTTGAAAGGAAAAACCCTTTCATCAAAAGTTACATGACGAGAAAGGATGATCTTATTTGTGGAAAGATCAAGGCAGCGGTATCTAGAGGTGTAAAACGTGCCGGCCCGGCACATCCCGGCACACGAAGTCGCGTGCTTCACGTGCCATGTGCCGTGTTGTGCTGTGCCAACGATTTAAACGTGCTATGCCGTGTTGTGCTTTACTAGTCAAAAGCTAGGCACAGCACAGCCCATGGGAACAACACACGAATAAACGTGCCGTGCTGTGCCGTGCTGGCACACGTGCTATAAACAATTTGAATCACTTAATGTATACATTAAGTCGGACATTATCACAAAAATTTAATTAGACAACATATCATTTGAAATTATTTCAAGTAAAATTAACAAGTTTATTCAATAAAAAGAAATAACCCATCAAATATAAAATTGGATTATTATCATGTAAATTAATGTTCTAGTTAAATATAGGTGACGACATTATAACAACAATATTGAAATATATTTTCCAAATATTAAGGTATTATATGTGTTGTTATAAATAAGTCAACATAAAATGTTAAAAACTAGCTAGAATAGTGACTCTTTTGTGAAATATACAAAAAATGTGATGTATTATGCCTTGTTATATGGTGTATTTGTACATGTTATGACGTGCTCTCTTAACGTGCTTATCCGTGTCGCGTGCTGTGCTGTGCTACTGTGCCAATTAGTCAAACCCAGCACGTCCCATTTAACTAACATGCTGTGCCGTGCTGGGCTACGTCACGTGTTGGGCTGGGCTGTGCTCAAATTTTAGCGTGCTGTGCTGGGCTGTGCTCGTGCTGGCACAGCCCAATTTACACCTCTAGCGGTATCCACGGTGGTTGGGTGGAAATCCAAGAAAGACACATCTAGTGGAACGAGGAGCAAGTTTATGAGGAGTTGTTGAGGAGAGATTTGGACAGCAAAGACAACCAAAAGTACGAAGATGGTCGTACATTTGTTGACGTTGATAAAGAATAGCTACCGGTGAATGGAAATTAAGGACTTTGGTGGGTAGAAGATTGTGTAGATAGACTGCCATATGAAGAGACTAAGCCAAATATTTTGGGGGAACGGAAGCGTGAGACATAAGGGTACGAGTGATATCATTGACACGGCGTATCATGCGTTTAACCTTGCCATTTTGGGAGGAAGTTTGGGGACAAAAGAAACAAAAAACGAGACCATTGTCACGAGCAAAAGTATGGAAGGAAGAGTTGTCAAATTCACGTCCCATGTCACATTGAAAACATTTTATTTTTCGTTCAAATTGAGTTTGAATGAAGGAACGAAATTCAAAAAATTTGCTATAAACTTGGGACTTAAATTTTAAAGGGTAGACCCATAGAAAGTTGGTGAAATCATCAAGCAATATAAGATAATAAAGAAAACCGGTATCTACATGTGATGGAGAGGTCCATAAATCGCTATGAATGATATCAAAAGGAGCAAATGTAATGGAATTAGATTCATAAAATGGCAATCAAATATGTTTACTGACTTGACAAGAATGACAAAGTTTATAAGAATGATTCTTATTACAATGAATAAAATTATTGGTACATAAGATATCAAAAATGGCCTTGCCAGGATGGCTGAGGCGGCTATGCCAAATATCAGGAGAACAGACAGTAAGAGAAATGGGGAAAGACTGGGACGATATAGTAGGTGGCACGGCAGAGTTGGTGATGGGGTAGATCTCCCCAGAACTATCACATCGAAGAATAGTCTTCCTCGAACTCATATCCTTCACAGAAAAATCTGACGGATCAAACTCAACAGATACACGATTATCAGTTGCGAACTTACGAACGGAAACTAAGTTTTTGATAATATCGGGAACAACAAGAGTATTTTTGAGTCGGAGAGTACGAGAGGGAAGGGTTATGAGCTTGGTACCACTAGCAGTAACTGGAATGCTATTGCCATTGCCAACGAAGTTGAGATCGTGCAGCATCAAAGGTAGGCATGGATTGTTGGATAAAAGAGGCTACGGTATTGTATTCCTCCGGTAGACCATTCAGCAGTTGGATCACAAGACGTTTATCATTAATAGGAAAATCAAGATCATGCAATCGATCAGATAGAGATTTGAGCTTGTTACAGTAATCATCAACACTAGAGCAATCAGTAAATTTAAGGTTCACAAACTTACTCTCAAGGTTTGCAGCACGGCTTCCTTTGTTGTCTTGAAAAAGTGTTTTAAGATGATCCAAAATCTCCTTTGCATTTTTTCGTTTCTTTAGAACGGTGAGCATCAAATCCTTGGTCATGGTAGCGAAAAATCATTGACGGCAGAGAGCATCCAACTGCTTTTCAGTTTCAGCATCAACATCAACAAATGCCTAGGCCATGTCTCTAATACCCCGGCCACCATCATCTTTAGATTTGCAAATTTTTTCCCAATTTATAAAATGTAGTTTCTTCATCTCCATTTCATGAACCCACCAAAACGAGCATTGGATTCTTTTGATCATATTCAACACTGACTTTGGAATTAAACAAGTACCAAAGAAAAATATTGGGATAGAAGAAAGAACTGATTTTGATAGAACCGTAATGCCTGGTTGAGATAGAAAATGATTCCTCCATCTAGAAAGTCCTGATCTAAATTTATCAATAAGAAAATCAAAACTTGTAATTCTTGAATCTGCTAACAATGGAAAAATTCCCAAGTAAGTTTTTCATTATGCAAACATACAACTCTTGACAACCGATAATGAGGGTGCAACTATTCACCAAAAGCCATCTTCGTTTGGGTTACCAACCTTCACATAAGTAATCTTCAAAATTAGAATGGTGTTTGGGTCATTACATATCTGCCGAATTCATAGAAACCATAAAATTAAGTTATCGAATCTATGAAAAGGTGCGATCGTTTGTCAATCAACCTAATCCTAACCATCATGTTCTTCACCAGTTGCGTCGTTCCAACTAAGCCCATATATAATATTGGACCGATCAACTATGTTAGATATCTCTGGGTTTAAGACTTTAAGTCTGACTCTTCTGTGCGAATTGATTGTTGGATTTCACTTGAAGACTTTTAAACGGATGTTGGGAAGTACCAAATGATTGAACAAGAATCATCTGAACTCATCAACATCGAATACGTAGGTAATGCAAACTTTCAGGCCTCTTGCATACCAACAGTTTGAATGACATTTGTTTTGGAATTCTTTTACCATGACAAACTAAACCCACAAGTTTTTCTTAAGACATATTAGGTTTGGGATTCATTTTCATGACTACCGCAATAGGACGAGCGCACTATAATGGAGGAAGAAATACTCTAAAGGTAATCCAGAGTACTTTGATAACTACTACATATGAGGTATATAGTTTATCCATCCAAGTGAAAGCATCTAAGTCTGCGTATACAGTTATGTTGTTAAATTATGGTCCTTACGTGTTGATCAATCGCAAGAACCCGTTGATAAAAATTCCTTACTGATCTATTTACATTGTGCTATCTCAAGTTAAAAAGTGATTTGGTTCTCTCGCACTGCATATGCATAAGAAAAAAAAGGGTTTGGGGAATTGACAGTATGAATATGGCTAAGGCTCATAAATCGTTTTTCTGTCAAATCGGTGTTTTGTGGGGTAATGTTTTACTAATGGTTTTCCTGAAAAGAAGTTGCAACGATATTGTATGCAGCATATCAAGCACTAAAATCAAAACTGATTGCTGTTAAGTATATACTCTTCTTAAGAATATTTTCAATGAATTCTCAGTCTAGCTCATAGCATTTACTTCAAATATTGCAGTTTACTTACTAAAGCATTCTCTGTTAAGGTATGGATTTAAAGTAATTGTATACGCGAATCATTCATGCATGTGCTTATGTATTTCTGTCTATTCTTGATCATCCATTAATGACCTTAGGCGTAACCGTGTGAAAAAGTAACCAACTGGCCCAGTTGACCAGGGGTTGGACTCCCAACCTATAGGTTGGGGTTCAATTCTCGCCATTAATCGATCAAGGAAAAAAAAAAAGAAAAGCAACCATATAACAAGGCTGCGGACAGTGGCTTATTCAATGGATTTTCAGTGAGACCGGGATCTCCCCCTATTTCACATTTGCATTATGCTGATGACTCGGTGTTCTTCATAAACCCTTCATGGGAGGAATTATACAATCTAATGAGCATACTTAAATGCATTGAAGCAGTTTCTGGACTTCGAGTAAACCCTTCGTAAACCAAGTTAATTCAAGTGGGTCAAGTTCCATACTTAAGCCAGTGGGCTGCAAATATTGGATGCGCAACTGAAGCACTTCCTTTCTCATACCTAGGGATGCCTTTTGGGGATAAATCAAGAGCAAAATCACTCTGGGACCCTGTTGTGGAAAAATTTGACGCCATGTTGCCCTCGTGGAAGAAAGGTTTTCTCACAAGGGTTGGGAGAGTTACCTTGGTTAAATCCGTGCTCTCCAATCTTGTTGTATATTACTTCTCTATATTCCTTGCTCCTGTTTCAGTAATAAAGGCATTGGAGAAGATCATGCGGAACTTTATATGGGACGGTGGCGGAGTTGAGAGGATACACTTAGTCAATTGGGAGGACCTATGCAAGCCTATTAAACTAGGTGGGCTGGGAATAAAAAGTCTAGAAATGATGAACAAAGCTCTGCTAGCAAAATGGGGTTGGAGATTGGGTGAAGAAACTGATTCTTTATGGCACAGCATCATTCGAGACAAGTATGGCGGACCTCAATCCATATGGACTCCCCATATTCCTTCCACTCCCTACGGTTGCTCCGTATGGAAGCATATCACAGTTCAAGTTCAACTGGTATCATATTTATCTCTTTTATCTGTTGGCAATGGAACAACCATCTCATTCTGGCTTGACAAATGGATATCTAGGGAATGCTTAAAAGATATGTTTCTACTGTATATATAAAGTTGCTTTGGTCTTAAACATGGCTCTATCGGGGAACATGTCTCTATAGACGGATCCAACCTGGTTGTTCCACCTTAAGAGAGTCCTTAAAGAAGATGAAGTCAGCCAGCTTGCATCCATGTTAGTAACCATTGGAGACTCTCCACCAGTTCTATCAGATCAACCTGACTCAAGAATTTGGAAACCTTCAAGTTCAGGTAGTTTCTCCGTCAAATCTACATATAACTCTCTACTGGAGCCCATCCAAACACCATCAATACCTAATTTCCCACACAAGACTATTTGGAATCCTCATGTCCCACCAAAAATCCGCTTCTTCTTTTGGACGGCAACCCTCGAAAAAATAACTACTCAAGACTCTCTCCAACGAAGAAATTATAAGCTTGCCAGCAGGTGTCCGTTTTGCTTGTCTGCCTGTGAATCCACTGAGAATTTGCTTTTGAGCTGCCAATTTACTCACAAGGTATGGCCTCTAATCTTCCCAACCCATTTACCATGGTCTCCTCCCAAATCATTTCTTCAATTAGCTCAAAATTGGTCAGCCACAGGCATCACAGGGCCTGCTAAACTAATATGGGACATGGTACCTGCTGCTGTTCTTTGGGCCACATGGAATGAGCGCAATAGAAGAATCTTTGAGGAAAAATCCCAGTCTCATTTTCAGGTCAGCGTCGACGTCAAAGCATCTCTTCTTGCCTGGAGTGCAGCATTCAAAAGAAATTTTAACTTTAGGCTGGTCTGGTGCATCTTCTCATGGGATAGCTTGTTCCATTAACTTGGATACATCAAGTTCCCTTGTTGTTTTACTTCCATTATGACTGGAATGTATCCCTTGTTATTTTTGTACTTTTTTTCAGTTTTCAATTTTACTCGGCTCTTATAAGTTTTTGTAATTCATTCTCCTCTGTTCAATAAATTCCCCTATTTCGACCAAAAAAAAAAAAAACAACTATTATTGGATTAGCTCGGTTCTGAACCTTTTTCCATAGCTATCCAAGTATCTGAGCTGGAAAAAAAAAAACAAACAAACAGATAACAAGCATTATGGATTGGCAAGGTTCTGAACCTTTTTTCATAGATTATCCAAGTATCTGAGTTGAACCGGGACCTGAGTTGAACTAGCCAAGTTTATTTGGATCCGACAAACAGAGGTGAATCAGGATAATTTTGAGTTCGATTTGAAGTCGAATGTCTGAGTTGAACCGGGACCTGAGTTGAACTAGCCAAGTTTATTTGGATCACGTACGTTTAAGTTTAGTTGGACTTGGATCCGACAGACAGAGGTGAATAGGGATAACTTTGAGTTCGATTTGAAGTCGAGGAATTAAGGAAGTGAACAGAAAGGAAGTGAGGATTTTTTTCTTAAAAATAACGAGATCCGAAACCGAGTCAGACGATTTAAGCAAGAATACAAAACATGTAGGAAAAAACTTATGACTGTCGGTCAGTAGAAAACAACCTACACTGTTTTAGTTTGAAACCTATTATAGGGGCTCCAAGAAAAGAGTTTTGAGGGCTCCTAAGATTCAAATATCCTACAATGAAGATAAGGGGACCTAATTCATAAGAAAAATACTAAAATAACCTTAACCTATTAAATATTGAAAAGCCTAAAACTAATTTGTTTTCATTCCTATCCTTTAATTCTCCCATTTTCTCTTCCCCATCACCTCCATCGCTTATTTCTTCGATTAATCATCACTTATCAAAATAATTCATTATCGATTAACACCATTTAATCCACCCGCAATGACTTCCATAAGGTAAAAATCAAAACCCATCTTATTTAATTGATTTCAATGCATGGATAAGCGGAATCAATCAAATTGGGTTTTTGAAAAAACAGTTTCAGAACTGTCTACGGTTGGGAAATATGAATTTTCCGAACCGTAGACAGTCTACGGTGGGGAAATATGAATTTTTCCAACCGTAGACTGAACTGTCTACGGTTGGGAAGTATGAATTTTCCCAACCGTAGACAGTCTACGGTGGGGAAATATGAATTTTCCCAACCGTAGACTGAACTGTCTACGGTTGGGAAGTATGAATTTTCCCAACCGTAGACAGTCTACGGTGGGGAAATATGAATTTTCCCAACCGTAGACTGAACTGTCTACGGTTGGGAAGTATGAATTTTCCCAACCGTAGACTGTCTACGGTTGGGAAATATGAATTTTTCCAACCGTAGACAGTACTGAAACTGTTTTTTGCAAAAATAAGTGATGGGTTTTCTTAGTTTTTTACTTTTATGATCCTCATCTTCATCACGACAGACAAGAAGAAGAGAGAAAGAAAAATAATAGGTTTTTTTTTTATGATCATCATCTTCATCATGATTTATGAATGAAAAGAGAATAAGAAGACAATAGATTTAGTTTTTTGTACATAATCATCATCTTCATCATGATTTGTGAATGAAAAGAAAAAGAAAACATAATAAATTTAATTTTATAATTCATGGAGTGTATTTTAGTCATTACAAAAAATAGTTAGATATAGGGTTTTGTTGATTACTGTTTCATAACCCGATTTTTTCATCTTATGAGCCCTCAAAACCAAATGTTTGGAGCCCCTATAATAGGTTTCTTTAGTTTCAACCACAAATTTCTTATTGTGGTTGAACGACTATTAATTAACTGTTATGTACGTAGGAGAATGAATGTTAGCCGCAAAGCATTAAACTATACAATAATCTTAACCAAAGATAAGTGCACTAAGTCACCTACTACAAAATAAATTCAAGTCAGTTATAACTCCTGTATTCTAGATAGACTAGTTTTACCTATGTTTCGTATCCTTCCTATCATCTATAAATGGGAATAACTAATGCAATATCCTACTATAACCAGTCTGGAAATCAATATGAATGTTCCCTACGGGGTTTGTCTGTGGACATAAGCTTCAGTGCAAAATCACATTAATCACTTTGTCATCTTTATTTGTGTTCGAGTTGTTTTCCGTTTGATTGATGATCCCTCCGTACCAAAACTTTATTAGTACCGTCGTCTGGAGCCATCTAACGTCCTAGATCCTCCATATGGTTAATTTATATGGGTGAACCCCACGATCTAAGAGCAACAATAGGGCGGCAAAGATGATCCAACCTGTTAGAATACGGGCATCCAACTCAAAACCAATTGGCAATGAATGGAGAGGCCTTAAGGGATTATAAACCGCAGGATCTTAGATGCCCGGACAATGTGGGACTAATAATCTCAACACGCCCCCTCACGTGTAGCCTCGTTGGGTCTAACACGTGGACAGTTAAATCGGGTGACGCGGAGTAAAGACGCGGTCAAATGACTCGTCGCAAATTGCCTGATCTGATACCATGTTAGAATACGGGCATCCAACTCAAAACCAATTGGAAATGAGTGGAGAGGCCCTAAGGGATTATAAACCGCAGGATCTTAGATGCCCAGACAATGTGGGACTAGTAATCTCAACACAACCTGTAGTCTGGCAGCGGTTGGTAAAACTTAACAACGGATCGAAATGGTTTGATATAAAAAAAACGACTTTTTATTTTATTTTTGTAAACATGGACTTTGGATGACAATCGACAAGTAAGGGAAACTATCTTGACATGAGTCCATACGGCCATACTTAAAAAAAAAATAATAAGTTGTTTGAGGATACTCCCTTAGCACTTTGATTTGTAACTGGAATGTTGTCATGGGCAGCGGCTAACTTTTGTCTTTGCTACATTCATCCTTTTGATGAGTGAAGCTTTTTCAATAATTTTGCCCTTTTCTTGTCGAAGAAAAAATTAACAGCATGGGAAGAACATGATAATTTCTTTACGTGAAGTCATTCTTGGTTTTGCACGAAGTTTATGCATAACCAACATTTAGAAATGATGCTTATTTTACATATACCGCTTGTTTTGTTTTATTTTTGGATATGAATCTATCTGGGTTGTGGAAGTCGGGAAAAAATATTCGACTCCCCCATAGTACTCATACTCAATAATCAATCTGGATCTTTTTTATTCTGCAGACTAATTTAAATGATAATTAAGATTTTTTATTTTATTTTTGTAAATATGGACTTTGGAAGACAATCGACAAGTAAGGGAAACTATCTCGACATGACCATACGGCCATACTTGACCCGCGCGCTCTTCCTTATTTTTGGATCAAACTTGAACAAAGTATAGCAAAAAGCTAGTTGAATCTTCCACAAATATACTTGGCGATCTTTATACAAAGCTCTTCCGTAACATCTTCATAATCGAACCCACGGTACATGCATTTTTTGTATTGATCATTGTAACACTCTTCGTAAGTCCTCTTACAACCAATCTTGCCTAATGGAGGAATATCCCTTTGACACCTGGCGATCTCAAATGGTGTAGGTTGTCTTTTGCAGACATCGAAATAGTAGTTGAAATAGTGATGGTAACAACGATTGTAAAAGGGTGTCTCTCCAGGTACAGGAGCAAAGGCTGGAACGCTAGGAATGGGAGGACTTGCAGGCTCTGGGTATGTGCTAGACTGTGCCATGACCATGTTCGTAACGAATAGCATTGCCACCATCGTGATCGGGATCGCCATCATCAAATTCGTCTTCCTTGCCATCTTTTTTTGTAGGTACTATAAGAATTTTCTTGCCTGCTTTATGGTACATTGTTCTTGCTTTCATCCACTTTTTATAAGGGATAATGATGCACCATATTTGAAGTTATTAGTTGGCCAAATTAATGGTGGAAATTGATGGTATTAACGTATGGGTGCATGTATAGTAACGCTTGAAGACTAAATGCTTAAGTTTTAGAAACTCAAAGAAAACAGTTTAGGAAATAATGGCGTATTTGATAAAAAAAATATTTATTTGATAAAAAAAATATTTATTTGATAAAATAGTAATGAGATACATTTGAGGTGACACGAAGCTCCCAAGTGCGGCCTTCCCCATTTTGTAGCAAAACATCTATACTTTGTTCCCCGCTTATTGGGTTTGTTGCCTTAGCTGTAAAATGTTCTCTTGCAAATTTTACCGGGATAGAAAAATGTAATGATTTGTTTAACAAAATGCAAGTTGTTTATGTCATAAAACCTATAGTTAAAATAGCATTTAATTGGTAAACAAGATTTATCAACTCACCATAGACCTCTTACAGGTGGCCTTCACACAGTTCCAGAAGAAAGGAAAGCGAGAACTGAAAGTCATGACTTTGATCTTGACTTCTCTTGCTAATGCAAGCATCTCTGCCAAATGAAGCACGTATATTATCAATCTGGTATATTATGAGATGAATGCAAACCATCTTTCTTACAGTCATTAACAGTACCTCTCTTTTTTCTAATTGGATTTTCATATGGGCTTCCATGTCTCCTTCTTCCTCGCCAAAGTGGAGAAGGTACAGAAGTGGGATATTCTTGTTGTGGTCTGTGAATCTCTTGCGCATGAATTGGAGAAGCAACAGGAGTTAAGAATTCTTGTTTCGGTCCACGACTCTCTTGTGCAGGAATTGGAGAAGCAACAGGAGTGATGCATTCTTCTTTTGATCTGTGACTCTCTTGCGCAGGAATTGGAGAAGCAACAGGGGTGAAGCATTCTTCTTTTGGTCCGTGACTTTCTTGCTCAGGAATTGGAGATAGAACAGGAGCAAAACACTTCACTTTTGGTACATTACAGTCTGGCGCAAGAATTGGAGAAGGAACAGGAGAAAAATACTCTTCTTCTGGTCCATGACTTTCTGGCGCAAGAATTGGAGAAGGAACAGGAGCAGACACTTTTCTTTTCTTTTTTTTGAAAAAGGGGGGTTAAGATTGATAGCTGGATGCCGAGGAGGCATAAATATTACAGAGAATAACAAGGCATAAGATTGAAAAATAAAGATAAACAATACAGTTTAAACTAGAAACAATGCCGAGGAGCAGACACTCTTATTCTGGTCCATGACTTTCTGGCGCAAGAATTGGAGATGGAACAGGAGCAAAACACTCTTCTCTTGGACACCCATTTCCCTTGAAAACTTTTAAAAGAAACTGCATTCCACCTTCATGCCTAAACACTATGAAATCATACTTTTTCAAGCAGTTCTCTTGCACAAATTTCTCCCAGCCATCCTCGAGGTAGGTTCCATTTTCAGTTTTGTTCACTTGTACAACCCAAGATGCTCCATTAGGGCCCTGAAGAATTGCCCATTTACATGCCGGAGATTCTGTGGGTAATCTCTGACAGAATGCTACAGGAATGCGCTGAAAACCAGAAAAAATAAAATATTATGTTCACTACATGTTGGTAATTGTTGGAATATCAAAATAATTTGTAATTAGGAAATTAGTTAAATAATTATCTAGGAAAATTTAAGTGTAGAAAATTAGATTACTTGTAGAATTTTTTAATGTATACTTGCAAGTCAAGAAGTATACTTGTAGTATACACATGTATTCTTGGAAGCCAAGTAGTATACTTGGAGGCCAAGTAGTTCTAGCCTATATAAAGGCAGATGAATATCCATTGTAATTGTGTGAGCAAGAAATAATACTAATAACTAGTTTACAGAGAATTACTCTTGCTCCACCACTTCTATCTTCTACTATCTACTAGGAGCTCTGTATGAGCAACTCTAACACTAGCTCATACATCTCCACACTACCTTCTACTTCTATCAATATTATCAATAATCAAGATTCTTACAAAAATGAACATGGTATCAGAGCAGGTTCGGTTCATATGGGCGTCAAAAAAAAGAAGAACAAGAAAGAATCACTTCCTAATAAGTGATCAAAGAGAAGTTCAAGCACATAAGAATCAAATTTGTTGAAGTACTACTGAAGATGCAAACACAACTAAGAAGATTTCAACTGTTCCAATTGTCATCAAAGAAAAAGATGGAAAAAGTATATAAGAAGGAGAACAAGAAGAAACAAATAATAATAATAATAATAATGTTGCTACTGAGTTCCTAGGCAAAAGCGTCTCTATGAAGATGATAAAAAAAATGGAAAATTCATCAGCTAGATGTTAAATATGCGTTCCTAAACGGCGAGTTAGAGGAAGAAATATATATTGGGCAACCACAGGGTTTCGTCAAGTCAGGAGAAGTTCAAAAAGTTCTAAAGTTAAAGAAAGCTCTATACGGGCTAAAACAAGCATCGCGAGCGTGGTACAGTCACATTGACAAATACTTCACTGATTCCGGATTCAGGAGGACTCCAAATGAACCAACTCTATACATCAAGAGTACAGATGCAGGTTCAATTATTGTTTCGATGTATGTAGATGGTCTTATCTACACAGGGAAAAATGAGTCTCTACTTCAAGAATCAAGTTCCTATACAAATATGAACAGTAATACATATTACAGTTGTTACCAGGTAACGAATAATGGTGTTCATTCCAACACAAAGTTACAATGCATCAAACATACATTGGATATCAGATTCTAAGTTAATTCCGAGAAGCAATCAGAGAGTCATAGTTGTGGAGTTTCTAGGTAAACATGTAATTGTTTGCTTCATGATCCATAACAGAAGGAGACATAAATCGATATATCTATCAGTTCTCACAAGTCTATTCGCCTGTCTTTGAGACTAATGCTCGTAATACTGGTGCATCTTCTCATACTAGGGTTAATCAAGAGTATAATGCATCCAACGTTATGTCTCCTAATCTAGAGAATGATCAGATTTTTCCAGACTTCTACCGGTAAATGTGTTCTAACTCTTTTTAGCCCAAAAAAGGAATTATCAAGAAGATTACGCAAATCAAAGAAAGTAAATTAAGAGTTCTGTATCCATTAACTAAGAAGATTTTGCTAATGGGATTAACGTAAATTAAGATTTTTATATCCATTAACCACAATCATAAATTTTGGCTACCAGAAGACTTCTAGCCTACCAATAACATGACCTCAAATAGCCCAAATCTTGTCATCGACAATGGTTAATAACATGACCTCAAATAGCCCAAATCTTGTTAACTAAGATGATTGGTAAAGCTGCTGATCAGGGTCTTCTTTCTGGATTTCAAGTAGCTACTAATGGAACAACTGTTAACCATCTACAGTTTCCAGATGACTTAATAGTTTTTATTGATGATACGAAAGATCAAATTATAGCTCTGAAAAATATTCTTTTTGGCTTCCAGTTGGTGACTGGCTTAAAAGTTAATTTTAGTAAGGGTGCAATAGTTGGCATATGAGATGATAATATATTGGTGCTCATTGTGCTGCAATTTTTTGGCTGTCAGTTGACTGATTTCCTATTAATTATCTAGGCATTCCTTTGGGTAGTAAATCCAAAACAAAAGTTGTGTGGGATTTATTGATTACCAGATGTCAGCAGAGATTGAACACTTGGAGGAGAAGATATCTTTCTAAAGGCCAAAGACTGTTATTGATAAACAATGTCTTATCAAGTATGCCAATTTACTACCTATCTATGTTTCAAATGCCAATTTCTGTTGTTAAGACTCTTGAGAAGATTATTAGAAGATTTCTATGGGGTTATTCAGATAACAATAAGAAGAGGAGCTGGGTGGCTTTTTCAAAATCAAATATTTCAAAAGCTAATGGTGGTATTGGAATCAAAAAACTGAAATTGGTGAATAAGGCATTACATTGCAAATGGATATGGAGGTATCGAAAGGAAAAAGAAGCTCTCTGTAGAAAACTAATTTGGGAGAAATTTGGAGGTAATCAACTTTCTTTCTTTCCTAATTCAAATTCAAAAGCTGTTAAACATAGCCTATGGGCTGGGATCTTAAAAGCTAAAGATTATGTCCATGATAATTGGGTTGGAGGAGGTCTTCTTAAAGATTATGTCCCATCTATTTTTAAACTATCAAAGAATAGAATGGCTACTGTTTTTGATATGCTTAATCAACAAGGTTCTTGGTGTTTTGAGTTTAAGAGAGATCTGAATGAAATAGAAGTGGGTGAAATTGCTTTTCTTCTTCAGATTCTTGATGGACTTGCTCAGAATATCCATAACTCTATGGAAGAAGATACAAGGAAATGGGACTTTGGCAATGACTTCTCTGTTGCAAACTGCTATTCTTCTATGGATGTAGATGGTTTCCTATTTTTTCCTCACAGGCAGATTTGGAATCCTAAGGTTCCCTTAAAAGTGTCAATTCTGGTTTGGGCTTTATGTCACAATGGTGCTCCAACTTTGGATATTCTGCTTAAAGATGGATTAGTGAATGATAGTCAGTGCCTGCTATGCTCAGATGTTGAGGAATCTCAAAATCATTTGTTTCTCCACTGTAAGGAAACTCTGGAACTACTTTCTTGACAGTTTTGGTGTTAACTGGGTCTTCTCAGAAAGTGTGAAGACAAACATTTGGGAATGGAGGAACAAAAAAAGCAACTCAATGGTGAAGAAGATTTGGGGAATTTTTCCTACTGCTATCTGGTGGAACATTTGGAAGGAGACAAATTATAGACTCTACAATAACAAGAAGAGAAACTTGAACCAGCTCATTGTTTCTGTTAAATGCACTTTGTTTAATTGGTCTGTGCATACTAAGTTGTTTGAGGGATACTCCCTTAGCACTTTGATTTGTAACTGGAATGTTGTCATAGCAGCAGCTAACTTTTGTCTTTGCTACATTCATCCTTTTGATGAGTGAAGCTTTTTCAATAATTTTGCCATTTTCCTGTCGAAGAAAAAATTAACAGCATGGGAAGGACATGATAATTTCTTTACGTGAAGTCATTCTTGGTTTTGCACGAAGTTTATGCATAACCAACATTTAGAAATGATGCTTATTTTACATATACCGCTTGTTTTGTTTTATTTTTGGATATGAATCTATCTGGGTTGTGGAAGTCGGGAAAAAATATTCGACTCCCCCATAGTACTCATACTCAATAATCAATCTGGATCTTTTTTATTCTGCAGACTAATTAAAATGATGATTAAGAATTTTTATTTTATTTTTGTAAACATGGACTTTGGAAGACAATGGAAAACTATCTTGACATGATCATACGGCCATACTTGACCCGCGCGCTCTTCCTTATTTTTGGATCAAACTTGAACAAAGTATAGCAAAAAGCTAGTTGAATCTTCCACAAATATACTTGGCGATCTTTATACAAAGCTCTTCCGTAACATCTTCATAATCGAACCCACGGTACATGCATTTTTTGTATTGATCATTGTAACACTCTTCGTAAGTCCTCTTACAACCAATCTTGCCTAATGGAGGAATATCCCTTTGACACCTGGCGATCTCAAATGGTGTAGGTTGTCTTTTGCAGACATCGAAATAGTAGTTGAAATAGTGATGGTAACAACGATTGTAAAAGGGTGTCTCTCCAGGTACAGGAGCAAAGGCTGGAACGCTAGGAATGGGAGGACTTGCAGGCTCTGGGTATGTGCTAGACTGTGCCATGACCATGTTCGTAACGAATAGCATTGCCACCATCGTGATCGGGATCGCCATCATCAAATTCGTCTTCCTTGCCATCTTTTTTTGTAGGTACTATAAGTATTTTCTTGCCTGCTTTATGGTACATTGTTCTTGCTTTCATCCACTTTTTATAAGGGATGATGATGCACCATATTTGAAGTTATTAGTTGGCCAAATTAATGGTGGAAATTGATGGTATTAACGTATGGGTGCATGTATAGTAACGCTTGAAGACTAAATGCTTAAGCTTTAGAAACTCAAAGAAAACAGTTTAGGAAATAATGGCGTATTTGATAAAAAAAATTTATCGAAACAAAGTGGCGTATAACATGGTTTAGAAATCTTGGATGTATAGAAAAAAATAATCGAATGTTTTGCTCGACATATGGGGAGTTTGGTTTTAAATTCTTGACCATTTGAGGAATTTCTCCACCTAACATAAGATATTTGTGAAAAAGTAACAAATAAACTAATGTGGAATGATAGTGAGAAGAATGCAATACGGAGATTGCTTGGGATGAGAAGAGACGAAAAGGATGAGAATTGACGATATTAATCAAGAGATCAAAGAAAAGATAAAAGAGATAAAAGATAATCGTATTAAACGATAATAATATTGATTGATAATAATAAAATTGATTACCCTAAGACAATTGTACGCCGTTTATATAGGCTACTCGTTTTGTAGCAAGACCTCGATACTTTGTTCCCCGCTTATTGAGTTTGCTGCCTTATCTGTAAAATGTTCTCTTGAAAATTTTATCGGGACAGTCTGTAAAGGAAAAGTGCAATGATTTGTTTAACAAAATGGTAGTTGTTTATGTTCATAAAACCTTTAGTTAAATAGCATCTAATCCACAAACAAGATTTATAGGGGACTTCACACAGTTCCAGAAGAAAGGAAAAGGAGAACTGAAAGATAGAACTTTTCTCTTGACTACTGTTGCGGAAGCAAGCATCTCTGAAAAATGAAACACAAATATTATCAATCTGGTATATTATGAGGTGAATGCAAACCATCCTTCTTACAGTCATTAACAGTACCTCTCTTTTTTCTAATTGGATTTTCATATGGGCTTCCATGTCTCCTTCTTCCTCGCCAAAGTGGCGAAGGTACAGAAGTGGGATATTCTTGTTGTGGTCTATGACTCTCTTGCGCAGGAATTGGATAAGAAACAGGAGTTAAGCATTCTTGTTTCGGTCCACGACTCTCTTGTGCAAGAATTGGAGAAGCAACAGGAGTGATGCATTCTTCTTTTGATCTGTGACTCTCTTGCGCAGGAATTGGAGAAGCAACAGGGGCGAAGCATTCTTCTTTTGGTCCATGACTTTCTTGCTCAGGAATTGGAGATAGAACAGGAGCAAAACACTTCACTTTTGGTACATTACTGTCTGGCGCAAGAATTGGAAAAGGAACAGGAGAAAAATACTCTTCTTCTGGTCCATGACTTTCTGGCGCAAGAATTGGAGATGGAATAGGAGCAGACACTCCTCTTCTGGTCCATGACTTTCTGGCGCAAGAATTGGAGACGGAACAGGAGCAAAACACTCTTCTCTTGGACACCCATTTCCCTTGAAAACTTTTACAAGAAACTGCATTCCACCATCATGCCTAAACACTAGGAAATCTTACTTTTTCAAGCAGTTCTCTTGCACAAATTTCTCCCAGCCATCCTCGGGGTAGGTTCCATTTTCAGTTTTGTTCACTTGTACAACCCAAGATGCTCCATTAGGGCCTTGAAGAATTGCCCATTTACATGCCGGAGATTCTGTGGGTAATCTCTGACAGAATGCTACAGGAATGCGCTGAAAACCCGAAAAAATAAAATATTATGTTCACTACATGTAGGTAATTGTTGGAATATCAAAATAATTTGTAATTAGGAAATTAATTAAATAACTGTCTAGGAAAATTTAAGTGTAGAAAATTAGATTACTTGTAGAAATAGTTAATGTATACTTGCAAGTCAAAAAGTATACTTGTAGTATACACATGTATTCTTGGAAGCCAAGTAGTTCTAGCCTATATAAAGGCAGATGAATATCCATTGTAATTGTGTGAACAAGAAATAATACTAATAACTAGTTTACAGAGAACTACTCTTGCTCCACCACTTCTATCTTCTACTATCTACTAGGAGCTCTGTATGAGCAACTCTAACACTAGCTCATACATCTCCACACTACCTTCTACTTCTATCAATATTATCGATAATCAAGATTCTTACAAAAATAAACATGGTATCAGAGCAGGTTCGGTTCATATGGGGGTCAAAAAAAAGAAGAACAAGAAAGAATCACTTCCTAATAAGTGATCAAAGAGAAGTTCAAGCACATAAGAATCAAATTTGTTGAAGTACTACTGAAGATGCAAACACTACTAAGAAGATTTCAACTGTTCCAATTGTCATCAAAGAAAAAGATGGAAAAAGTATATAAGAAGGAGAACAAGAAGAAACAAATAATAATAATATTGCTACTGAGTTCCTAGGCAAAAGCGTCTCTATGAAGATGAGAAAAAAATGGAAAATTCATCAGCTAGATTTTAAATCTGCGTTCCTAAACGGCGAGTTAGAGGAAGAAATATATATTGAGCAACCACAGGGTTTCGTCAAGTCAGGAGAAGAAGAAAAAGTTCTAAAGTTAAAGAAAGCTCTATACGGGCTA
Organism: Papaver armeniacum; assembly: GCA_023531295.1. NCBI lineage: Eukaryota > Viridiplantae > Streptophyta > Magnoliopsida > Ranunculales > Papaveraceae > Papaver > Papaver armeniacum. Next base: position 746,526 of record JAJJWW010002017.1, on the reverse strand, counting down.
AAACAAGCACCGCGAGCGTGGTACAGTCGCATTGACAAATACTTCACTGATTCCGGATTCAGGAGGAGTCCAAATGAACCAACTATATACATCAAGAGTAAAGATGCAGGTTCAATTATTGTTTCGATGTATGTAGATGATCTTATCTACATAGGGAACAATGAGTCTCTACTTCAAGAATCAAGTTCCTATACAAATATGAACAGTAATACATATTACACTTGTTACCAGGTAACGAATAATGGTGTTCATTCAAACACAAAGTTACAATGCAGCAAACATACATTGGATATCAGATTCTAAGTTAATTCCGAAAAGCAATCAGAGAGTCATAGTTGTGGATTTTCTAGGTAAACATGTAATTGTTTGCTTCATGATCCATAACAGAAGGAGACATAAATCGATATAACTATCAGTTCTCACAAGTCTATTCGCCTGTCTTTGAGACTAATGCTCGTAATAGTGGTGCATCTTCTCATACTGGGGTTAATCAAGAGTATAATGCATCCAACGTTATGTCTCCTAATCTAGAGAATGATCAGATTTTTTCAGACTTCTCCCGGTAAATGTGTTCTAACTCTCTTTAGCCCAAAAAATGGATTGTCAAGCAGATTACGCAAATTAGAGAAAAGTAAATTAAGAGTTCTATATCCATTAACTAAGAAGATTTTGCTAATGGGAGTAACGTAAATTAAGATTTTTATATCCATTAACCACAATCATAAATTTTGGCCACCGGAAGACTTCTAGCCTACCAATAACATGACCTCAAATAGCCCAAATCTTGTCATCGACAATGGTTAATAACATGACCTCAAATAGCCCAAATCTTATTAATTAAGATGATTGGTAAAGCTGCTAATCAGGGTCTTCTTTCTGGATTTCAAGTAGCTACTAATGGAACAACTGTTAACCATCTACAGTTTGCAGATGACTTAATAGTTTTTATTGATGATACGGAAGATCAAATTATAGCTCTGAAAAATATTCTTTTTGGCTTCCAGTTGGTGACTGTCTTAAAAGTTAATTTTAGTAAGAGTGCAATAGTTGGCATAGGAGATGATAATATATTGGTGCTCATTGTTCTGCAATTTTTGGCTGTCAGCTGACTAATTTTCCTATTAATTATCTAGGCATTCCTTTGGGTAGTAAATCCAAAACAAAAGCTGTGTGTGATTTATTGATTACCAGATGTCAGCGGAGATTGAGCACTTGGAGGAGAAGATATCTTTCTAAAGGCCAAAGACTGTTATTCATAAACAATGTCTTATAAAGTATGCCAATTTACAACCTATCTATATTTCAAATGCCAATTTCTGTTGTTAAGACTCTTGAGAAGATTATTAGAAGATTTCTATGGAGTTCTTCAGATAACAATAAGAAGAGGAGCTGGGTGGCTTTTTCAAAAGCAAATATTTCAAAAGCTAATGGTGGTATTGGAATAAAAAAACTGAAATTGGTGAATAAGGCATTATATTGAAAATGGATATGGAGGTATGGAAAGGAAAAAGATGCTCTCTAGAGAAAACTAATTTGGGAGAAATTGGGAGGTAATCAACTTTCTTTCTTTCCTAATTCAAATTCAAAAGATGTTAAACATAGCCTATGGGATGGGATCTTAAAAGCTAGAGATTATGTCCATGATAATACATCTCTTACTATTAAGAATGGTAAGAGCATTCTTTTCTAGTTAGATAATTGGGTTGGAGGACGTCTTCTTAAAGATTCTTTCCCGTCTATTTTTAAACTATCAAAGAATAGAATGGCTACTGTTTTTGATATGCTTAATCAACAAGTTTCTTGGAGTTTTGAGTTTAAGAGAGATCTGAATGAAATAGAAGTGGGTGAAATTGCTTTTCTTTTTCATATTCTTGATGGACTTGCTCAGAATATCCATAACTCTATGGAAGAAGATACAAGGAAATGGGACTTTGGCAATGAAAACTCTGTTGCAAACTGCTATTCTTCTATGGATGTAGATGGTTTCCTATTTTTTCCTCACATGCAGATTTTGAATCATAAGGTTCCCTTAAAAGTGTCATTTCTGGTTTGGGATTTATGTCACAATGGTGCTCCAACTTTGGATATTCTGCTTAAAGCTGGATTAGTGAATGATAGTCAGTGCCTTTAGTTAACTAGTTGTTTATGTTCATAAAACCTTTAGTTAAATAGCATCTAATCCACAAACTAACTCACCATATGCCTCTGATAGGGGGACTTCACACAGTTCCAGAAGAAAGGAAAAGGAGAACTGAAAGATAGAACTTTTCTCTTGACTACTATTGCGGAAGCAAGCATCTCTGAAAAATGAAACAAAAATATTATCAATCTGGTATATTATGAGGTGAATGCAAACCATCCTTCTTACCGTCACTAACAGTGCCTCTCCATTTTCTCGTTGAACTTTCACAAGAGATCCCATGTCTCTTTCTTCCTTGCCGAAGTTGAGGAAGTACAGAAATAACAAATTCTTCTCGTGGTCCATGACTCTCTTCCGCAAGAATTGGAGAAGCAACAAGAGTGAAGAATTCTTCTTTTGGAACAACGACTAGAACTCGATGAATGTATAAGTTCATTAAATACTTTGCATCTGGAAGTGTATCAATGAGTTCGAAAATCACATAATCCCCACCTTTCAGGTTGTGGTAAGTGGAAAACTTTGGATAGCCTTTAGTGAAATAGTAATGAGATACATTTGAGGTGACACTGCTATCGGAAGAATTTCTCTCGCCACCGCTAGACCCTGAACTCTCATCCTTTTCGAGTTCCGCGATATCATGGGTAGGCTCTGCAACGCCGCTCTCTGTCTCGAAAAATGATATTTTCTGACTGCTCGCAAGTTTGGCAAACACGTTCGTACTACTGAGAGCCTGGAAAAAATACAAGGGCGCATTCTCAGAAAAGGAACAAGGAAATAAACGATCCAGGCCAAGGTCAAGAAGAGAGTCGTACGTACCCGCATATTGGATGAACTAAAAGTCGGCGAATCAACTGGAGTCTGAATGAAAGCCGCCCGCACGATCTTTAGATCTTCGCTCCTTCACTAGGGGACTGTCCGCGTCCAGACCGACGGATTTCCTTTTGGTTAAAGAAGTATCCCTCAACAACGGATGTTTTGCAAAAATCTCGGCGGAAGGCCTACCACGAGTGTTCTCCACTATGGCTTTCACAAATTCCTGGATGACGAGGAATACACTCTTCCAGAATGCGTTATACTTGGAGGTAGTCGACGGATTTCGTTCCGAAAGCAAGAAAGGGAGACTTCTGCCTGGCGCAAGAACACTAGCATCAAGAATGTCCGATAATGGATCCTCTGGAGCTGCCAGCTGACGAACGAGAGGGACCCCTTGGTCGAAACCCATATGCCTAACTGCTCGCTCAATATTATAAGAGACTGCCTGACACGATCTTCGAAAGAAAGACGGTATATATCCAGACGTACAACTTCGCATGAATACAATCTCACCGACGCCCAGATTCCCTCCATCAGAAAGCAAAGACATGTTTGGAGCAGAAGCAAAAGTATTAACCTGGGCTATGGATGTACACACTGGGGCCCATGGACGAAAATTAGCGGCGCACGAGTTATCAAGGAAATCAGCCAGGTTTACGCCAGCTCTTGGGAGCCTATTCGACCAGCGAAGTATTCTCGAACTACCCCAAGAAGCGGGAAGTGAAACCAACGATTTAGGAGCATATCTTTCAAAATGCTCCCATAGCCACGCTTGGAGAAAAGAAACATGAACATACGAATCCACTTTCATGTAACCGTTTGAAGCACGCATGTTCATAGCCAAATGATCCAAGTGTGTGTACAGAGAGCCGAGAAAAAAGCCGCCAATGGGAAGAAAGACTCCTTTCGCCAATGTTATAGCAAAATTGATGAGTTCCAGCCTTATCTCCTTCTTACCAGAGCCATCATCGAAAATATCCCGGGATAACCAGAGAGCTAAGAATGCTGCGACTTGGAGTGTACTATTCTTTTGATCCGGTGCCAGCTCATCGGGAAACCATTGAGACATCCACCAGGCATAGAAACACTTCGTCTCGTTCTCCTTTCGGACAAACCCTTTCGACTTCGCAACCGGGGCGGTACGCATTTTTTCCTCATCATCAGACATCTTGGTTTTAAGGTTTCCTGTCATGGGAAGATTCAGCAGGATAGCCACACTTTCTAAGGATATGGTCAGTTCTCCCCACCTACATATGGTCGTATGAGTATCTGGACACCACCTGGGGATGAAGGCAACCAAGCTCGGGATGTCTTTCCTAATATGAAGTGATGCATAGGCTGCGACAGCATCAATGTTTTGCGCCTTGGTCAAATTAGCTCTTACGCACTCTTGACTTATCATAAAGTGCACCCATTTATCAAATGAACGCAGTGGACTCACTGGGATTTTGAAATCAATAAGAGAGGCGGAATACTCATTCCTCTGAAGGCAAAACCGTATTACATTTCCGGGAGGAACCGACCGGTCCCCTCCCTCACTCTCCGAACCGGTCAGAAGCAGTGGCGCATGCTTAAGTGGACTTCTCCTGGCAGAGACTATCGTGAAGAATTCATCAGCCACGTTTGACTTGGAGTTACCAACATCCTTCGGCATGGAAGAATTTTTCTCAAGCGACGTCATAATAAAGATTCTCTCACAGTACTTCCGCTTTCCAAACAACTACAACGAAACAATAAGAAAAGAGATTACTACGGAAAGCGCACGAAAATTATTTTCACCAAAGACGCAAGCCAGTTTGTTTCAAGGACGTACCCTGCGGCGTAGAATTCTTGTCCAACCGAGGAGGAGTGACCCACCAGGGGAACCATGCCCACGACCACACCAAAATAAGGAATAAACCCTAAAAACTAGGTTATCGTGGGAAAGGGATGGCAAATTACTATCGCATGCTTACCTTACACAACGAGTTGAGGAGGTCAACATTACTATGCTATTCATGCCTAAGTAATACTATGAGCGTGTGCAAGACATACCTGTGGCTAGGATTCACACCAACATGTTCTACAAGGTCATAAAAAGGTACGCCTACAACTAGGGTTTTCACCAACACAAGAAAACAAAAGGGAACCAAGACAAAGAAGAAGTACTGGAAGACGTACCTAATCTGCTCGTCCGCTTCATTGCTACCAATCGAACCAAAAATAAAAATAAGAGAGAGAATAATGAAGACGTGAATCAAAGGGAGAGGCAGGCAATCCTTTTATAGGTGTGATACTTGGGAGTTTGAACAAGGAGAGGATCTCCAATTTTGATCCAAGAAAGGAAAAGAGGAAACCGGTCCCGTAAAGACCAATTTCCACGTCCAAGACCACTCACGCCATACCGCGACTCCACCACCCATGTATTCCATACCTTGCCACGGCCCCAGCCAAGCCCTCGCTCTATCACCGCAGCCCCACCACGCCTAGCCGCCCTTGCACGTACCACCATGCCATTGTCGCGGCCCATCCTTCCAGGCCATTCGCTACATTGCCGCGGCCCCACCACGCCTAGCCGTCCGTGCACGTCGCGTCTTTCCAAGGCCACACTATGTCGAGCCGCTTTGCTCCACCGCTGTCGTGACCCTATCATCCACGCGCGTTTACCTTACCAAGACCACGCCACCTCTTGGCCCCTCGAGCCAAGTCGTCCACTTGCGTCGCCTTCCAAGACCGCGCCCCCTTTGCCTTGGAGATGTATGACCATACCAAGCCGATAACTTTCGTCTCACCATTCCACGATGCATTCCAAGTACAACTTACGCAGGGCCGCCAACACGGAAGCCAAACTCTCTTTACCACTCAAAAAGGTTAGTCGGATTCTCCTGACCATCTTTGGAATGATTTACACCTCGATTCCGTCCTTGTCTGTCACCATCATATGTTTACCTCGCAACAAGGCACCTGTTCCGAGCTAAGCAGTGGACTTAATGTTGATGGTGGTTTTTAGCTTAGGGTTAAAATCGTAAAACACTAAACCCTAGCAGATAGTGATGTCACAACATTTAAAGTAACAAGCATTTACTAGGCACATTTACTGAAACCTTTAATGTGTCCTTAAATAATTACCGGGGTATCTTTTTCAAATTAGGGTTACGAAAAGCCAAACCCGAATTCCCACGTGTGCCAATGGCAAATCATGCCAGCCACGCCGACCGTGCCAAAGCATGCCAACCATTCTAGCCGCACCTCTGTGCCAATGGCAAATCATGCCAGCCACACCGACTGCGCCAAAGCATGCCAACCATGTTAGCCGCACGTCTGTGCCAATGAAAAATCATGACAGCCACACCGACTGCGCCAAAGCATGCCAACCATGCTAGCCGCACGTCTGTGCCAATGCAAATCATGCCAGCCACATCGACCGCGCCAAAGCATGCCAACCATGCTAGCCGCACCTCTATGCCAATGGAAAATCATGCCAGCCACACCGACCGTGCCAAAGCATGCCAACCATGCTAGCCGCACCTATATGCCAATGGCAAATCATGCCATCCACACCGACCGTGCCAAAGCATGCCAGCCATGCTAGCCGCACCTCAGTGCCAATGGCAAATCATGCCAGCCACACCTACTGCGCCATGCCAAACTCACCTCGCCATGGCCCCATGCCGCACCACCATACTGGCCTTCACTACGCGGCTATCAAAACGAAGGCGTTCAACAATCAACGGTTGCCCTTCAATCCCAAGAGCGAATCCTGGCCGTCTAATGCTACCAAACGACCATTGCCCTAAAATCCTAGCTTGGTCACGCACCTAACCCAAGCTAGTCACACCATGCGCCTATGGCAAACCCTTGGCCCCACATGCCAAGCCAAAACCGCTCCTAGCCCAAGCTAGCCACGCCATGCGCCTATGGAAAACCCTTGGCCCCACATGCCAAGCCAAACCAAAAACCCTAGCTTGGTCACGCACCTAACCCAAGCTAGTCACGCCATACGCCTATGGCAAACCCTTGGCCCCACATGCCAAGCCAAAACCAAACCTAGCCAAGCTAGCCGCGCTATGCGAAACACACTTTGCCTTGGCCCTAGCCATGCTAGTCACATCATGCCAAGACAAACGCCCTTTCCTTGGACCTAGCTACGCCATGCGTCCATGGCAAACCCTTGGCCCCACATGCCATGCCAAACCAAACCTAGCCAAGCTAGACGCGCCATGCCAAATGCACTTTGCCTTGGCCCTAGCCATGCAAGTCACATCATGACAAGCCAAACTCCCTTTCCTTGGCCCTAGCCACGCCATACGCCCATGGAAAACCCTTGGCCCCACATGCCAAGCCAAAATCACACCTAGCCAAAGCTAGCCACGCCCAAGGAGAACCCTTGGCCCCACATGCCAAGCCTAACCACACCCTAGCCGCGCCACCCTATTGGCCTTCCTTACGCGGACACCAAAACGAAGGCGTACAACAATCAACGGTTGCCCTTCAATCCCAGGAGAAAATCCTAGAAATCTAAGGTAACCAGACGACACATGGTAACCTTTGGCCCGAAAACCTAAGTTTGGCCATGCCAAACCTTGCCATGCCAACGACATGCTGATAGGTGTCTAAAACACCTAATTTACTATCAAGTAGTTACGCTTTCTTTGCGAGTTTTGGTGTAAATTATGTATCTTATGTTTGAGTTTGAGTTTATTAGGTGCAATGGAGTCATTGGGAGCAAAAGAAGGAGAAATCATTCATTTGGAGCGAAAATGGTGAAAAGACCTATTCACAGGCGAGTAATACTTGGAACCAGACTAAGGCACGCGTAAAGGAGGCAAACATTATTGGGAGCTGAGCCAAAAGGTTAAGGGGCAACTCTATTTTGAAAGAATACTAGAGACGGCTAGTTAAGGTTAAGGGATAACCATGTGTTAAAAACACCCAATCCGGGGTATCTCTTAGGAGTGGGGCGTCATTATCCTCATTTCCTACACTAAACCTAAAAATCAGAGAAGATAATCACTATTCTTCTTCTTTGTCTGAAGATAGCAGATGTGGATGTGTGAGATGCTGAGAGAATCGGAGAATTGGTGATGAAATTGAGAGGGGTTTCGAGCTTGGCTGCGTCTGGTGATAATTTGAGTCTATAAAGTCAAGAATAAGTTGATGTTGCTCGAACCTAAAAGAGGAAATGGAGGCGACTGGGATAGATCGATGTGGTTGCTTTGAAGGTCTTTTAGATGGGTTTGATGGACGAAGAAATTGAAGCAGAGAGAAACAGTGAAGTTAGGGTTTCGAAGAGTAATACGGATATGAATGTGCTGGTGGTTTTACACAGTTGAGCTTTGCCGAGAATCTAAGATGTGGGTTTTGTCGAGAAGAATAAATTGAATCTCTGGGTTGAAGATTAAAGTGATTGAGCCAGTGATGAAGGAGATGGGTTCGATCTGTGAGAGGTGATTTTGCTATTGATGGTGAATTGAAGGGCTGAATTAGAGATTTGGTCGATTAAGGAGCAAAAGAAGAAGACCACATTGTCTTCTTGATATGAGAGAATGAAACTGTGAGTGTGTGTTGTTGTCTTCCATGGGTTCTGGTGCAAATTGTCTGTGAGATGGAGAAGCAGGTGGTACTAGTACTGTTGGCTTGAGGTTCTGGTGATGCTATGAAGAGATGATGGTTTCTGAAAAGTCAGGTGGGATATGAATGTTTTGCAGCTGGAGTAATTGGTTATGTATGAGTGACAGGAGGTGGTTCTGGTGATGATTAGAAGGGTTTATGAGATTGGACTTCTGTGGCAGTAGGATGTGAGATATGGGTTTGTTTCAAGAAGCTTTGTTGCTAGTGATGCACTGCTGGTGGTTGCTAGTATTGAGGATATGAGGATATGGAGATGCAGGCTATGGTGAATGTGCAGCTACAATCAGGTGGTATGTCTCTTTAGAAGCTGAGGCTAAGAGGTTTGCAGGTCTGTGAATATTGGTGGTAGCAATTTGTGCTTGATTTGATGTCACAGGTGCGGTGGCCTGAGCAGATGGAGGTGTTATTGAATTGGCAGTAATGGGTTTGTTGGTTATTGCGCACATGGGTTTGAGGAGTAAAGTTAGCTGGGAGATGTTGCTGCCATGGATGTTTGTGAGCTCATATTGCAAGTGGAAATGAATTGAATTGGTGGCGTTGTGCTGCGAGGCAACAAAACTGTGGCTACAATTGGAGATAAGGCAAGGAAATGATGCAGTGAGCTGAGTTGTAGCTGTTGCAGGTGCATTGAAATGGTGCACTGAACTGGTGGTCTAGCTAGTAGTGGTTCTGTTATGATGAAAGTGGTGGTGAACTGAATTGCAGGCAGTTTAGCTGGTGTTTGTTGGTGCTTGAAGTGAACTCTAGGCCTGAGATGAAATGGCTTAACTACTGAGCTGTTAAAGCTGTAGGAAGAGCTGTAGGATTATAGTGATGGGTACAAAGGTTGATTGTTGCAGAAAACTCAAGAGCTGAGCAGCAGATGAGAATGCAGTGGATTTGGGATAAGACCGGTGGATGTGATATTGCATAAGAATTGGGTTGAACTGGAGCTGATGTTACAACTGAACAGAAGAGAAGGATGCAATGCCATCATGGCTGGAATGAAGTTATGATGTTCTATCATTATGCAGCAATGCCCTAGCCTATGCAAAATGGCTATGGCCTAGAACAAGTCAGCTGAGTTAGCCCTAACTCGGACCGACTCGATCGACCAAGCACTAGCTGATTGACTCAATGACATCACTGAGTTGAGTCATCTGACTCGGTACCTTTACACGGTTTGAATCAGTAACTTGACCCGAGTTGACTCGACCGAGCTGACCCGTTGACCGGTGACCGGGTGGACTTTGCCGGTCACCTGAGATACTTTCCGGTGCCGGACGGCCAATTTCCGGCCATAATCCCAGTTCTCCGACGACGAATTTTGGACATAATTTTACATGGGTTTTTTCTCACACATGGGCTTGGTGGACCACTTGGAGATGGGTTTTGAGAAGACCTAATATTGGAAAGAGTATCCTTTATGGAAATTGAGAAACATATAAAAAGAGAAGACTTTTACCTAATCGAAATATATCTTTTTATCATTTCTTTTGCCTCTACTCTTGTTCTAGGGTTTAAAACCATGAAAGATTTTCTCTTCCTTATTGTTATGAACTCCATGAATATGAGCTAGAGTTTTCTTTTGGTTATGGATTAGTTGGATTTCCAAACATGAGTTTTTGTGCAATAAATTAGTTTTCTCTCATATTATAGTTTATGATTCACCATTAATATTGTCATATGAGTTGAATGCTATTTAGTCGAGTCGCGAATCGATTGACTTTGCCTTCATCTTTATTGCTAGATTAGGGTTATTATACGCAAAAGTGATAATTCCTGTTTTGCAAGTAGCATAAATATGATTATAGTTTGTAGTGATATATTCTTATGATCATATGTGAGTCATAACCTTTGTTAAATCGGATTAGTGCTTTTACACGTTCGATTGCTTTGATTGGCCTAATTTCATAGAACCTAATGCATATAGGGAATTAAACTTGATTAGTGCTTTTACACGTTAGGTTGTTCCTTTAGATAGAATTTATATTCGCATCTTTTAATGTGTTTGTTGATGACAAGAGGAGATTAGCGGGATATTCTTGCGATCAAGGTATTCTAAGGCCTTTGATAAAAATTGAGATTAAAATGTCAATTCTAGTTATTGTGTTGAAAACATGTTTGTGATTGAAGACGAAATCCATGACCAATATTTTCTCATCCTTGATTTGATTTGTTTACTTTTATTGTTTGCTTTTATTTTAGTTTAAGTTTATAAAAATCAGAAAATCCCCCGTGTTACTTATAAGATACCGAAACATATTGACAACCAAGACCTCTCTGTGGGAACGATCCTTTCTTTCCCTTGCTTCATTATATATTTTGAGTAGTAAGAAAGTGTAATTTATATTTGTGTCGGCTGACAACCGATCAAATTTTGGCGCCGTTGCCGGGGAGGCAGCGGTTGTCACTTGTTTTTGGTTTCTTATTTTCTGGGTTTTAACCTTGGTTTGAGAATTTTATTTTAGGTGATTGTTTCTCATGGAAGGAGCATACTACATGGATGGATACGGTTTTCAACAACCTCAACAATACGACAACTACCAATTCTAGGGGTATAATCAAAACCAATTCATTGGTTATGACCAATATTCCATGGAACCTTATGGTTTTCCTCAACAACCTTATGGCGGGTATGTGTGTGAACAACCACAAGGATAGGAGGATTCTTATGCTCGTGAACAAAAAGTCTCTAACTTTATAGACAAAGTTTCCAACTTTTTACAAGAGGAATTTCAAAAAGCTAAAGAGACTACAAACGAACAACTCCAAGAACTTCGTGAAGGTATTGATAGCTTGCGAAGAGGCATTGATCAATGCAAGGAAGATATGGATAATTCTAATGTGCATATGGTTTGTGATGAATATTTGATTGATGCTGATGTTGAAAAAGGCCAATCCTTGGGCACTTTCGTTGATAATTGTGTAGTTAACTCAACTCTTGATCGTAATAATGATCATTCACCTATTCAAAAGGATGAGTTCGAGATTAGAAACACTAAATTCAGCGAGGACCAATCTTATGTTGACTATGATAGTGACGGTGATTATAATACATTTCTTGAACCAACTCATGGTGACATCCCTGAGGAGTGTACAATGGAGTCTTTTTGCGATCAAGGTGAAGACGAAGAGGAATATGTCGACACTTGTGTAGATTACTCAAGCATTGATCTTAATAATGATCAAGAGCCTATTCAAAGGGTGGAGCTTGAGGATGATGCATTTTCGAGTGTTCTAAAAAAGTTTCTTATAATAAAATTTGGATCCGCAAAAGAGTATGTGCCTTACAACAAAAAGGAGGAATATGTTGAGAATGAGACCGGTTTGACCAATATTGTGGAAGACCCAATTGATCTTGCAAATGATTGTAATGATGATGTTTATGTCGAGACTTTGGTTAAGGCAGAAACGGATGAAGAATGGTTGCAAGGTTTGATAGAGGACCATGATATACAAGAGGTGAATAATTCACTTGAGTTTTTCAAGGATGAAGATGATCCGGTAATACAAGAGATTGTGCAAGGTTTGTCTAACCCGTTGCCTATTGTTTCTTCTCCTTTACCTCTTGTTGGTTTGAATGTATGTGCTTCGAGAATATTGTTGAATGACTTTATTTCTCATTTTCCGCCATTAGAGATACTTGATTCTCATACTATGCAGGTTTTGGAACAAGAAACCGTGGAAGTACCCGATTTCTATATTCTTTATACACTTCCAAGTGTGGGGGAAACTTTTATCGGTTCATATCTTCATTTCTATTTTTTATTACTAATATTTGTGTGAAGCTAGTGTTTGAGCCAGTGATGAAGGAGATGGGTTCGATCTGTGAGAGGTGATTTTGCTAATGATGGTGAATTGAAGGGATGAATTAGAGATTTGGTCGATTAATGAGCAAAAGAAGAAGACCCTATTGCTGCTAATATGAGAGAATGATACTATGAGTGTGTATTGTTTTCTTCCATGGGTTCTGGTGCAAATTGGCTATGAGATGGAGAAGCAGGTGGTACTGGTAGTGTTGGCTTGAGGTTCTGCTGATGCTATGAAGAGATGATGGTTTCTGAGAAGTCAGGTGGGATATGAATGTTTTGCAGCTGGAGTAATTGGTTATGTATGAGTGACAGGAGGTGGTTCTGGTGATGATTAGAAGGGTTTGCGAGATTGGACTTCTGTGGCAGCAGGATGTGAGATATGGGTTTGTTTCAAGAAGCTTTGCTGCTAGTGATGCACTGCTGGTGGTTGCTAGTATTGAGGATATGAGGATATGGAGATGCAGGCTATGGTGAATGTGCAACTACAATCAGGTGGTATGTCTCTTTAGCATCAAAGGCTAAGAGGTTTGCAGGTCTGTTAATATTGGTGGTAGCAATTTGTGCTTGATTTGGTGTCACAGGTGCGGTGGCCTGAGCAGATGGAGGTGTTATTGAATTGGCAGTAATGGGTTCGAGTTGTTGTTGGTTATTGCGCAAATGGGTTTGAGGAGTAAAGTTAGCTGGGAGGTGTTGCTGCCATGGATGTTTGTGAGCTCATATTGCAAGTGGAAATGAATTGAATTGGTGGCGTTGTGCTGCGAGGCAACAAAACTGTGGCTACAATTGGAGATAAGGCAAGGAAATGATGCAGTGAGCTGAGTTGTAGCTGTTGCAGGTACATTGAAATGGTGCACTAAACTGGTTCTCTAGCTAGTGGTGGTTCTGTTATAATGAAAGCGGTGGTGAATTGAATTGCAGGCAGTTTAGCTGGTGTTTGTTGGTGCTTGAAGTAAACTCTAGGCCTGAGATGAAATGGCTTAACTACTGAGCTATTAAAGTTGTAGGAAGAGTTGTAGGATTGCAGTGATGGGTACAAAGGTTGATTGTTGCAGAAAACTCAAGAGCTGAGCAGCAGATGAGATTGCAGTGGATTTGGGATAGGACTGGTGGATGTGATATTGCATAAGAATTGGGTTGAACTGGAGCTGATGTTACAACTGAACAGAAGAGAAGGATGCAATGCCATCATGGCTGGAATGAAGTTATGATGTGCTATCATTATGCAGCAATGCCCTAGCCTATGCAAAATGGCTATGGCCTAGAACAAGTCAGCTGAGTTAGCCCTAACTCAGACCTGACTCAGTCTGACTGGCACTAGCTGATTAACTCAATGACATCACTGAGTTGTGTCATCTGACTCGGTACCTTTACACATTTTGACTCAGTAACTTGACCCGAGTTGACTCGACCGAGCTGACCCGTTGACCGGTGACCGGGTGGACTTTTCCGGTCACGTGAGATACTTTCCGGTGCCGGACTTCGGCCAATTTCCGGCCATAATCCCAGTTCTCCGGCGACGAATTTTGGACATAATTTTACATGGGTTTTTTCTCACACATGGGCTTGGTGGACCACTTGGAGATGGGTTTTGAGAAGACCTAATATTGGAAGGAGTATCCTTTATGGAAATTGAGAAACATATAAAAAGAGAAGACTTTTACCTAATCGAAATATATCTTTTTATCATTTCTTTTGCCTCTACTCTTGTTCTAGGGTTTAGAACCATGAAAGATTTTCTATTCCTTCTTGTTATGAACTCCATGAATATGAGCTAGAGTTTTCTTTTGGTTATGGATTAGTTGGATTTCCAAACATGAGTTTTGTGCAATAAATTAGTTTTCTCTCATATTATCGTTTATGATTCACCATTAATATTGTCATATGAGTTGAATGCTATTTAGTTGAGTCGCAAATCGATTGAGTTTGCTTTCATCTTTATTGATAGATTAGGGTTATTATACGCAAATGTGATAATTCCTGTTTTGCAAGTAGCATAAATATGATTATAGTTTGTAGTGATATATTCTTATGATCATATGTGAGTCATAACCTTTGTTAAATCGCATTAGTGCTTTTACACGTTCGATTGCTTTGATTGGCCTAATTTCATAGAACCTAATGCATCTAGGGAATTAAACTTGATTAGTGCTTTTACACGTTAGGTTGTTCCTTTAGATAGAATTTATATTCGCATCTTTTAATGTGTTTGTTGATGCCAAGAGGAGATTAGCGGGATATTCTTGCGATCAAGGTATTCTAGGGCCTTTGATAAAAATTGAGATTAAAATATCAATTCTAGTTATTGTGTTGAAAAAATGTTTGTGATTGAAGACGAAATCTATGACCAATACTTTATCATCCTTGATTTGATTTGTTTACTTTTATTGTTTGCTTTTATTTTATTTTAGTTTATAAAAATCAGAAAATCCTCCGTGTTACTTATAAGATACCAAAACATATTGACAGCCAAGACCTCTTTGTGGGAACGATCCTTTCTTGCCCTTCCTTCATTATATATTTTGAGTAGTAAGAAAGTGTAATTTATATTTGTGACGGCTGAGAACCGGTCACATGCCAACCTAGCCGCGCCACCACATTGTCCCTCACTACGCGGCTACCAAAACGAAGGCGTGTAACAATCAACGGTTGCCCTTCAATCCCAAGAGCAAATCCTAGACATCCAAGGTTATCAGACGACACATGGTAACCTTTGGCCCGAAAACCTAAGTTTGGCCACGCCAAACCTTGCCATGCCAATGACATGCCAACCTATCCGCGCCACCACGTTGGCCCTCACTACGCGGCTACCAAAACGAAGGCGTGCAATGATCAACGGTTTCCCCTCCTCTCAAGATGAAAAATCTCGACCGTCGAAGGTCACCAGGCTGGCAAGTTTCCCGAGCTTGACTTGCCAAGCCACAACAACGTGCTACATGTTTTCCAAAACATTCGAGACATCAACACAAACTGTGCGATCCTCTTTGGGTATTGGTTTGGCGGTTTACAGCCTGCGGCGCGTACTACGCCCATCATAAGGAAGTCTCATAAGGGTGAGGCGGTTAGTAAATACGGAAAGTTATGTGTGAAACGTTCATGGGACATAAAGCACATGCGTTAACAACTTTATGGGGCATCAATTCCATAACGTTAGCATTTTCATGCGTTAACCACTTTATGGAACATCAATTCCATGAATACAGTTACCACCTCCTCCCATTTACTTTCCCACTCCTTAATGAGACCAGGGTACATTTTTAATCCGACTTGTATAAATAGGTCTTAACTATTTACATTGAACAACAAGTTCATACAGGAGATACAACACTCAGAAATTATTATTTTCTAGCTCACCTTGTTAGCTCTCTCACTTTTCTGATAACAAGTCGTAGTAACCCAACTACTCTTCCAGAATCAACTATTATGGTCTTACCAGTTTCCTTGCTTCCCTCCCCAAAACCAACCCATTCTCTTCCACTTTGTGACCGAAGCAAGTCTGGGACGGCCATCTCTTGGTTTAGGCCGGACTTGTACAGATTGATCTCTCGAATCTAAAGTACTCCCTTGCAGTACATTGTTTAGGGTTTAAATTGTTTCTCACCTGCACACCCGCAATTACCGAAATCAGCAACAATCATTTTCACCTACAAACAGCTAGATATCACATTTTCGATTAGAAAATTTCATTGACAAGAACATACTCAAGTGTATTATTTGGATTTTTATTTATTTATTTATTTTGACTTGAAAGTTTAAAATTTTATGGTTAAAAGAAAAAAGGAAACCGGTAAAAAGAAGTAACCAACTGGCCCAGTTGACCAGGGGTTGGACTCCCAACCTATAGGTATAGGTTGGGGTTCAATTCTCTCCACTGATCGATCAAGGAAAAAAAAAGCAACCATATAACAAGTATTATTGGATTATCTCGGTTCTGACCCTTTTTCCATATCTATCCAAGTATCTGAGTTGAAGAAAAAAAAACAGATAACAAGCATTATGGATTAGCACGAATCTGAACCTTTTTTCATAGATTATCCAAGTATCTGAGTTGAACCGGGACCTGAGTTGAACTAGCCAAGTTTGTTTGATTCCGACAGACAAAGGTGAATAGGGATAATTTTGAGTTCGATTTGAAGTCGAATATCTGAGTTGAACCGGGACTTAGTTGAACTATCCAAGTTTATTTGGATCACGTACACTACAGGAAAAATATACATCTACAACTGGAGATTTACAACGCTTCGCTAAGTATTGTAGAAAGTCCTATGTTTTACAACTGGTTTCAAAGGAAGAGTTGTCGTATATCATCACTGCCAACCCTTAGGAAACAAGGGGTTGCGCTAAGAAAACAAACGACAAATCCTTAAGCAAAACTGTTGTGACGACATTTAGCTATAACAACGTTGTTCCATATATGTAGTGACTTAGCCTATCACAATACTCACAAGTGTTGTTAAAGAACACAAAAATATGATAATGAAAAATATGTTACAGGGGAGATTCGAACAAGAACCTACTACATGGAAGTCTAGCTCATCAACCACCCTTTCAGTTCACAAGTTTTGATTTTTTTTCTTTTTTTTAAATTGAAACCTACAACAACACTTATAAGTGTTGTTGAAGTAAAAATATATAATGTTCCATATATGTAGTGACTTAGCCTATCACAATTCTGAAAAGTGTTGTTGAAGAACACAAAAATATGATAATGAAAAAAAATGTTAGAGAGGAGATTCGAACATGAACCTACTGCATGGAAGTCTAGCTCATCAACCACCTTTTCAGTTCACAAGTTTCGGTTTTTTTCTTTTTTTTTTTAAATAGAAACCTACAACAACACTTATAAGTGTTGTTGAAGTAAAAATATATAATGTTGGAAAAAATGAGGTTATAGAGGAGACTCGAACATGAATCTATTGCATGGACGTCTAGCTCATCAACCATCCTTACCGTTCACAAGTTTTGGCTTTTTTTTTCTTTTTTTTAATAAAAATGTATAGCAACACTTATAAGTGTTGTTGAAGTAAAAATACAGAACATTAGAAGAAATGAGGATGGGGGATTTGATCCTCAACCTCCTGTATGGAAGTCTACACCACTAACCATACCTACACTATTACATGTTCTGTCAAGTTTGTGGTTCTTTAATACACTAAATTTATGACAACCCTTCATAAGAGTTGTAAAACAAAATGTAATGCTCAAAAATAATGCTCAGGTGACTGAGCCGCAAACAACACGAAGCCTTCTCTCGTAACCAATTACATACACGCCTTCTCTGTAAATAATTACATACATTTTTCACTATCTGTAATATTTACTTTACTCACTTCAGATAAGGGTAGTCTGGTAATTTTCACAGTCTCCATAATATTTATTACCTTTATTTCTAGTAAGGGTAATATGGTGATTTTAACAATTTATAAATATTTAGTTTACTTGTTTTCACAATTTATTGCATTAATTTCTAAGAAGGGTAATATGGTCATTTTCACAAGCAGTAATATTTACTTTACTTTTTTTCGATAATGGTATTCAAGTCACTTTCACAATCTCCATAATATTTATTGCACAAATTTCCATGAAGGGTAATATGATCATTTTCACTATATGTAATATTTACTTTACTTATTTCAGATAAGGATAGTTCAATAACTTTCACAATCTCCGTAATATTTATTACCTTTATTTCTAGTAAGGGTAATATGTTCATTTTAACTCTGGTAATCTTCGAACCTGGGATGTTCAATTTTGATATATTTCTTATCCAATTCGATATATTTCTTACACGTAAATGGATGGATTCGTCGTTCTTACCAAGTTTCGACTTAGAGTAGCCGGATCGCGGCCGTGTTTCGATCTCGGAGCGTATGCATAGAATATGCATAAATAAGGTTTGTTTAAGGTTTCGTAGAATATCTCGAAGGAATCTTACCTGTAAATGGATGGATTCGTCGTTCTTACCAAGTTTCTGACTTAGAGTAGTCAACTCGTGGCCAGGTTTCGATCTTGGATCATTGTATACATACAATATGCAGAAATAAGGTTTGTTTAAGGTTTCGTAGAATATACCGAAGGAATATTACCTGTAAATGGATGGATTCCTCATTTTTACCAAGTTTTGACTTAGAGTAGTCAACCACGCGGCGGGTTTCGATCTTGGAGCCCTATATGCTTACAAAATACAAAAATAAGGTTTGTTTAAGGTTTCGTAGAATATTTCGAAGGAATCTTACCTGTAAATGGATGGTTTCTTACCAAGTTTTTGACTTATAGTAGTCAACTCGTGGCCAGGTTTCGATCTCGGATCCTAGTACGCATACAAAATGCAGAAATAAGATTTTTTTTAAGGTTTCGTAGAATATCTCGAAAGAATCTTACATGTAAATGGATGGATTCGTCGTTCTTACCAAGTTTCTGACTTAGAGTAGTCAACTCACGGCCGGTTTCGATCTCGGAGCACTGGTATGCATATATATATGCATAAATAGGGTTTGTTTAAGGTTTCGTAGAATATCTCGAAGGAATCTTACCTGTAAATGGATGGATTCGTCGTTCGTATCAAGTTTCTGACTTAGAGTAGTCAACTCGCGGCCGGGTTTCGATCTCGGAGCACAGTATGCATATATATATGCATAAATAGGGTTTGTTTAAGGTTTCGTAGAATATCTCGAAGGAATCTTACCTGTAAATGGATGGATTCGTCGTTCTTATCAAGTTTCTAACTTAGAGTAGTCAACTCGCGGCCAGGTTTCGATCTCGGAGCATGGTATGCATAGAATATGCATAAATAAGGTTTGTTTAAGGTTTCGTAGAATATACCGAAGGAATCTTACCGGTAAATGGATGGATTCATCGTTTTTACCAAGTTTGTGACTCAGAGTAGTCAACTCACGGCCAGGTTTCGATCTTGGATCTTCGTACGCATACAATATGCAGAAATAGGGTTTTTTTTAAGGTTTCGTAGAATATCTCGAATAAATCTTACCTGTAAATGGATGGATTCGTCGTTCTTATCAAGTTTCTGACTTAGAGTAGTTAACTCACGGCCAGGTTTCGATCTCGGAGCATGGTATGCATAGAATATGCATAAATAAAGTTTGTTTAAGGTTTCGTAGAATATCTCGAAGGAATCTTACCTCTAAATGGATGGTTTCTTCGTTCTTACCAAGTTTCTGACTTAGAGTAGTTAACTCACGGCCAGGTTTCGATCTCGGAGCATGGTATGCATAGAATATGCATAAATAAAGTTTGTTTAAGGTTTCGTAGAATATCTCGAAGGAATCTTACCTCTAAATGGATGGTTTCTTCGTTCTTACCAAGTTTCTGACTTACAATAGTCAACTCGCGGCCAGGTTTCGATCCCGGATCCTAGTACGCATACAATATACAAAAATAGGGTTTTTTTTTAGGGTTTCTTAGAATATCTCGAAGAAATCTTACCTGTAAATGGATGGATTCATCGTTCTTACCAGATTTCAGAACTAGAGTAGTCAACTCGCGGCCAGGTTTCGATCTCGGATCCTAGTACGCATACAATATGCAGAAATAGGGTTTTTTTAAGGTTTCGTAGAATATGTCGAAGGAATCTTACCTGTAAATGGATGAATTCGTCGTTTTTACCAAGTATCTGACTTAGAGTAGTTAACTCACGACCAGGTTTCGATCTCGGATCCTGGTACGCATACAATATACGAAATAGGGTTTTTAAGGTTTTGTAGAATATCTCGAAGAAATTTTACCTGTAAATGGATGGATTCGTCTTTCTTACCAAGTTTCTGACTTAGAGTAGTTAACTCGCTGCCAGGTTTCGATCTCGGAGCATGGTATGCATAGAATATGCATAAATAAAGTTTGTTTAAGGTTTCGCAGAATATCTCGAAGGAATCTTACCTGTAAATGGATGGTTTCTTCGTTCTTACCAAGTGTCTGACTTATAATAGTCAACTCGCGGCCAGGTTTCGATCCCGGATCCTCGTACGCATACAATATGCAGAAATAGGGTTTTTTTTAAGGTTTCGTAAAATATCTCGAAGGAATCTTACCTGTAAATGGATGAATTAAATCGTTCTTACCAAGTATCGACTTAGAGTAGTTAACTCACGGCCAGGTTTCGATATTGGATCCTGGTACGCATACAATATACAAAAATAGGGTTTTTTTTTAAGGTTTCGTAGAATATATCGAAGAAATCTTACCTGTAAATGGATGGATCCGTCGTTCTTACCAAGTTTTCGGCTTATAGTGGTCCACTCCCGGCCAGGTTTCGACCTCGGAGCCATGGTATACATACATTATCCCAGAATAAGGTTTGTTTAAATTTTTGGGGAATATTTCAAAGGAATCTTACTTGTAAATGGATGGATTCATTCTTACCAAGGTTCCGTGGAATATTTCGATTGAATCTTACATATGAATCGATGGATTCATCGTTCTTTTGAAGTTTCCGGCTTAAAGTAGTTAACTTAGGGCCAGGTTTCGATCTCAGATCCAGGATAAGTATTGATGTTTCCAAAAAAGAATATGTTTAAGGTTTAGAAGAATATCCCGATAGAAGTGACACATTAGCTCCATCTTTACGAAGTTCGAATTTACATTGAGATTCATATTTATTGAAGTCAGAACTCTCCCGGAGCTTCGTACTTCATAGTTTGTATGTCATTATACCGCACTTGAAGTTCGAATCGACACCGAGATTCATATTTATCAATTTCGATAATGTATCATGCTAAGTTTGAACTCTGAAACCCTCCCGGAGCTTCGAACTTACTTCGTGACCTATGTGAATAGTCGAAATTCAAACCCAAAGCACAAAGAAACACACCAATTATCCAATTCACTTCTGATTTTTCAGCTTCATTCTTATATATTTTTTGGATTTTTTTATATCAGAATGTCGATAATAATGTCCTAAATTTATTAATATTTTTTTTGGATTTTTTTTTCATGTCGAAGGTTGATAATAAACCGAATACATGACTTCGTATTAGCACAAAAAGAAACACAAATGCTCTCAATCCGTGTGAGTATCACAAATACAATCTCAACCGTCAGATTCTTTTCTCAATCCGTATGAGTGGATCAAACGAAATCTGGTCCGTCCATCATTTTCATTCAGCAAACCCTCCTCAATCACTCGAACTTTATCTGTTTTGCTCTATCTTCATCTCATCTCTTCTGGGTTTTTTTTTCCTCCTCTGCTCTTCGTATCCTCCACACTCCAAAGATGACCGGCGGCATTACTTGAGAAATTCTAATTCAGTCAACCCATCTTTACTCATCGTCGCCATATCCTCTCCCTCTCTTCACCAAATCTATCTAACTTTGCGCCTCCCTCAGAAAATAAACCTCAAGATTTATTTAACCAGTTTTAACAAATCGGTTTCGATTTGAAGCGAAAACCCTACATCCTCATTGTTGAAGCGGTTTCAGTTTGAAGCAGAAACCCTACATCCTCATTGTTGAAAAAACGAAACCAAATCTCAAGATCTATTCAAAATATTTCAATTAAAAGTCAAAATCGAACTCAAAATTCTTTCAATTAGATTAGTTAACCAGTTCTTTAACCGAATTAGATTACTTAAACAGTTTCTTTAACCAAATTTCAGTAAACCCCTATTATTTCTTCAACCAAATCGAACCAATTTTTTCAACCCTAATTGTGGAATTGAATTATGGTGGTGATTGGAAGATGATTCTGAAGATATTGGTGATGAATTATAAGATGGGTGTTGTTAGTCTGATGTTGAGTTAATGGGATCGACGGATTTGAGCAAAGAAAAGACTAGAAGAGATGGGTTTGATTGATTACGATGTTCTCGGGTTTGTTGGTGGTACGATACGGGTTGATGAAGATAAGAAGATGTAGATGTGCCTGATTCAAGAGAGGTGGTGTTACGATATCTTTGCGGTGGTGGTGGTGACTCGTAGTGATTTAACCGATGAATGGTGAATGCTTAGAAGAGTGCTAGGACTTGCAGTTTGTTGATTTCTTTTATTAAAGATAGTTGTTAAGAGATGAGCTCTTATGTGTTGAATCAATGGGAGATAGTTGTTGATTGCTTCTATCAACGATGAAGATTGAAGAAGTTTGAGATCGAGCACAGTGGAGAAGAGATGCTGAGATAAATTCAGGTGGAAGAAAAGGGGATCTTATGGTAAGTTTATGGAGTCAGGGTTCGTTTATTTATTTGTGTATTTTTTTGGGGATTTAGGGGTTTTTTATAATCTAATTGAATGTTGGAAATGATATAGAGGTCTAATTGAATTATTTATTTAGGGTTTTTGTTATTCAATGCTTTTAGAGATTAGGGTTCTTATCAGGATTTGAAATTGTTGAGTTCCCAGTGATGATTAAATATCGTGCTTATTCTTTCTTATTCGTATTCAAGACTTGTGGGTCTTTGATTCTATCTACAATGGGTTTTTGACATTTTTGTTTCTTGTTTGTAGAATAAGCATGATGAAATTGAAGCAATGTTTTTTGAAGAGAGAGCCATACTTGAAGCCAAGTACCAGAAGATGTATGAGCCACTTACAGTCAGGTACATTATATATTCTATGAACACTAACCACAGAAGGAACATTTGCTTCAGCATTTTAGTTGATGCCTCAAAAGGAGAACCCTCTGTTGGATTCTTATTAGACTTTACCTTCATACTATTAATTTTACCTATTGTTAGCGAGACTCTAAAAGTGGTGTTTACGGACTCGGTTGCGAGAGATTTGATATTGTAAATGGTGTGGTCGAAGTCAACGGAGTTACAAAAGAGGTTGAGGCTGACAAAGAAGCATATAAACATGCAGAAGGTATAAGATATACTTAAATCTTTGTTCGAGTTTTTCAATTTCAAAACAATGCTTGAATTATCTTAACTAGATTGTGTACTTGCAGTAGAGAACGGTGTTCCTGATTTTTGGCTCAATGCTATGAAGGCAAATGAAGTTTTGATGGAGGAGGTAAGTGATATGATTAGCCACTTTTCTCCTTGTTGGAATATGATTCTAGAATTGTTGGTTTAATTTACTCTTTCTGGAATATAGATCAAAGAGCGTGACGAAGGTGCTCTCAAGTATTTGAAAGATATCAAGTGGTGCAGGATTGAAGAGCCCAAGGGATTCAAAATTGAAATCTTTTTTTTTTTAGGTAATTCATGGATTTTTCAAAGTATTCTAAGCATCCTTTCTTTTTCCAAATGATAACTTTTAATCATCTTCATAGTCACAAAGTTATTCATAGTCGGCTCGCACGATTTTGCATTTACGAGATACGTTCTTGGATCCCTTGAAATGTTCAACATGTTCCAAAGTACCTAAATTGGAATCCGTGTGCAGATTGTGGTGGTATGAAGACTCTTGAATCCTTAATCTGTTGCTAGAAGAATTTAATGGAGGGCGGACAACCGATCGAAGATAATGAGATTATTAGAAAGCACGAGGCATAAGAATGCCTCGATTTTCAAGGCCAAAATCCCGAAAGCAATGAAAGTCCATTGAAAACTAGGGGAACACAATAATAACCTGCCAAGGCTACGCGATCTAATGGACATGGAAGATCGAGAAGATGTCGAGGTAACCGAGTTAAGAGTTAGGATGCCTCAAAATACTGTTCCCGAGTTGGCGACATTTGTTGCTTATATTGTTTAGTGGTATGTTGCTTTTATTGTTTATACTTGAACTTCGTAGTAACATTTTGAATATTCGTCTTGAATTTAGGTGCTTGATGTAAAGAAGGGAACATTCAACTCGAGAGAAGGGCCTAGAATCTCATACCAAGGCAAAGCGGGCTATATCTCACCATCTTATAGTTAATAGTCTCTTTTGTTTTTTTACTTCTTTTGGAAATGTGCGAAGGTTTATCAAATGTGATTCGAACTCATCCATCTAAAGTGTTTTGGATTTGGGATCTCTGTGAATGCTATTGATAGCTCATTGTAGTCTTTATAACACAATCTTTTTTTTTTTTTTTTTTTTTTTTTTTTGCAGCCCGACCGAGGATGATTCCGATGTTAATCTTTTTGGAGAGGATAAAGAGGAGGAAAAGAAGGCTTCAGAAGAACTTGCAGCAGCTGTCAAAGCCTCTGGAAAAAAGAAAGAATGTGAGTATGCTCTCCTTAAATTGTGCTTTTGAAACTAAGGCAATTAGTTCTGTGTATGGCCTTGTGGTTTTTTTTTTTGCTAAGAACCATATGCAACCTGTCATTCATTTTAACTTTTTCTCTCACCAGAAGTCTTCAATTTTGTTGGATGTGAATCCATGGGATGACGAGACAGATATGGCAAAGCTTGAGGAAACCGTGAGGAGTGTCCAAATGGAAGGCCTCTCATGGGGAATGTGTAAGCATCTTCTCTCAAATAACTGATTTTGTCAAAACATCTTACCTTCGTCTTAAGTACTTATGCTTCTCTCCTATTTCTATCACAGCCAAACTTGTCGCAGTTGGATATGGTATCAAAAAGTTTCAAATTATGATGACAATTGTGGATGACAAGTCATCCATCGGTTCCATTATTGGATTTTGGTTAAGTGGTCTATGACACTTCACGTCTAAGCAGCGCCTCTACGGTATCACCTAATGCTATGTTTCTCATAATCGTTGTTCGGTTTACCGAGAAGAAAGTGCGTAGCAAAAGCGGATCATTTCCATTTAGCAATGTAACCCAAACCACTATTGGAATGTGTATGCTACTGCCATATTTGTAGGGAAGGCCAATATATGCGTTTTACGATTTATATGATATTTTTGGTCATGTAAAAAAAAAAAATTTCATTTTATTTTCTTTCGTTGCGCAACACACTTTCATACAAGGTGATTTGAAGTTAGCTAGGTAATGCAATTGGAGTGGCAGGTTAACTTGAATGAATGTAGATGTGTTATACTGACAGCTTAATGTGAATGTGAAAAATACTTTCGACAATTCGGTTTCAGCTATAATTTTTTTTTTCAAAATAGTTTTATGCACACAACTTCTAATAAGAGTTGTGTTCCATATTTCAACTACACAAACCAATGGTTGTGAAAGAATGTCTTTACGACATAATTAGGTGTTGTCCAACATAGTTCTACAACACTAACAAGTGTCGTGCAAATCTTATTCATCATACTAATAAGAGGTGTTACATATTTCTACAATACACATCCTGGGTTGTCTAAGATAGTCCTTCAACTTATACAAGTGTTGTGTTAGATATTTCTACGATACACATCCTAGGTTGTCTAAGATAGTCCTTCAACTTATACAAGTGTTGTGTTACATATTTCTACGATACACATCCTAGGTTGTCTAAGATAGTCCTTCAACTTATACAAGTGTTGTGTTACATATTTCTACGATACACATCCTAGGCTGTCTAAGATAGACCTTCAACTTATACAAGTGTTGTGTTACATATTTTTACGATACACTACTTGTGTTGTCCAAGATACTCCTACAACAACAAGAAAGGGTTGTGTTAGGCTTTCAAAAAAAATCGAAAGAGAATCACAACTTTGGCAAAATATTGTCGAACCATGAATCACATCACCCTTAACAACACTTAGTCAAGTATTGTAGAACAGCTTGGACTTTCTACAATACCCCACCTACACAATACACAAAAAAAGCGTTGTAGTAGGGGTACTACAACCCTAATACAGTGTTGTAAATGATGATTTTTCCCGTAGTGCTAGTTGATTAGATCTTTGAGAACTAACCATGCCAACTACAGTAGGCATATTCATTGGGCTACTTTTGGGAACCAACTTAAGCATCTTAGTAGCTTAACTTAAGAGGAGTTATTAATTTAATAAGGGAGTGATTAAGTTGTTGGTGCATTGAAGCTTTGTCACTAAGTCCTCTAAGATTAATAATCTAGACACGCATGTTATTTTGATCACAGTTTAAATTTGTATAGATGAGATTGTTGTTGAGTAATTTAGTATTTAAGCTGTCTGTGTGTCTGAGTATCTATAGAACATCATGCTTCAATGCAAAATCAGTTTCTTAACAATTACCAAGCCAATTGGTAATATTGATACCCTAAGAGATCAATACTAAAAATCAGTGGTACATATTTGAAATACAAAAGAAATTTCGAAATTTCAGATGAAACACGAGATGGCTCTGTTGAGTCTTTGGTGCGGCATTTATAACATTTCGGTCCAATTTGACAGGAATAATAAATAATACGAAAAAAAGTTAGCACACATACAAAAGGCAATCACCCTTTTCACATTATATTTGTAAATTAAATATAAGACTTCACTTGGGATATATAGTTTGGTACCCACTGGATACTCCATCCCTGAACTAGAAAGAAAATGAACATTATTTATCCAATTTCAAATGCCGCCAGAAAACAAATTTCACATTTTTTAGGGAATCACTATCAGTTTCCATAGTTTAAAAAGTTCCATTCAACCAAAACAAGACAGAAAATGGTTAAATTCCTCATAAACAAAAGAGATAAAAACTTGACCATTGCACACATGTGAACAATGAACAACGTTCATGAACTGCACTGCACTGCACCTTCGTCAAATTCAAAGTCATTGTCTTCGTCGGTGTAAATTGCGCCACTATCGACTTCCTCCTTATCTTGTATTTGGATGGCTGCTATTACTTCTTCATGGCTGATGGTTTCGGGTTGAACATCGGTCCTACCCCATACCAAATTTTCATTATGATCCTTTTCCAAAGACTCGTCTAAGATCGTCATTGATTAACTTGAATACCATTATTCATTAGAATCCGTACTTTGCAATGTAAGTTAAATTATATTGGAAGATTCAACAAAAAGAGTGATCAATATAAGTCATACAACATATAATACACCATACCTCATTCTTGGGAGTTCCAAGCGCCTCTTGGTGCTCCACCCGAGAGCGGTTGTAAGTGTTGAAACCATCATCCCGTAATTCTTTCAATTCATCTATAAGTGGTTGCAATGTCAGTTTGAAAAATTATTAGATACAAATTCTTGGATATCCGTAGTGACACCATAGGTTATCTCTCTAACCTAAGACAAACTAATGATATAACATTCACAAGGAGTCTAGTTGAAAACAATAATCTAGTTGAATGCAATTACATAGATTCATAACCAAAAATTGCATGTGACACATTGAAAAATATGCGAAAGGAATATGAAGCAATGTCTTACATTGTAAAATATGTGATATAGAATATGACAAGACAGAGACAAGGGTACCTGCTGACTCTCTTTGATAACTAAACCTCACAAAGAAAGAACATAAAAAAATCTAGTGCAAACCAACCAAAGACATTTAATGCATCAAAAATGGAACAGTTGATTGAACCAATCAACTAACTTTCATCCATAAGTTCCAGAGCTAAGAGACCAAAGCGATAAACAAACTCAGAGTAACTCCTACATGTAGGATAACCTGCAAGACTCATACGAACAGCCTCTAGAATACTCTAAAAATAAATGTGACCTACTGTTAATAATTTGGGGTTTAATTTGGTAGCCATTAAAATTGTTCACAAGAAAATAGAAAATTTTATTAGCAGGTCCTGCTAAATTGAACCATGAGAAATTTATATTGCATTAAGAGAAGAAGGAATTAAACTACTCCCACATCGTAGCAGATGCGAGACACTCGAGTCTCAAACCTTTGAGGTCGATTCAAAGATCTAGGCTTCACACAAAGGATATACTTGAGGGTTTCAATAGGTGCTTTAAGGTATTGCTGGGAAAAAAAAAAACGAATTGCATGTCATTAGCAAGTCTTATATAGCAACAGTTCTACAGATGCTCGAAATGAAGCAAAACAATAAACCATTTTGTTTATATAAAGACTGAAACTGCACGCAAAAAATGACACAAAGTAACCCTGACTATGTATAAGTCTAATTTTCATCCCAAGAAGATAAGAGAAATCTATTTGGCCATTTTTTACTTGGTAACCGGAACTATAAATTTCTGGAATTCACATAAGTCTACAAAGCTATAACAACATGCAAATATTTCGCCCCGTTTTCGATTCCTTCTAAAGATTAACCCACAACTTCACCCGAATATGGTTTTTTTTTTCCTTTTGAGCAGAGCAACAGAACTGATAGATATTTTCTAAAACACTTGAAAAAAGATATCCAAACAAAGTATACCTTAAATCTGGAGTGTATGAAGACCTTGAAGGTTTCTCTGGGGATGAAGCAAAAGGCCAACACCGAAAAAAGCAAACCTTAGAAGATAATATAAGATTGCGGTGCTCCATCACCATATAATCTCTCTCTTTTTCTATAGATGTATGTAACCTACAAAACGAGAACAAAATGAAAAACTAAGAAACTTCCGGTTAAAGAAGAGATGACATCCATATCAAAAAGTTAATGTACAATCACCATACATCATAGAGAGATGACGTCCAGATCAAAAGGTTAATGTACAATCACCCAAATAAAATGTATGGACAACAATGTCATATTGTCTACATCATTCAATCTTGAAAGATTCCAAAAACATAATAGCGGACAACTTCAGATAAATACAAAAAAAGCATCATTGCCTTCCTTTCTTTAATAACATGTATGAACCTATACACAATACCAAAATCACTATGAATATGACTAAAATACCAAAAATAAGATCAACTGTAAGGATCCGAGTTAGGATCTGAAACCACTACAATGAAAATTGGTAAATCAAATTTACATTAAATCTACCGATCAAAAGCTTTTGTAGTCTACTATGAAAACTCTGACAGAAAATTAAACACTCTTTTAAATCATAAACAACAAACTATTATGAACCCAGTGATTTATTCTGGTCTATTGAGAAAAATTAAAACCAAAAGCCCCTTTTCAATCAACAAAAAAAAAAAAAAAAAAAGTAAAAAAAAAAAAAATGAAAAAAATCAACAAACCCTGACATCCAGAATCAGAAACTATAATATTAAAGATCTGAAACAAATCAAGGGTTTGATAAAATTACCTTTAACAGAAAGAAAAGAAAAAAAAATTGTTTTCTGAGATAATGTATGAGATGAAGGTCTCTTTTATAAGCAAAATCTATTCACATCGAAAGAGATTTTGAAAGAATAATTTGTGGAAATGCAGGAGCGGGAGATGAAAAAAAAAAGAGCGAATTTTTAGAGCTCAATTTGTAAAAATTTCGGGAGAAATATGCTTCTGTTATCAATACCTATTTTTGAGGGAAAGAAATCTTGGGGTTAGCGGGAGATGAAAATAAACCGAGGGAATTTTTGGAAAATTTTCGGGGAACAACTTTCTGCTAATAATACCTATTTTTTAGGGGAAGAAATTTTTGGGCGAGCGGGAGATGAAAATAAACGGAGGGAATTTGGAGCAAAAATCTATGAGTAGTATCTTGCGGATCTGGGAACGAAATCTGTGGTGCCTATCAGGCTAAGGGTTCATGACACCCCGATAACTACAATGTTATATGCCGCTACAAAATAAAATGTCTTAACTTTATTTTCAAGAGGTTTCTGTGGGATGGTGTTTTTCTTGATAAGAAGACTAGTTGTCCCATTGGATGGGGTCAAGTGTGTGCTCCTTCTAAAGAAGGGGGTCTTGCTGTTAGAGACATTGCCACCACAAATGCAGCAGCACGGATGAGACACATTTGGGAGTTGGCTTCAAACAAACAATCTGTCTGGACTGAATGGATAAAAGCAAATCTCATCAAGGTAAAAAAATACAAAAACTATTTGATGAGAAAAAAACACCACAAAAACTACCTAACGGCTGGTACCAGCATTAACGGGGCTAGTACCATTTCATATAAGATATAAAAGAGTTGTAAGTGATCCGGGCCATTGTACTTAAATGGTGTCAACCCTGCTATTATTGGGGCTGCATTTTGGGGGCTTACTATGATAGTTATAACCAAAATGTGGATATGGGGACCTAATTTATATAAAAGTTCAAAAATACCCTCAGTAAATTTAACTTATTACCTTTTTGCCCTTCTATTAACTAATTAATATATAATTAAAAAAAATAAAATTATTAAACAAAAAGAAACCGACAGCCTCTTTAATTCTTCTCTTTTTTTCCTACTTTCCTCTCTTTGTTTTCTTCTTCTCTTCTTCCTTTGTGATATGGATGGGAACTGGAAATCTTAACCGCAACAAATTGTTTACTAATCTTCTTTTGTGTTTGAAAGTTAATCCAGTAGGAGAGTTTGCGGCTAAATTTTCCTAATCGTAATTTGAGAAACCAAGCCGTAAATTTTATTTCCTAACCAATATGTGTGTCATGGCTTGGTAGATTGCTCAAAGTCCCATTTGTATTGGTCACGACTAGGTTATTTCTAGATGTATCTTTTTCTGTGTTTGAAAATCAATCCAACGATAATGTTTATGTTTAGGTTATTCCTATCTGTATTTTGAGAAACCAAACCGTAAATATAATTACCTAGCCATAATGAGTGTTACATTTTAGTCGATTGCTGAAGGTCCCATCCGTAAAACTCTTTGCGTCTGGGAATGACAATTTTTCCTGGCCGTTTTTTCATGTTACAACTTGGTTTTGACCAGCTTTCCAAACTGCAATTACTTATTTGGTTTAGTTTTTGAAGTTTTATTTGTTAGGATTTGAGCAATGTTATATATAATTTGATGTGTAATCAATTTTGAACAAAATAAATGAATGGAGAAAGAAAAGATCACAAGAAGTAACACCTTCTAATGTCCCGACTCCGTAACCTCATCACCCAAAATCATTGGATGTTTATGTCTAATCTCGTTCTCTGTTGAGTTTAAATCTTTCTCGAGGTGAGGACTTATTTACTCGATCTCGACGTGTGCTCCCTACTAGCTTTGAGATCATGGACTATCAATTGCTAGTAGACGTTATATTTTTCCATCTGTATTATTAATTGGAAATTATAATCGAGATTAAATGATCGTTAACTGCATTGTAACTAAACATTTCATTTTGTTAATTATCCAAAATCACTTTTTTTTGTATTGTACATCCCATGAAGCGAAAATTATTATTGATTGCGCTTTAACCCAATATTTGGTATTTTTATTGATTGGAAACCATAATTGAGACTTATAATCCCACGGTGGATTACTGAGCTTGCTCGGTAACCTTAATTCGAACATGTACCAAAAATCGAGATAATTATCCAAAATCGGGTTACTTAGGGCACAATATACATCTCACTGAAAATGATGCTTAATACGTTTAGTTTAGTTGGACATGGTTCCGACAGACAGAGGTGAATAGGGATAACTTTGAGTTCGATTTGAAGTCGAAGAGTTAAGGTAGTGAACAGAACTGTCAGAAAGGAAGTGAGGATTTTTTTCTTAAAAGTAACGAGATCCGAAACCGAGTCAGACGATTTAAGCAAGAATACAAAACAGTTAGGAAAAGACCTATGACTGTCGGTCAATAGAAAACAACCTACAATGTTTTAGTTTCAACCACAAATTTCTTATTGTGGTTGAACGACGATTAATTGACTATTATGTACGTAGGAGAATGAATGTTAGCCGCAAAGCATTAAACTATGCAATAGTCTTTTTGCAACCGCAAATGGTTGTCGTGGACGTACTTATTGGAATATTAAGTGTTCACACACAAGCAGCCGAGGTTACCATGCAGTGAGGGGCCGAGGCAATTCACCAGCTAGCTAGAAAAGAGGATGAACTCTAGCTTTTAAGTAACTACCGTGGACTCAATTCAAGAATTCAAGACTTAACCAAAGATAAGTGCACTAAGTAATCACGATTTTGATTTGAATTCAAATATGTTGTTGATTTAAAAAAAAAAAAGACTTTTTATTTTATTTTTGTAAATATGGACTTTGGAAGACAATCGACAAGTAAGGGAAACTATCTCGACATGACCATACGGCCATACTTGACCCGCGCGCTCTTCCTTATTATTGGATCAAACTTGACAAATGTAAAACAAAAAGCTAGTTGAATCTTCCACAAATATACTTGGCGCGCCTTATACAAAGCTCTTCTGTAACATCTTCATAATCGGACCCAGGGTACATGCATTTTTTGTATTGATCATTGTAACACTCTTCGTAAGTCCTCTTACAACCAATCTTGCCTAATGGAGGAATATCCCTTTGACACCGGGCGATCTCAAATGGTGTATGTTGTGTTTTGCAGACATCGAGAAAGTAGTTGAAATAGTAATAGTAACAACGATTGTAAAAGGGTGTCTCGCCAGGTACAGGAGCAAAGGCTGGAACGCTAGGAATGGGAGGACTTGCAGGCTCTGGGTATGTGCTAGACTGTGCCATGACCATGTTCGTAACGAATAGCATTGCCACCATCGTGATCGGGATCGCCATCATCAAATTCGTCTTCCTTGCCATCTTTTTTTGTAGGTACTATAAGTATTTTCTTGCCTGCTTTATGGTACATTGTTCTTGCTTTCATCCACTTTTTATAAGGGATGATGATGCACCATATTTGAAGTTATTAGTTGGCCAAATTAATGGTGGAAATTGATGGTATTAACGTATGGGTGCATGTATAGTAACGCTTGAAGACTAAATGCTTAAGTTTTAGAAACTCAAAGAAAACAGTTTAGGAAATAATGGCGTATTTGATAAAAAAAATATTTATCGAAACAAAGTGGCGTATAACATGGTTTAGAAATCTTGGATGTATAGAAAAAAATAATCGAATGTTTTGCTCGACATATGGGGAGTTTGGTTTTAAATTCTTGACCATTTGAGGAATTTCTCCACCTAACATAAGATATTTGTGAAAAAGTAACAAATAAACTAATGTGGAATGATAGTGAGAAGAATGCAATACGGAGATTGCTTGGGATGAGAAGAGACGAAAAGGATGAGAATTGACGATATTAATCAAGAGATCAAAGAAAAGATAAAAGAGATAAAAGATAATCGTATTAAACGATAATAATATTGATTGATAATAATAAAATTGATTACCCTAAGACAATTGTACGCCGTTTATATAGGCTACTCGTTTTGTAGCAAGACCTCGATACTTTGTTCCCCGCTTATTGAGTTTGCTGCCTTATCTGTAAAATGTTCTCTTGAAAATTTTATCGGGACAGTCTGTAAAGGAAAAGTGCAATGATTTGTTTAACAAAATGGTAGTTGTTTATGTTCATAAAACCTTTAGTTAAATAGCATCTAATCCACAAACAAGATTTATAGGGGGACTTCACACAGTTCCAGAAGAAAGGAAAAGGAGAACTGAAAGATAGAACTTTTCTCTTGACTACTGTTGCGGAAGCAAGCATCTCTGAAAAATGAAACACAAATATTATCAATCTGGTATATTATGAGGTGAATGCAAACCATCCTTCTTACAGTCATTAACAGTACCTCTCTTTTTCTAATTGGATTTTCATATGGGCTTCCATGTCTCCTTCTTCCTCGCCAAAGTGGCGAAGGTACAGAAGTGGGATATTCTTGTTGTGGTCTATGACTCTCTTGCGCAGGAATTGGATAAGAAACAGGAGTTAAGCATTCTTGTTTCGGTCCACGACTCTCTTGTGCAAGAATTGGAGAAGCAACAGGAGTGATGCATTCTTCTTTTGATCTGTGACTCTCTTGCGCAGGAATTGGAGAAGCAACAGGGGCGAAGCATTCTTCTTTTGGTCCATGACTTTCTTGCTCAGGAATTGGAGATAGAACAGGAGCAAAACACTTCACTTTTGGTACATTACTGTCTGGCGCAAGAATTGGAAAAGGAACAGGAGAAAAATACTCTTCTTCTGGTCCATGACTTTCTGGCGCAAGAATTGGAGATGGAATAGGAGCAGACACTCCTCTTCTGGTCCATGACTTTCTGGCGCAAGAATTGGAGACGGAACAGGAGCAAAACACTCTTCTCTTGGACACCCATTTCCCTTGAAAACTTTTACAAGAAACTGCATTCCACCATCATGCCTAAACACTAGGAAATCTTACTTTTTCAAGCAGTTCTCTTGCACAAATTTCTCCCAGCCATCCTCGGGGTAGGTTCCATTTTCAGTTTTGTTCACTTGTACAACCCAAGATGCTCCATTAGGGCCTTGAAGAATTGCCCATTTACATGCCGGAGATTCTGTGGGTAATCTCTGACAGAATGCTACAGGAATGCGCTGAAAACCCGAAAAATAAAATATTATGTTCACTACATGTAGGTAATTGTTGGAATATCAAAATAATTTGTAATTAGGAAATTAATTAAATAACTGTCTAGGAAAATTTAAGTGTAGAAAATTAGATTACTTGTAGAAATAGTTAATGTATACTTGCAAGTCAAAAAGTATACTTGTAGTATACACATGTATTCTTGGAAGCCAAGTAGTTCTAGCCTATATAAAGGCAGATGAATATCCATTGTAATTGTGTGAACAAGAAATAATACTAATAACTAGTTTACAGAGAACTACTCTTGCTCCACCACTTCTATCTTCTACTATCTACTAGGAGCTCTGTATGAGCAACTCTAACACTAGCTCATACATCTCCACACTACCTTCTACTTCTATCAATATTATCGATAATCAAGATTCTTACAAAAATAAACATGGTATCAGAGCAGGTTCGGTTCATATGGGGGTCAAAAAAAAGAAGAACAAGAAAGAATCACTTCCTAATAAGTGATCAAAGAGAAGTTCAAGCACATAAGAATCAAATTTGTTGAAGTACTACTGAAGATGCAAACACTACTAAGAAGATTTCAACTGTTCCAATTGTCATCAAAGAAAAAGATGGAAAAAGTATATAAGAAGGAGAACAAGAAGAAACAAATAATAATAATATTGCTACTGAGTTCCTAGGCAAAAGCGTCTCTATGAAGATGAGAAAAAAATGGAAAATTCATCAGCTAGATTTTAAATCTGCGTTCCTAAACGGCGAGTTAGAGGAAGAAATATATATTGAGCAACCACAAGGTTTCGTCAAGTCAGGAGAAGAATAAAAAGTTCTCAAGTTAAAGAAAGCTCTATACGGGCTAAAACAAGCACCGCGAGCGTGGTACAGTCGCATTGACAAATACTTCACTGATTCCGGATTCAGGAGGAGTCCAAATGAACCAACTCTATACATCAAGAGTACAGATGCAGGTTCAATTATTGTTTCGATGTATGTAGATGATCTTATCTACATAGGGAACAATGAGTCTCTACTTCAAGAATCAAGTTCCTATACAAATATGAACAGTAATACATATTACACTTGTTACCAGGTAACGAATAATGGTGTTCATTCAAACACAAAGTTACAATGCAGCAAACATACATTGGATATCAGATTCTAAGTTAATTCCGAAAAGCAATCAGAGAGTCATAGTTGTGGATTTTCTAGGTAAACATGTAATTGTTTGCTTCATGATCCATAATAGAAGGAGACATAAATCGATATAACTATCAGTTCTCACAAGTCTATTCGCCTGTCTTTGAGACTAATGCTCGTAATAGTGGTGCATCTTCTCATACTGGGGTTAATCAAGAGTATAATGCATCCAACGTTATGTCTCCTAATCTAGAGAATGATCAGATTTTTTCAGACTTCTCCCGGTAAATGTGTTCTAACTCTCTTTAGCCCAAAAAATGGATTGTCAAGCAGATTACGCAAATTAGAGAAAAGTAAATTAAGAGTTCTATATCCATTAACTAAGAAGATTTTGCTAATGGGAGTAACGTAAATTAAGATTTTTATATCCATTAACCACAATCATAAATTTTGGCCACCGGAAGACTTCTAGCCTACCAATAACATGACCTCAAATAGCCCAAATCTTGTCATCGACAATGGTTAATAACATGACCTCAAATAGCCCAAATCTTATTAATTAAGATGATTGGTAAAGCTGCTAATCAGGGTCTTCTTTCTGGATTTCAAGTAGCTACTAATGGAACAACTGTTAACCATCTACAGTTTGCAGATGACTTAATAGTTTTTATTGATGATACGGAAGATCAAATTATAGCTCTGAAAAATATTCTTTTTGGCTTCCAGTTGGTGACTGTCTTAAAAGTTAATTTTAGTAAGAGTGCAATAGTTGGCATAGGAGATGATAATATATTGGTGCTCATTGTTCTGCAATTTTTGGCTGTCAGCTGACTAATTTTCCTATTAATTATCTAGGCATTCCTTTGGGTAGTAAATCCAAAACAAAAGCTGTGTGTGATTTATTGATTACCGGATGTCAGCGGAGATTGAGCACTTGGAGGAGAAGATATCTTTCTAAAGGCCAAAGACTGTTATTCATAAACAATGTCTTATAAAGTATGCCAATTTACAACCTATCTATATTTCAAATGCCAATTTCTGTTGTTAAGACTCTTGAGAAGATTATTAGAAGATTTCTATGGAGTTCTTCAGATAACAATAAGAAGAGGAGCTGGGTGGCTTTTTCAAAAGCAAATATTTCAAAAGCTAATGGTGGTATTGGAATAAAAAACTGAAATTGGTGAATAAGGCATTATATTGAAAATGGATATGGAGGTATGGAAAGGAAAAAGATGCTCTCTAGAGAAAACTAATTTGGGAGAAATTGGGAGGTAATCAACTTTCTTTCTTTCCTAATTCAAATTCAAAAGATGTTAAACATAGCCTATGGGATGGGATCTTAAAAGCTAGAGATTATGTCCATGATAATACATCTCTTACTATTAAGAATGGTAAGAGCATTCTTTTCTAGTTAGATAATTGGGTTGGAGGACGTCTTCTTAAAGATTCTTTCCGTCTATTTTTAAACTATCAAAGAATAGAATGGCTACTTTTTTTGATATGCTTAATCAACAAGTTTCTTGGAGTTTTGAGTTTAAGAGAGATCTGAATGAAATAGAAGTGGGTGAAATTGCTTTTCTTTTTCATATTCTTGATGGACTTGCTCAGAATATCCATAACTCTATGGAAGAAGATACAAGGAAATGGGACTTTGGCAATGAAAACTCTGTTGCAAACTGCTATTCTTCTATGGATGTAGATGGTTTCCTATTTTTTCCTCACATGCAGATTTTGAATCATAAGGTTCCCTTAAAAGTGTCATTTCTGGTTTGGGATTTATGTCACAATGGTGCTCCAACTTTGGATATTCTGCTTAAAGCTGGATTAGTGAATGATAGTCAGTGCCTTCTATGCTCAGATGTTGAGGAATTTCAAAATCATTTGTTTCTCCACTGTAAGGAAACTATGAAACTCTGGAACTACTTTCTTGACAGTTTTGGTGTTAACTGGGTCTTCTCAGAAAGTGTGAAGACAAACATTTGGGAATGGAGGAACAAAAAAAGCAAATCAATGGTGAAGAAGATTTGGGGAATTCTTCCTTTTGCTATCTGGTGGAACATTTGGAAGGAGAGAAATTGTAGACTCTACAATAACAAGAAGAGAAACTTGAACCAGCTCATTGTTTCTGTTAAATGCACTTTGTTTAATTGGTCTGTGCATACTAAGTTGTTTGAGGGATACTCCCTTAGAGCAACCACAGTGGCAGACTAAAACAAAATATTTGGTCGAAAACCCAGACACTACGGAGAGGAGTAAAGAGCAAATACCAGAGTAAAACCAAATACTAGAGTACATTTAGTCTTTGGTTTGGTTTTAGTTGGGCGTAAGGTTTTGATTGCGCCTGATTTGGGCGTAACTATAAATTGCACCTGATGGTGAGGCATAAGGTACAGAAATAACAAATTCTTCTCGTGGTCCATGACTCTCTTCAGCAGGAATTGGAGAAGCAACAGGAGTGAAGAATTGTTCTTTTGGAACAACGACTGGAACTCGATGAATGTAGAAGTTCATTAAATACTTTGCATCTGGAAGTCTATCAATGAGTTTTAAAATCACATAATCCCCAACTTTCAGGTTGTGGAAAGTGGAAAACTTTGGATAGCCTTTAGTGAAATAGTAATGAGATACATTTGAGGTGACACTGCTATCGGAAGAATTGCTCTCGCCACTGCTACACCCTGAACTCTCATCCTTTTCGAGTTCCGCGTCATCATGGGTAGGCTCTGCAACGCCGCTCTCTGTCTCGAAAAATGATATTTTCTGACTGCTCGCAAGTTTGGCAAATACGTTCGTACTACTGAGAGCCTGGACAGAATACAAGGGCGCATTCTCGGAAAAGGAACAAGGAAATAAACGATCCAGGACAAGGTCAAGAGGAGAGCCGTACGTACCCGCATATTGGATGAACTAAAAGTCGGCAGAACCGTGGAGTCTGAATGAAAGCCGCCCGCACGATCTTTAGATCTTAGCTCCTTCACTAGGGGACTGTCCGCGTCCAGACCGACGGATTTCCTTTTGGTTAAAGAAGTATCCCTCAACAACGGATGTTTTGCTAAAATCTCGGCGGAAGGCCTACCACGAGTGTTCTCCACTATGGCTTTCACAAATTCCTGGATGACGAGGAATACACTCTTCCAGAATGCGTTATACTTGGAGGTAGTCGACGGATTTCGTTCCGAAAGCAAGAAAGGGAGACTTCTGCCTGGCGCAAGAACACTAGCATCAAGAATGTCCGATAATGGATCCTCTAGAGCTGCCAGCTGACGAACGAGAGGGACCCCTTGGTCGAAACCCATATGCCGAACTGCTCGCTCAATATTATAAGAGACTGCCTGACACGATCTTCGAAAGAAAGACGGTATATATCCATACGTACAACTTCGCATGAATACAATCTCACCGACGCCTAGATTCCCTCCATCAGAAAGCAAAGACATGTTTGGAGAAGAAGCAAAAGTATTAACCTGGGCTATGGATGTACACACTGGGGCCCATGGACGAAAATTAGCGGCGCACGAGTTATCAAGGAAATCAGCCCGAGTTTACGCCGGCTCTTGGCGCCTATTCGACCAAATGAAGTATTCTCGAACTACCCCAAGAAGCGGGAAGTGAAACCAACGATTGAGGAGCATATCTTTCAAAATGCTCCCATAGCCACGCTTGGAGAAATGAAACATGAACATACGAATCCACTTTCATGTAACCGTTTGAAGCACGCATGTTCATAGCCAAATGATCCAAGTGTGTGTACAGAGAGCCGAGAAACAAGCCGCCAATGGGGAGAAAGACTCCTTTCGCCAATCTTATAGCAAAATTGATGAGTTCCAGCCTTATCTCCTTCTTACTAGAGCCATCATCGAAAATATCCCGGGATAACCAGAGAGCCAAGAATGGTGCGACATGGAGTGTACTATTCTTCTGATCCGGTGCCAGCTCATCGGGAAACCATTGAGACATCCACCAGGCATAGAAACACTTCATCTCGTTCTCCTTTCGGTCAAACCCTTTCGACTTCGCAACCAGGGCGGTACGCATTTTTTCCTCATCATCAGACAACTTGGTTTTAAGGTTTCCTGTCATGGGAAGATTCAGCAGGATAGCCACACTTTCTAAGGATATGGTCAGTTCTCCCCACCTACATATGGCCGTATGAGTATCTGGACACCACCTGGGGATGAAGGCAACCAAGCTCGGGATGTGTTTCCTAATATGAAGTGATGCAGAGGCTGCGACAGCATCAATGATTTGCGCCTTGGTCAAATTAGCTCTTACGCACTCTTGACTTATCATAAAGTGCACCTATTTATCAAACGAACGCTGTGGACTCACTGGGATTTTTAAATCAATAAGAGAGGCGGAATAATCTTTCCTGTGAGGGCAAATCCGTATTATATTTCCGGGAGGAACCGACCGGTCCCCTCCCTCACTCTCCGAACCGGTCAGAAGCAGTGGCGCATGCTTAAGTGGACTTCTCCTAGAAGAGACTATCGTGAAGAATTCATCAGTCACGTTTGAATTGGAGTTACCAACATCCTTCGGCATGGCAGAATTTTTCTCAAGCGACATCAATAATAAAGATTCTCTCACAGTACTTCCGCTTTCCAAACAACTACAACGAAACAATAAGAAAAGAGATTATTACGAAAAGCGCACGAAAATTATTTTCACCCAAGACACAAGCCAGTTTGTTTCAAGGACGTACCCTGTGGCGTAGAATTCTTGTCCAACCGAGGAGGAGTGACCCACCAGGGGAACCATGCCCACGACCACACCAAAACAAGGAATAAACCCTAAAAACTAGGTTATCGTGGGAAAGGGATGGCAAATTACTATCGCGTGATTACCTTACACAACGAGTTGAGGAGGTCAACATTACTATGATATTCATGCCTAAGTAATACTATGAGCGTGTGCAAGACATACCTGTGGCTAGGATTCACACCAACATGTTCTACAAGGTCATAAAAGGTACGCCTACAACTAGGGTTTTCACCAACACAAGAAAACAAAAGGGAAGCAAGACAAAGAAGAAGTACTGGAAGACGTACATAATCTGCTCGTCCGCTTCATTGCTACCAAGCGAACCAAAAAAAAAAAAAAAGAGAGAGAATAATGAAGACGTGAATCAAAGGGAGAGGCAGGCAATCCTTTTATAGGTATGATACTTGGGAGTTTGAACAAGGAGAGGATCTCCAATTTTGATCCAAGAAAGTAAAAAGGGAAACCGGTCCCGCAAAGACCAATTTCCACGTCCAAGACCACTCACGCCATACCGCGACCCCACCACCCATGTATTCCATACCTTGCCACGGCCCCAGCCAAACCCTCGCTCCATCACCGCGGCCCTATCACGCCTACCGCCCTTGCACGTACCACCATGCCATTGTCGCGGCCCATCCTTCCAGGCCATTCGCTACATTGCCGCGGCCCCACCACGCCTAGCCGTCCGTGCACGTCGCGTCTTTCCAAGGCCACACTATGCCGAGCCGCCTGCTCCACTGTCGTGACCCTATCATCCACGCGCGTTTACCTTACCAAGACCACGCCACCTCTTGGCCCCTCGAGCCAAGTCGTCCACTTGCGTCGCCTTCCAAGACCGCGCCCCCTTTGCCTTGGAGATGTATGACCATACCAAGCCGATAACTTTCGTCTCACCATTCCACGGTCTGCATTCCAAGTACAACTTACGCAGGGCTGCCAACACGGGAAGCCAAACTCTCTTTACCACTCAAAAAGGTTAGTCGGATTCTCCTGACCATCTTTGGAATGATTTACACCTCGATTCCGTCCTTGTCTGTCACCATCATATGCTTACCTCGCAACAAGGCACCTGTTCCGAGCTAAGCAGGGGACTTAATGTTGATGGTGGTTTTTAGCTTAGGGTTAAAATCGTAAAACACTAAACCCTAGCGGATAAATGATGTCACAACATTTAAAGTAACAAGCATTTACTAGGCACATTTACTGATACCTTTAATGTGTCCTTAAATAATTACCGGGGTATCTTTTTCAAATTAGGGTTACGACAAGCCAAACCCTAATTCCCACGTGTGCCAATGGCAAATCATGCCAGACACACCGACCGCGCCAAAGCATGCCAACCATGCTAGCCGCACCTCTGTGCCAATGGCAAATCATGCCAGCAACACCGACCGCGCCAAAGCATGCCAACCATGTTAGCCGTCTGTGCCAATGAAAAATCATGACAGCCACACCGACCGAGCCAAAGCATGCCAACCATGCTAGCCGCACGTCTGTGCCAATGGCAAATCATGCCAGCCACACCGACCGCGCCAAAGCATGCCAACCATGCTAGCCGCACCTCTATGCCAATGGCAAATCATGCCATCAACACCGACCATGCCAAACCATGCCAGCCATGCTAGCCGCACCTCCGTGCCAATGGAAAATCATGCCAGCCACACCTACTGCGCCATGCCAAACTCACCTCGCCATGGCCCCATGCCGCACCACCATACTGGCCTTCACTACGCGGCTATCAAAACGAAGGCATTCAAAAATCAACGGTTGCCCTTCAATCCCAGGAGCGAATCCTGGCCGTCTAATGTTACCAAACGACCATTACCCCAAAATCCTAGCTTGGTCACGCACCTAGCCCAAGCTAGTCACACCATGCGCCTATGGCAAACCCTTGTCCCCACATGCCAAGCCAAAACCACTCCTAGCCCAAGCTAGCCACGCCATGCGCCTATGGCAAACCCTTGGCCCCACATGCCAAGCCAAACCAAAAACCCTAGCTTGGTCACGTACCTAACCTAAGCTAGTCACGCCATACGCCTATGGCAAACCCTTGGCCCCACATGCCAAGCCAAAACCAAACCTAGCCAAGCTAGCCGCGCTATGCGAAACACACTTCGCCTTGGCCCTAGCCATGCTAGTCACATCATGCCAAGACAAACGCCCTTGCCTTGGCCCTAGGTATGCCATGCGTCCATGGCAAACCCTTGGCCCCACATGCCATGCCAAACCAAACCTAGCCAAGCTAGCCGCTCCATGCCAAATGAACTTTGACTTGGCCCTAGCCATGCTAGTCACATCATAATAAGCCAAACGTTTTCCTTGGCCCTAGCCACGCCATACGCCCATGAAAAACCCTTGGCCCCACATGCCAAGCCAAAATCGCAACTAGTCAAAGCTAGCCACGCCCAAGGAGAACCCTTGGCCCCACATGCCAAGCCTAACCACACCCTAGCCGCACCATCCTGTTGGCCTTCCTTACGCGGACACCAAAACGAAGGCGTACAACAATCAACGGTTGCCCTTCAATCCCAGGAGCAAATCCTAGACATCTAAGGTAACCAGACGACACATGGTAACCTTTGGCCCGAAAACCTAAGTTTGGCCACGCCAAACCTTGCCATGCCAACGACATGCTGATAGGTGTCTAAAACACCTAATTTACTATCGAGTAGTTACGCTTTTTTTGCGAGTTTTCGTGTAAATTATGTGTTTTATGTTTGATTTTGAGTTTATTAGGTGCAATGGAGTCATTGGGAGCAAAAGAAGGAGAAATCATTCATTTGGAGCGAAAATGGTGAAAAGACCTATTCACAGGCGAGTAATACTTGGAACCAGACTAAGGCACGCGAAAAGGAGGCAAACATTATTGGGACCTAAGCCAAAAGATTAAGGGGAAACTCTATTTTGAAAGAATACTAGAGACGGCTAGTTAAGGTTAAGGGATAACCATGTGTTAAAAACACCCAATCCGGGGTAGCTCTTAGGAGTGGGGCGTCATTATCTTCATTTCCTACACTAAACCTAAAAATCAGAGAAGACAATCACTATTCTTCTTCTTTGTCTGAAGATAGCAGCTGTGGATGTGTGAGATGCTGAGAGAATCGGAGAATTGGTGATGAAATTGAGAGGGGTTTCGAGCTTGGCTGCGTCTGGTGATAATTTGAGTCTATAAATTCAAGAATAAGTTGATATTGCTCGAACCTAAAAGAGGAAATGGAGGCGACTGGGATAGATCGATGTGGTTGTTTGAAGGTCTGTTAGATGGGTTTGATGGACGAAGAAATTGAAGCAGAGAGAAACACTGAAGTTAGGGTTTCGAAGAGTAATACGGAGATGAATTTTCTGGTGGTTTTACACAGTTGAGCTTTGCCGAGAATCTAAGATGTTGGTTTTGTCGAGAAGAATAAATTGAATCTCTGGGTTGAAGATTAAAGTGATTGATCCAGTGATGAAGGAGATGGGTTCGATCTGTGAGAGGTGATTTTGCTATTGATGGTGAATTGAAGGGTTGAATTAGAGATTTGGTCGATTAAGGAGCAAAATAAGAAGACCCTGTTGCTGCTGATATGAGAGAATGAAACTGTGAGTGTGTGTTGTTGTCTTCCATGGGTTCTGGTGCAAATTGTCCGTGAAATGGAGAAGCAGGTGGTACTAGTAGTGTTGTCTTGAGGTTCTGGTGATGCTATGAAGAGATGATGGTTTCTGAGAAGTCAGGTGGGATATGAATGTTTTGCAGCTGGAGTAATTGGTTATGTATGAGTGACAGGAGGTGATTCTGGTGATGATTAGAAGGGTTTATGAGATTGGACTTCTGTGGCAGTAGGATGTGAGATATGGGTTTGTTTCAAAAAGCTTTGTTTCTAGTGATGCACTGCTGGTGGTTGCTAGTATTGAGGATATGAGGATATGGAGATGCAAGCTATGGTGAATGTGCAGCTACAATCAGGTGGTATGTCTGTTTAGAAGCTAAGGCTAAGAGGTTTGCAGGTCTGTGAATATTGGTGGTAGCAATTTGTGCTTGATTTGATGTCACAGGTGCGGTGGCCTGAGCAGATGGAGGTGCTATTGAATTGGCAGTAATGGGTTCGAGCTGTTGTTGGTTATTGTGCAAATGGGTTTGAGGAGTAAAGTTAGCTGGGAGATGTTGCTGCCATGGATGTTTGTGAGCTCATATTGCAAGTGGAAATGAATTGAATTGGTGGCGTTGTGCTGCGAGGCAACAAAACTGTGGCTGCAATTGGAGATAAGGCAAGGAAATGATGCAGTGAGCTGAGTTGTAGCTGTTGCAGGTGTATTGAAATGGTGCACTGAACTGGTGCT
Source organism: Papaver armeniacum (assembly GCA_023531295.1). Lineage (NCBI taxonomy): Eukaryota > Viridiplantae > Streptophyta > Magnoliopsida > Ranunculales > Papaveraceae > Papaver > Papaver armeniacum. The sequence continues at coordinate 701,891 of JAJJWW010002017.1, read as the reverse complement.
CTAGCTAGTGGTGGTTGTGTTATGATGAAAGTGGTGGTGAACTGAATTGCAGGCAGTTTAGCTGGTGTTTGTTGGTGCTTGAAGTGAACTCTAGGCCTGAGATGAAATGGCTTAACTAATGAGATGTTAAAGCTGTAGGAAGAGTTGTAGGATTGCATTGATGGGTACAAAGGTTGATTGTTGCAGAAAACTCAAGAGCTGAGCAGCAGATGAGATTGCAGTGGATTTGGGATAGGACTGGTGGATGGGATATTGCATAAGAATTGGGTTGAACTGGAGCTGATGTTACAACTGAACAGAAGAGAAGGATGCAATGCCATCATGGCTGGAATGAAGTTATGATGTGCTATCATTATGCAGCAATGCCCTAGCCTATGCAAAATGGCTATGGCCTAGAACAAGTCAGCTGAGTTAGCCCTAACTCAGACCTGACTCAGTCTGACTGGCACTAGCTGATTAACTCAATGACATCACTGAGTTGAGTCAACTGACTCAGTACCTTTACACGGTTTGACTCAATAACTTGACCCGAGTTGACTCGACCGAGCTGACCCGTTGACCGGTGACCGGGTGGACTTTGCCGGTCACCTGAGATACTTTCCGGTGCCGAACTCCGGCCAATTTCCGTCCATAATCCCAGTTTTCCGGCGGCGAATTTTGGACATAATTTTACATGGGTTTTTCTCACACATGGGCTTGGTGGACCACTTGGAGATGGGTTTTGAGAAGACCTAATATTGGAAGGAATATCCTTTATGGAAATTGAGAAACATATAAAAAGAGAAGACCTTTACCTAATCGAAATATATCTTTTTATCATTTCTTTTGCCTCTACTCTTGTTCTAGGGTTTAGAACCATGAAAGATTTTCTCTTCCTTCTTGTTATGAACTCCATGAATATGAGCTAGAGTTTTCTTTTGGTTATGGATTAGTTGGATTTCCAAACATGAGTTTTTGTGCAATAAATTAGTTTTCTCTCATATTATCGTTTATGATTCACCATTAATATTGTCATATGAGTTGAATTCTATTTAGTCGAGTCGCGAATCGATTGAGTTGCCTTCATCTTTATTGCTAGATTAGGGTTATTATACGCAAAAGTGATAATTCCTGTTTTGCAAGTAGCATAAATACGATTATAGTTTGTAGCGATATATTCTTATGATCATATGTGAGTCATAACCTTTGTTAAATCGGATTAGTGCTTTTACACGTTCGATTGCTTTGATTGGCCTAATTTCATAGAACCTAATGCATCTAGGGAATTAAACTTGATTCGTGATTTTACACGTTAGGTTGTTCCTTTAGATAGAATTTATATTCGCATCTTTTAACGTGTTTGTTTATGACAAGAGGAGATTAGCGGGATATTCTTGCGATCAAGGTATTCTAGGGCCTTTGATAAAAATTGAGATTAAAATATTAATTCTAGTTATTGTGTTGAAAACATGTTTGTGATTGAAGACGAAATCCATGACCAATATTTTCTCATCCTTGATTTGATTTGTTTACTTTTATTGTTTGCTTTTATTTTATTTTAGTTTATAAAAATCAGAAAATCCCCCGTGTTACTTATAAGATACCGAAACATATTGACAACCAAGACCTCTCTGTGGGAACGATCCTTTCTTTCCCTTGCTTCATTATATATTTTGAGTAGTAAGAAAGTGTAATTTATATTTGTGTCGGCTGACAACCAATCAAATTTTGGCGCCGTTGCCGGGGAGGCAGCGCTTGTCACTTGTTTTTGGTTTCTTATTTTCTGGGTTTTAACCTTGGTTTCAGAATTTTATTTTAGGTGCTTGTTTCTCATGGAAGGAGCATACTACATGGATGGATACGGTTTTCAACAACCTCAACACTACGACAACTACCAATTCTAGGGGTATTTTCGAGTGTTCTAAAAAAGTTTCTTATAATAATATTTGGATCCGCAAAAGAGTATGTGCCTTACAACAAAAAGGAGGAATATGTTGAGAATGAGACCGGTTTGACCAATATTGTGGAAGACCCAATTGAGCTTGCAAATGATTGTAATGATGATGTTTATGTCGAGACTTTGGTTAAGGCAGAAACGGACGAAGAATGGTTGCAAGGTTTGATAGAGGACCATGATATACAAGAGGTGAATAATTCACTTGAGTTTTTCAAGGATGAAGATGATCCGGTAATACAAGAGATTGTGCAAGGTTTGTCTAACCCTTTGCCTATTGTTTCTTCTCCTTTACCTCTTGTTGGTTTGAATGTATGTGCTTCGAGAATATTGTTGAATGACTTTATTTCTCGTTTTCCGCCATTAGAGATACTTGATTCTCATACTATGCAGGTTTTGGACCAAGAAACCGTGGAAGTACCCGATTTCTATATTCTTTATACACTTCCAAGTGTGGACAAGAATAAGTGTGGGGGAAACTTTTATCGGTTCATAGCTTCATTTATGTTTTTTATTACTAATATTTGTGTGAAGCTAGTGTTTGAGCCAGTGATGAATGAGATGGGTTCGATCTGTGAGAGGTGATTTTGCTATTGATGGTGAATTGAAGGGCTGAATTAGAGATTTGGTCGATTAAGGAGCAAAAGAAGAAGACCCTATTGCTGCTAATATGAGAGAATGAAACTGTGAGTATGTGTTGTTTTCTTCCATGGGTTCTGGTGCAAATTGGCTATGAGATGGAGAAGCAGGTGGTACTGGTAGTGTTGGCTTGAGGTTCTGGTGATGCTATGAAGAGATGATGGTTTCTGAGAAGTCAGGTGGGATATGAATGTTTTGCAGCTGGAGTAATTGGTTATGTATGAGTGACAGGAGGTGGTTCTGGTGATGATTAGAAGGGTTTGTCAGATTGGACTTCTGTGGCAGTACGATGTGACACTACAAAAAAACTGACTAAAGGCTACTAAAAATTTTCAACAGCAGAAAAAATTTAGTTGCTTAACAGTTTAAGCCACTATGAAAGGCAATTGGGGGTGTGTATTGGTTTAAGCCACTGAACGGTAAGCAACAACAGTTTCTAAAACCCATTTGAAATAAGTATGCGCCAACTAAACAAATGCACTAGTAGCTTGAGACATTCAACCACTTGGAAAAAAACAACGGCCGAATATTAGTTGCCTAACCCTGTATTCATCCACTAAAGTAACACAACTACCAGAAAGCCTATATCGAAAATCATAATCGAGACTTGATCGAAAATCACATTTGATATTGGAATTTTTCGGAACCCATATCAGAGACTTAAAAACTCTCACAAGATATTATGGAAGTAACTCAGTGACCTCAATTCATATTTGTACCAAAAATCGGTTATTTATCCAAAATGTATTTTGTGGACCAAAATTACAGAAAATAATCCTTAATTGCATCGTAATCTAATATTTTATATAAAATTGATTGGAAACGATAAAGGAGGCTTAAAATCTCACCAGGGATTATTGAAGTCGCTCGGTGACTTCAATTCGCCATTGAACCAAAAACCAGGTTAATAATCCAAAATCCGGTTATTTATGATGTACAATGTGCATCTCATGGACTAAAATCAATGAAAATGATCCTCAGTTGCATCCTAACTTGACAATTGATATTGAAATTGATCGTAAACCATATTGGAGGCTTAAAATCTCACCAAGGATTATCGAGTCCGCAAGCCAAACTTTTTTTATTTCATCTTCCAAAACATTAATGAAAACCATACTACTGTCCTAGCCAGAGCCAGAGCTATGCTCCTCACTAGGAAAACTAGTTTGACGATCTCTATTATTACTTCTGTCAGTATTTGTGATACATGGATGCCCCCCTCTTTTGGCTGGATTAAATGCAATACTGATGGTGCCTTTAATGATATTTCTGGAGCAACTGGTGCAGGGTATGTGATGCGAGACTTCTCAAGAAAAACAACCTTTTGTGCATCCTTAGTCTTTGAAGTATATTCTGCTGAAGAAGCTGAAGCAAGAGCCATCTGGGAAGTACTGAAGAAAGCATTGGAGCAACAGTTAACTCATATCATCATCGAAAGTGAAGCGAAATCCCTTATCAACCAATTTTTTACTAGGAAATTTGGTGGGGATTCGCGTACGGATGCTATCTTTAAAGACATTCACTTATTTTCTTCCAAGTTAACTGCTTGTATTTTTAGTTTCCAACCTCGTTATTGTAACTATGTTGCTCATGAGCTCGCTCTATGGGCTAAGAAAAACAATTCTACCATATACTGGTCTACTCAGTTGAGCTCGCTCTATGGTCCTCCTCTACCAACAGTTGAGGACCATTAGACTTTTTGAAGGACTTTGCTTAAAAAAAAAACATCGGATATTATGATATAAAAAATCAAACCAAATAAAAGAAATATACAATTTCATATTAGAAAGTAGAAACACGTTAAGAAAATGTGCTATGGCACAAAAAAACTATGGCACAAAAAAAAAAGTGCATATGTGCCTGTCAAAGTTGATGTCATTAAGCCCGCAGGGTACACATTTTTATTTTTAATATATTTCGGCAAAATTTTCTAATTTTAAAATTTTTGGGAAACCATTGGGCGGCCTTTTTCCCACACAAAATATGAGCACACCATATAATGGGCCGATATTTCAGCACATATTACGCGTATCTCTAATCCAGTTAACTCGTGCCTCTCTTTTCTTCTACGATTACTACTTTCCTCTAAAAACAAAAACCCTAGAAATATCTTTGAAAGATTTCAGAGAAAATCTCTCTAATTCAATCTCAACACACCCTTTCCTTCCCTTTCTCCTTTTTTCCCTTTGTTCGAACTCTGTTGTCTATCCAAACAAGATGATATATTTCTTCTATCGGTGAAGATTGTTTATATAGAAGTAGATTTATCATCTATCAAAATAACAGGTTTGATTTTTTTTTCCTACCCATTATTATTTTCTACCCAACTGACTTTGATACGGTTTATTGGAGTGATTCGTTGAGTTGACTGTTTTGTTTAGATGTTTGGATTGGGTTTTTCTACTTTGGCAATGGATGTTTTTTTATTTTTGCAGATTTATCAACATAGATCTATCAAGTTTACTGTTTGTGATAATATCTGTGATCCAACATATTGTCATCAGTATGCCATTTGTATTTTATAGATTAAGTAATTGAGCTTCATGTGAAGATTTTAGGATCTGTTTAACTAGGAATATATCAAGGTTGCCTAAGAAATAGTATGGATCGAGAAAAGGGTGTTATAATCTTTCTCTGTTTGTATTTGTGGTGATTTATTTTAATCTGTATATTACGAGTAGCTGTGGATGCTGTGGTTAATATTTACATCTGATTATACTAGGTCTAGGTAGCAGGAGTTCACTTGCAGCTAGTGTATTCAAAGTGATGGATTACTACATTTTTGCTACTATGTTTGTAATTGAGGTCTACCATGTTAAGAAAAATTGTAATTCTGTGTTTGTAATTGAGCTGTGCTACAGTAAAACTTCAATAAATTAATAATGTTGGGACTGACAAATTCTATCAATTTAGCGAAGTATTAATTTATCGATAAATTAATAGGTTATTAAAATTATCGAAACACTCTAAATTTAAGTTTCAAAAATAAAATAAAATAAAATATTTAAGTTAAACTTAATGGTTTCCCATAATAACAAATATCTTGAGATATAATTTCAATTCAAATTGATGTGTAATAAATTTTTGGCATAATATAATATAACATAGTTTAGTGCATTGCACATTATGTGCATAAACTTATATATCTTTTGATGTTAAAAGAAACAAAAAACAACAATACAAAAGAAGAGTGTAACAATAGCTCATACTTCTCATATCAAAGGTGTCAAAAAATCCACGATGACAAAAGATTCGAAAAGCATTGTGTGAGTATAGTCATTCCAATCCAAATTCGACTCAAAGAGAAACACAAATACAATTAAGCGTGCATCGGAATACATCTCAAGTGAACCCAGTTTCTCGTAAATAAGCAATCTTATCAATAGTAAGCTAAATGATTTCCTCCTACAATTTGAAAAAGGCATTCCAGAACTCCTCAAGAGACTACAAAAAAAAATTAGAGATGAAGTCCGGTGTTGCATAAATGTGAACAAGAAACAAACAACTTTGGAATCTTATTTTAGTAACGCACCAGTAATGTAATGCTATTATAATGATTATTAATTTATATTTCGGTTGGGCCCTATTGGATACTTAAATTTTTTATTATCTTATAAATTTAGCGAGGTTATTAATTTAATACACTGTCCCAAGTCGGGACTGGCAAAAAATATTATTTTAGCGAAGTTATTAATTTATCGCGGATTAATTTATCGAAGTTTTACTGTACTGTGTTTATCAATAAAATTTTTTGTATGGTAGATATTTTCTGACATCATTGGATCAAATACCGCGAGAAAATTAGTGACTGTTTCCCCATTAAATCCACTCTTATTGTTCCTACAGTCAAAAGAAAATGTACTGCTTTTTCCATTAATCTTTGGCACCAAGTTTTAGTGTATATCGAAAAAGGCCAATTCTGTTAAAAGAAATGTATGTCACTAAAAATTTGACATCTAAAATACACAAGGCGAAAAACTAAACACTAAAAATTTGACATCTAAAATACACAAGGCGAAAAACTAAAATTAGTTTCAAAATAGTTTGACATACTGCACATCCATCAATTTGATCATCTATGTGCATTGCAGATCATTTGCATTCATCTACAGTGTGCTTCATTTGGTGACTTGGTTAAACTTCAGGTATTCAATTTTTCTTATTCGGGCTATCTTTGTGTCTCTTAACTTTCAATTAATTTAAAATGATGGTGGCAAGTTAGGTTAACCATGAGATCTATATGTTTGTGAAATCAAATTCAGTACTTTGGTATTTTGAATTCAGCAGATATGTCCTGGGATGGCCTATTATTTGGGGATTCAGAGGTCGTCAAAACCCCTGAGACAGCTGCTTTCTAAATATGGTAAAATTAAAATTTATGATTTAATGAATATGCATGGTTGTTTTCCAGGAACGGCGGCGAAGAGAGGAAAAGTAACTAAACCCTTCAGAAGATGAACTGGTGGTTGGTTCGAGCAAAGTGAAAAAGGAGGATGAAGAGTGTTGCATGCCAACTGCACCAACGGACCCAATGTTACCTGCAATACAATCAAAAGAAGGATGAAGAGTGTTGCATTCAACTGGCTCAGAATCCTCAGAATGTACCTGCAATACAATCAAATGGTAACCAATAATCCAATGTTATTGCTTTCTATTTTAGTTTTTCATGAATTTTTTGTTGTTTCTGATTTTGTAACATCTTACAGAGTTATTGTCCATACAGTATGAATTGGGGTTACACCTAGTGAGATAATACAACAGGAAGGAGGTTTAGGGCTGACATAAAGTAGCTACGATTAGATAACCATTCAGAAACATTAGATTGGACTAGGTGAAGTATTGAGCATATTACATAGTGGTCGTACAACTATGCTGTATTTGGATTCCGTGCTTGGAATTAGTACGCCTGTGTATATCTAATTTGTGCAGGGAAAAATGAAGGCCAAGAAGGAATCAATACTTTGGGGAGAAGCGCATGAATCTCCAGGAGGGATATATTACAGTATTCGTGATATGGAAAGTTTGGGTGAACCGCGTTGCAAGGCTCATCCAACTCACAATAGTTTGTACCAGAAGATAGAAGCAGAAATGGCCCAATTGGAAGTACTCATTATTGGAAAAGGAAAACAAAAGGTTGTAGAAAAAACAGGAGTGGTTAAATAAATATTTTCTTAAACATGGCATGCTTAATTACCATGGAATTATCAGCTGAAGATGATGCCAAAGGTGCCGATACAGATGCTGATATGCGAGGGAGTCGAATTCATGAACATAGAGATACATAGTTATAGGGAATCTGAAGAGGAAGATGGACACGACCCTGAAGATGATTATCAAGGTGACGAGGAGAATCGAGATAGGGAATTTGAACACGGTTTTGAAGAAGATGATGAGGATGAGGAATAGGAGATTGAAGAATAAAAGAAGAAGCCGTTTAGATGTATTTTTTGTTTCTGTTATTTAATGGCGAACAATCAAGCTATTAGAAGAACTTTTCTTTTCTTTTTTTATGGAAATATTCTTGTTTATTTTCTTTGGGAACTTCTTCTCTATTTTAATGCTATTCAATAAAAATTTATTTATGGAAATTCAATTCTATCTTTGTTAATATTTATCATTAGATCGGATGCTATTCATTAAAAAATTATTTATGGACATTCAATTTTATCTTTGTTAATACTTATAATTAGATTTTCCAAATATGGGAAGCTAAACAAAAATTAGGGCGACAGTTAAGCAGTTATTTACGGATAGAATTTTCTTTGCATCCCATATGTTGGTAGCATTAACAATTTAAATACTAGAGAACTAGTGGCTCTTTAAGTTTGGGCACTCTCAAATTTAGTTTCTTTGGCTATTTAGCTACTTGGGACTATTAGAGGTACTTGTAGCCTAAAAGTTTTGGCCACTAAAATTTAGTTGCATGTACATTTTTGCAACAGGTGCTAGCTATTACCAACGCATGGTATTCTATCAGCAAATTATTGAACAACTAGACAAAAAAATTAGTGGCTTAAATGATTAGGTAAATAAAACAACTACTACAATAGCCAGTGGTTTTATGTTGTTTGGCCACTATTTAAACCTCTAAATGCAAAATATATTAAACCACCGAAAGATTAGAGTTGCTATAATGTTTTCGCTAATAACTTGACAACTATTCATACGAGTGGCTTTACATATTAGGTGACGACTGTTTGTCAACTACTCAGATTAGTAGCTTAAGACGTGGTTACCAACTAACCATTGCGCACTTGTTGCCTTAAACAGAAAACAACATCCCCTTCCGCCACTAAGGCTGGGCAACTAACATTAATTGCAAAAAGTGATTTGCAACAAAAGATTGTTATAAGCCACTACCATTGGTCAAGTAGCCTTTGGTCGGTTTTTTTGTAGTGTGATATATGGGTTTGTTTCAAGAAGCTTTGTTGCTAGTGATGCACTGCTGGTGGTTGCTAGTATTGAGGATATAAGGGTATGGAGATGCAGGCTATGGTGAATGTGCAGCTACAATCAGGTGGTATGTCTCTTTAGCATCAAAGGCTAAGAGGTTTGCAGGTCTGTGAATATTGGTGGTAGCAATTTGTGCTTGATTTGGTGTCACAGCTGCGGTGGCCTGAGCATATGGAGGTGTTATTAAATTGGCAGTAATGGGTTCGAGTTGTTGTTGGTTATTGCGCAAATGGGTTTGAGGAGTAAAGTTAGCTGGGAGATGTTGCTGCCATGGATGTTTGTGAGCTCATATTGCAAGTGGAAATGAATTGAATTGGTGGCGTTGTGCTGCGAGGCAACAAAACTGTGGGTGCAATTGGAGATAAGGCAAGGAAATGATGCAGTGAGCTGAGTTGTAGCTGTTGCAGGTGCATTGAAATGGTACACTGAACTGGTGCTCTAGCTAGTGGTGGTTCTGTTATGATGAAAGCGGTGGTGAACTGAATTGCAGGCAGTTTAGCTGGTGTTTGTTGGTGCTTGAAGCGAATTCTGGGCCTGAGATGAAATGGCTTAACTACTGAGCTGTTAAAGCTGTAGGAAGAGCTGTAGGATTGCAGTGATGTGTACAAAGGTTGATTGTTGCAGAAAACTCAAGAGCTGAGCAGCAGATGAGATTGCAGTGGATTTGGGATAGGACTGGTGGATGTGATATTGCATAAGAATTGGGTTGAGCTGGAGCTGATGTTACAACTGAACAGAAGAGAAGGATGCAATGCCATCATGGCTGGAATGAAGTTATGATGTGCTATCATTATGCAGCAATGCTCTATCCTATGAAAAATGTCTATGTCCTAGAACAAGTCAGCTGAGTTAGCCCTAACTTAGACCTGACTCAGTCTGACTGGCACTAGCTGATTAACTCAATGACATCACTGAGTTGAGTCATCTGACTCGGTACCTTTACACAGTTTGACTCAGTAACTTGACCCGAGTTGACTCGACCGAGCTGACCCGTTGACCGGTGACCGGGTGGACTTTTCCGGTCACGTGAGATACTTTCCGGTGCCGGACTCCGGCCAATTTCCGGCCATAATCCCAGTTCTCCGACGACGAATTTTGGACATAATTTTACATGGGTTTTTTCTCACACATAGGCTTGGTGGACCACTTGGAGATGGGTTTTGAGAAGACCTAATATTGGAAGGAGTATCCTTTATGGAAATTGAGAAACATATAAAAAGAGAAGACTTTTACCTAATCGAAATATATATTTTTATCATTTCTTTTGCCTCTACTCTTGTTCTAGGGTTTAGAACCATGAAAGATTTTCTATTCCTTCTTGTTATGAACTCCATGAATATGAGCTAGAGTTTTCTTTTGGTTATGGATTAGTTGGATTTCCAAACATGAGTTTTGTGCAATAAATTAGTTTTCTCTCATATTATCGTTTATGATTCACCATTAATATTGTCATATGAGCTGAATGCTATTTAGTCGAGTCGCGAATCGATTGAGTTTTCTTTCATCCTTATTGCTAGATTAGGGTTATTATACGCAAAAGTGATAATTCCTGTTTTGCAAGTAGCATAAATATGATTATAGTTTGTAGTGATATATTCTTATGATCATATGTGAGTCATAACCTTTGTTAAATCGCATTAGTGCTTTTACACGTTTGATTGCTTTGAGTGGCCTAATTTCATAGAACCTAATGCATCTAGGGAATTAAACTTGATTAGTGCTTTTACACGTTAGGTTGTTCCTTTAGATAGAATTTATATTCGCATCTTTTAATGTGTTTGTTGATGACAAGAGGAGATTAGCGGGATATTCTTGCGATCAAGGTATTATAGGGCCTTTTATAAAAATTGAGATTAAAATATCAATTCTAGTTATTGTGTTGAAAACATGTTTGTGATTGAAGACGAAATCTATGACCAATACTTTCTCATCCTTGATTTGATTTGTTTACTTTTATTGTTTGCTTTTATTTTATTTTAGTTTATAAAAATCAGAAAATCCCCCGTGTTACTTATAAGATACCGAAACATATTGACAACCAAGACCTCTCTGTGGGAACGATCCTTTCTTGCCCTTGCTTCATTATATATTTTGAGCAGTAAGAAAGTGTAATTTATATTTGTGTCGGCTGACAACAGGTCACATGCCAACCTAGCCGCGCTACCACATTGTCCCTCACTACGCGGCTACCAAAACGAAGGCATCTAACAATCAACGGTTGCCCTTCAATCCCAATAGCAAATCCTAGACATCCAAGGTTATCAGACGACACATGGTAACCTTTGGCCCGAAAACCTAAGTTTGGCCACGCCAAACCTTGCCATGCCAACGACATGCCAACCTAGCCGCGCCACCACGTTGGCCATCACTACGCGGCTACCAAAACGAAGGCGTGCAACGATCAACGGTTTCCCCTCCTCTCAAGATGAAAAATCTCGACCGTCGAAGGTCACCAGGCTGGCAAGTTTCCCGAGCTTGACTTGCCAAGCCACAACAACGTGCTACATGTTTTCCAAAACATTCGAGACATCAACACAAACTGTGCGATCCTCTTTGGGTATTGGTTTGGCGGTTTACAGCCTGCGGCGCGTACTACGCCCGTCATAAGGAAGTGTCATAAGGGTGAGGCGGTTAGTAAATACGGGAAGTTATGTGTGAAACGTTCATGGGACATAAAGCACATGCGTTAACAACTTTATGGGGCATCAATTCCATAACGTTAGCATTTTCATGCGTTAACCACTTTATGGAACATCAATTCCATGAATACAGTTACCACCTCCTCCCATTTACTTCCCCACTCCTTAATGAGACCAGGGTACATTTTTAATCCGACTTGTATAAATAGGTCTTAACTGTTTACATTGAACAACAAGTTCATACGAGAGATACAACACTCAGAAATTATTATTTTCTAGCTCACCTTGTTAGCTCTCTCACTTTTCTGATAACAAGTCGTAGTAACCCAACTACTCTTCCAGAATCAACTATTATGGTCTTACCAGTTTCCTTGCTTCCCTCCCCAAAACCAACCCATTCTCTTCCACTTTGTGACCGAAGCAAGTCTAGGACGGCCATCTCTTGGTTTAGGCCGGACTTGTACAGATTGATCTCTCGAATCTAAAGTACTCCCTTGCAGTACATTGTTTAGGGTTTAAATTGTTTCTCACCTGCACACCCGCAATTTCCGAAATCAGCAACAATCATTTTCACCTACAAACAGCTAGATATCACATTTTCGATTAGAAAATTTCATTGACAAGAACATACTCAAGTGTATTATTTGGATTTTTATTTATTTATTTATTTTGACTTGAAAGCTTAAAATTTTATGGTTAAAAGAAAAAAGGAAACCGGTAAAAAGAAGTAACCAACTGGCCCAGTTGACCAGGGGTTGGACTCCCAACCTATAGGTATGGGTTGGGGTTCAATTCTCTCCACTGATCGATCAAGGAAAAAAAAGCAACCATATAACAAGTATTATTGGATTATCTCGGTTCTGACCCTTTTTCCATATCTATCCAAGTATCTGAGTTGAAGAAAAAAAAAACAGATAACAAGCATTATGGATTAGCACGAATCTGAACCTTTTTTCATAGATTATCCAAGTATCTGAGTTGAACCGGGACCTGAGTTGAACTAGCCAAGTTTGTTTGGATCCGACAGACAAAGGTGAATAGGGATAATTTTGAGTTCGATTTGAAGTCGAATATCTGAGTTGAACCGGGACCTTAGTTGAACTATCCAAGTTTATTTGGATCACGTACGTTTAGTTTAGTTGGACATGGTTCCGACAGACAGAGGTGAATAGGGATAACTTTGAGTTCGATTTGAAGTCGAAGTGTTAAGGTAGTGAACAGAAAGCAGTGACGGAATTGGCGGGTGGCTTGGGGGTGCTCCAGCCACCCCCAAAATTCTAAATACAACCCAATTTTTATTTTTTCAAAGGCAAATTTTTTAGGAAAAAAATTTAGCCCACCAAAAAATTTGATTTTTAACCTAATATGTTTGATTAAGCCCACCTAGATTTTCAATCCTGCTTCCGTCGCTGACAGAAAGGAAGTGAGGATTTTTTTTCTTAAAAATAACGAGATCCGAAACCGAGTCAGACGATTTAAGCAAGAATACAAAACATGTAGGAAAAGACCTATGACTGTCGGTCAATAGAAAACAACCTACAATGTTTTAGTTTCAACCACAAATTTCTTATTGTGGTTGAACGACGATTAATTGACTATTATGTACGTAGGAGAATGAATGTTAGCCGCAAAGCATTAAACTATGCAATAGTCTTTTTGCAACCGCAAATGGTTGTCGTGGACGTACTTATTGGAATATTAAGTGTTCACACACAAGCAGCCGAGGTTACCATGCAGTGAGGGGCCGAGGCAATTCACCAGCTAACTAGAAAAGAGGATGAACTCTAGCTTTCAAGTAACTATCGTGGACTCAATTCAAGAATTCAAGACTTAACCAAAGATAAGTGCACTAAGTCACCTACTACAAAATAGAATCAAGTCAGTTATAACTCCTGTATTCTAGATAGACTAGTTTTACCTATGTTTAGTATCCTATCATCTATAAATGGGAATAACTAATGCAATATCCTACTATAACCAGTCTGGAAATCAATATAAATGTTCCCTACGGGGTTTGTCTGTGGATGTAAGCTTTAGTGCAAAACCACATTAATCACTTTGTCATCTTTATTTGTGTTTGAGTTGTTTTCCGATTGATTGATGATCCCTCCGTACCAAAAATTTATTTGTACCGTCGTCTGGAGCCATCTAAAGTCCTAGATCCTCCATATGGTTAACTTATATGGCTGAACCCCACGATCTAAGAGCAACAGTGGGGCGGTAAAAATGATCCAACCTGTACTCTGGAAGCAGTTGATAAAACTTAACAACCGATCGAAATGGTTTGATATGCAGAACTTATAGGGAGAAAAATACAGCTCTTGTATGGATTAACGCTTGGATCAAAAAAAAAAAAAAAAAAAAGCTTGGATGGAACAATCTCTGAATCAAAAACTTTTCGTTTCTTTTATTTGTTACACCAATTAAGTCCTTGTAATTAATAGCACTAGTTGGTAACCCGTGCTACGCACCGGGTCTGGTGGGAATTGTCGATTGGTGTGGCGGGGCTTCGCCCCGCGCCCGTGACCCAAATTTATTGGAATATCTTTTCTTTGAAACAAACACGCATTTCGTTATTAGAAATACTCAAACGTAAAATTTATTAAGTATGAACTTTGACATATTGTTGCAATCTTCTTAAAAAATTTCGATTCTTCACCTTTTTGATCTGATAAACTTATAGGTCCAACTGGTATGCATATTACATTGTGTTATTGAAAGAGAAACCCTCATTATTTCACATATTCTTATGTTTCCTTGTTTTCTGATTCATTAAAACCTTTTTTGAATAAATTTTAACATTGGACCATACTTTTTCTGCAGTTGTGATCAGTTCATTCCACTAATAGTTTCCTTCACTCGTTACAGATTTAGGGTTTACTTAATACATACTTAAGATCTCGTATCCATCCTGTGTGGTACCGCATGTTTCTTTAGAGTAGAATGAAAGTATGATACTATAATATCAAGAAGAAAAATATTTAATTCATTTTGATTTAATTGATGAACAATAATTTCGAAGTATTATATATCTTGGGAAAAAAAAGAGATTACGATACATAAAATTTGCCCAAAATTTTGATAGTCAATGAGAACACTTGTCTTTACTAAATAAAAATAAAAATGAGAATACTTGTCCTCCTTATCAGCTTTAGCTTAGTTTGGAAAGACCCGTGAACGAATTTGTGCCAGAAAATAAATTATATATAGTATGTTTTTGAATTTTTAGAAGGCTAACTTTTTGTCATGTTTTTGGACATCTTCTCGTACATGTTTTTGAATCTCTAAAGGTAAATTGTAAATTTCTTGTAGTGAGAAAGCTCTACTCATGCAACAAAAATCACATACTACTTTAGTATTTGAAAATGTAACTCAATTGGGTGATCATTATGTATTTATACATGGGAGACGAAAATAGATATAATTCCTCATTTTGATAATTTAAGTTGTCACAACCATTTTGCGCCAGATGAGTTGTTGGGTCTAGCTCTCTATTTAGAATCTAATCCAGTATAATGTTTAACATCTACTATCAGAGCTATCTAGGAAAGCTATGAGCACAGAAACAACGTCAAATTAGCACACATTCGTAGTAATTTGTGGGGTAGTTCTCATGTCTTTGTGAGTTGGACGACTTGAATACCTCGTCGACCCTGATCCCAAAAATTGTCTGCCACTTTTGAACTCCCAGGTAAGTGTACTGTAAATATCCAAAAGGTCTGAATTTCAGCACCATCACCAACCTATAATGATTCTATTATTTTTAGTTGTTAAATCATCATAAGTCGCCTAATGAACGTACTTAAACAAAGGTAAGCATGTTGTAAAAATACTTCGTTCTTGTTCCAGTAAACACTTACAATAACATAGACATTAGTACCCAAAACATAAGTTTAAATGCTTACGAATTTTCTCGAGTACTTGCAATGTTGGGTTTGTGGTCCTTGCACAAAGAGTTACCTTACATGCAATCCATAGAAGTCGAACCCACAACTACATGGCCGAAGCCATGCATGCGCTTTTACCATCAATATATATATTTTATATATTTGTATGTATAGTGCGACGTAAACATTTCAACTTAAATTTCACGTCTAATCAGTTTAAAAGTTTAAATAGTCTTATGTATTTCAAATTTTCTAGGTCTTCGGTTTACTAATTACTCCTGCAACACATTTGTAGCAATGACATGGTTCATTGGCAATGCACAAAATTTTCACACATTGCATTCTACCTATGACTATTAAGAAGAAATATGCAATTACCTTGTAAACGAAAATGTTTTATCTTTGAATTTAAAAATTCTAAACAGACAACGCCTAAAACAACATGGAAACTGCCCGATTCACATTGAAATGGGAACCACCTCCCAAAAATGGGACCCCTGTTAACTTCAGGAGAGCAGATCCCACTCCAATGTGAGTGGGACAGTTTTTGGCTTGTTTTGGACGTTGTGCGTTAAGAATCAATGCCTTGAATTTAAAATTCAATTCATCGTGTCATCCAAGGTCTAACTCATACTTTCAAGTAGGACATTCACATTTCCCCAATGCCTGCATTTGATCTTAGACTTCCTTTAATTATATTCTCAATCAAATCTATTTTCTGCAGTCCAGGATATTTATTCACTCATTTTCCTCTATACTTCTTCCAAAAAAAACTTTCCCATGATCTTTCAAAAGGCATCTAATTATCAATTTATAAGAACCGCCCTCAATATGTAGGTGCGAAAGCAAAAAAAAATTCACCAAATTCATTGCTTCAATGATCGAGTAAACCACGTCCCAATTGGGATAAAGACTACCCCATGAATCAAAACAAACTTGAATCAACCAGATCAAAGAATAACGATATTAATTTCCGTGATGAATGAAAAAATAATTTTTTTTATAAACACACTGCCTTAAAAAATTAAACAGTGTAAATTGGATTCATAAGACTGCAAATCAACATTAGTTACCATACTAATAAAACAAAGCCATGTACCTCAAAATCGTACCAATTTTTACATTTCAACGAACTTTAATAAAATGAATCCATTTAC
This sequence comes from Papaver armeniacum, assembly GCA_023531295.1. Taxonomy (NCBI): domain Eukaryota; kingdom Viridiplantae; phylum Streptophyta; class Magnoliopsida; order Ranunculales; family Papaveraceae; genus Papaver; species Papaver armeniacum. The sequence goes on along the minus strand of JAJJWW010002017.1, from coordinate 685,183 downwards.
CTGATAATAGTAACAATCATCGTTTGTCAACGCACATATAGAACTGGAACGGTAACCCGGTCACTTCGTCGATCAAAACAATGATCAAAAAAGATAGATGTTCGGGAAATTAAAAAAGATGAAAAACATCATCGGATGCTCTAGACTTGAATAGCAAATCTGTATACATCAGACTAAACATTGGCTTTACACATACACACCAACTTGGACCATCCATAGAAGGTTCAGGGTTTCTCAAGTCTGTCAAAAATCGAGATGCAATATATCTAGAGCAAACATACAAATGGCGAATCCATCAAGTGTATAGAACTTTGTAGTACATTTAAGAAAGTGCAAGATGCATTTAGAACAACCAAAAACAGCACAACAAAAACAATCAAAACTCTAGTGTTCCATTATCCCTCATACAGAGACTGGATGCAACTTCCTATGGATATTCCATGTAAGAATATTTTGGGAATAACTTTGAAATTCTAAGTACCCGAAGCTTCAATCTTCTGACTATGAAAACGCCTTATACTGTGTTACACTATTTGACAATCTAAACAAATTGGTCTAGTTACTATGATGTACTCAATTAGTATATCTGGCAAAAAGTAAACACCTAAAATACCGACCAGTTTTATACGGTTCCTTGCAAACATGTTCAACATGACATCAATTTTGTCCCTGTCTACCATTTGCACTTGCAAATTTTTAATCACCCTAAATAAAAATCTCAAAAATGAAATGAAAAAAATTCATAAAAATATAGGGAGTAATACACTTACTTGATCTGGGTTGATTACCATCAGATAAGAATGTCACCACTCACTTCATTTATGGTCGCTAAAAGCGATCACATTGTTTCCAGTTTAGCATTGCGCATCATGGACCCTGACTCAACAGGTTCATCTTTTCCACTCTGAGATGTTCCAAGATATCATCCACCATTTCTTTATTCTTCAGCTAAACTAACCCACCAGAGAGGTTCTTCTTCCATACGCATAACTTAATCGAACCTCCGTCTGAAACCAATAATACAAATTAGTAAATAATTACACAACCTTGTATCGAAAGTGAGAGTTATATAGAAAGATTGAATTGAAATTTAGCAGTTTATTGAGCAGTTAGAACGTCCTTTTGCAATTCATCATTTTGTGATTCTAAACCATGAACCCAGGTCATATTTCTAGCTACTGCTCTCATCTTCTTATACGCATTTTTTTTCTTCCAAATATTTACAGAAAAGAATAAGTTACCCTATAAGTGGGTAATATAAATTAAACTTGAAAAGAAAAATTAACTTCAAATTTTTTTTTCCAATTCTTTTTACAGAAAAGAATAAGTTACCCTATAAATTAAACTTGAAAAAACTGTATTAAAAAAAGAAGAAGAAGCTTATATGATGAATGTGCTCGGAATCATAACCACACAAATCTAAGTTTTGCCTCGTCGGAATGATTCCATACCATTGTAATAAACTAAAGTAAATTATATTGATGGGGATGTTTTCCTGTCACCGTTTTAAAAGTTGATAGGTGGATGATATTCCTGCTTTCGGAAGTCCATCTTTCCTCAATACAAATGTTCTTTTCTTCTTATACAACATACCTGTAAGCAAAACCTGTAAGCAAATGATTTGACTTAAATATAACAATTGGGACGATAAATTAGAGATGACTTGCTTACCTGCAGCTAGCGTATTCTGGTTTAACATTGCAGGCCATACTGATGATCTTTAGAGATACTCTTTAGCAGAACCTGGCTTTGTAGAAGGTGAAACTTCACTCCATAATACTTATCAGCAATCACTTGCTCTGACAATGAGAGAAAATATTTCAGGTTAAAAATAACAAAATAAGTTCAAGTACAGTATTTGAATATAAAGTCATTGCATGTGTATGTGCTTTAGAAATCCAAACCTGTAATGGAGACCGAACCACTCTTTCAAAACGATACCCACTGATAACACAATTGTTATGATCATTTCTTTCCAAGCCGTGGTAGGCCTAATGAAATCAGTAAATAATATAAAAAAGAGAAGTAACAGTTACAATGGAATAAACTCTTAACCGGCTATCTGGTATTAATCACAGCCTTAACTAATATCAAAACCGACTACATATATACTTCAAGTGTTATACTCAAAGTTCATTAATTCAAACTCTAAGATTTGGTAAACAGTGTTAAAGATTAGGGAATGTTGAGAAAGAAAAAATTAATTATAAAAGACTTCTGTCGTCTAGAATCACATACTGAACTTATCAAAATTAAGCGATTGATAAAAATATCCATGCACGACTTACTATAATATGCAAATCAATGACAGAAGAGCAAAGGAAAATACTTTCAACACTTGAATCCTGGCCAACAACCAACACCATGATGAACGCCTCAAACTTTTAAACGATTCAGTTAAGAGAAAATAGTAAATTAACCAAAAAGAGAAAGATATTTTTCTTCCAGGAAAACGAATTCACCTTGGTGGACACTACTGGCTTATCAAAACAGGTACCATTTATCTAAGATGAACTGAGATGCAAAGGCTTAGATTCCACCGACACATTATTAGCAATGAATTGAGATGCAAATCTGGAGACCTTCGGAAATGTGAATCAACACATTATTAGCAATGACAGACCATTGGGAATATATTGTATGATAATAAAAGACAATAAAGCATGTCATTAGAAAATTAGTGTTATACTGATTTCCAGTCTCTCTTTGAACCTCTTTTCCTGGTAACAGTTCACCTTGAATTCATATACTTGTATATACTAATTTTCGGTATAAGAAAACATACAATACATAATAAATGTATTCAACCGATCAAAACAATAAAATAATAAATGTATTCAAGGAACTTGGATCAGAACGAACCTTTCCGTTTGGGTGGTAGTATATAGCATTTACCATATCCCGCACACCTGCCCCCAATCAACAACTCGAATCAAATACTCCCGTTAATGGATCCATTAATAAAGTAAGCATCACTTACAGGATGTAATTGAAATAATACAACAAATTAAGATAAAGTATGGCATCAGAAATAAAAAAAGGAAAAAAAATCATGGTCAAATTAGAGGCGATGGGAAATCATATCGTATTTTCCATAATTATTTTGATAGAAAATTTGATGACATTCATCAAAACCACTTGCCGCAACTGAACAATATTGTCATTGAAATTGCATCCAAATTTTCAATCAAAATATATCTTTGTAGCGTTCAAATCTAATGCTGAGCAATTTATAGAACCGTCTCCCACTCGTCTTCCACCAAAACATAAGAAAGTTAGTCTCACCATACATGAAGATGGCTCGTAAAGATTACTGAGCCATTGCAAGAGGATCATTCAACCAAGCCAGTAAACAACCAAATACATGCAAGGGAAATACATGAAACATACGAGTTCAAGAATTTGCAATGACATTAAGTTAGAGATATCCTTAGGACAAACCACTTTAAATTTTAAAAAATGATCTGCCATTAATTTAGCGTGTTAAAACCACTTTAAACCCTTGGGCATCTCTTAGTTCATATAACCATATATGCTGTGAAAACCCTCAACTCAGCTATCCTTCAATATTTTTCCTGCACGCAAATCATGTCAGGGAGAATCACTAAAATTAAAACCAAATGACTTAGCTTTCTTTTACCCTTGTTGTTGCACCACTGATGTTTATGTATGACCTTAAGATTAGATTTTAATCGACCTGCTTAGAGAAAGAAAAAAAAAAAGGCGGTAATCCTAGAGAGAATACCATGCTGAGAAAAAAATTAAATAATTACCTGTTGTGGCATGGGGTTTCTTCTGTTTCATTATTGCTGAGTATAATCAAAAAGAAAACTTATATATCAATGAAACAATAACATATTGAGATAAAGCTTGATGAAATTACATGCTTATACATATACTTGCATTAGAGGATTCACTGGCAACATTTTTCTGCCTAATTAAGATTAAGTTTGCACCAATGGTTGTGGTTATGCATGAGGATTAACATTATTTGCACCAACGCATAATGGGATACGTGAAAAGGATACGCTCTCTTTAGTCCAAGAACTACCATTACATCTTCTATTAGTCCAAGGGTCCAAGAGCATAGCTCAGTGGTATCCCATCAACTCCAGTAAGGAGGAAGTCAGGGGTTCAATCCCCGCCGCCGTAAAGGTTTGTGGTAGATTAGTTGTATAGTGGGTTGAGCGGTGTTGGGTTTGGCAACGGGGCCAATCCAACTGGCTGGGTTCTGGTAGGGGCCTGGGTCCAGCTTTCCCGTATAAAAAAAAAAAAATCTTCTATTAGTCCAAGATGACAAACATGCTTATCCTAATACGACCAAACTCAGAAATGCTCCACAAAAGCACGACTTTAAATTCCTTAAGACTTAATTGTATAATAATCAATTAAGATCACAAAGTACTTTGAACACCACAGAACACACCAAATACAATATGTAAATAGATTGAAGTTAATATAGAAACCATTCCAAACAGCCAAATGTTACCTACGAAATCCCCATGATATTAAAATATGAAAAATCCAGATCCGTTATATAACTCTAGAGCATCGGCCCTCAAATTTATAGGTACAACTAATATTGCAGTAGATACTTAAAACTCAAAAAAAAAATGTTAAAACAATAATAGCTATCTCCAACTTACCGGAGTAAAATAGGTGCCAAAAATCAAGTGCACGACAGAGTAACAAACATGCAATTCGATGTAGATTGAAACCCTGACGTTCCCGTTCATAACAACCTATCATCAAAATGAGAATTCCTAATTTTTTTCTCTGTAAAAAAAACTCAACCCAAAATCTGTGAAGAAATATAAAGGTGCAAATCTAGGATGCAAAATATGTCAAATATAAAAAGTACCTTCTCCTCAGTCTTCAGTGAAGTTAATCTTTCCATGACAACCGCAACAGAACTTTTTAGTAACTCTCAGCATACGGTGGAATACAATTGAATCAGAAAACCTACCCGCGTGTTCATCGTGAGTCTGAAACAGACAGACGACTAAGGCTAAGTCCTATGGGCTAGATTGGACTGCTAGATTGGCCAAAAAGTGTTGCAAATCATGAAAAAAGTATGGGAAAAAAGTTAACACTCTTTCTGGCTACTTCTCTCTCCTAGCATTTGCTCGCAGTCGAACTATCAGCGAGATTGAAACGCTGAATAGTGCGGCGCTCAAAAAGTGACACAAACGCTGGATTATTCGGCGTTATGCGAATATTCCAGAGAATAACGCCGAATTGTTAGGCGCTAGGCTGGACGCTGTTCCATTCGGCGTTCGACCGCGACGCTGCTCCATCCAGCGCTTGACCCTTTTTTTAACTAACATTAAAGAAAAACTGTTAAATGGGGGAAAGGTCAAGTTTTCTGTGAATGTATCGAGTCTTCTCAACGCCGAACAAAGCGGCGCGTCAACTTAGCTGACTATGGTCAAATGTCGCTTGATTCGGCGTCCTCAAACGTCCTACTGTTCGGCGTGTAACGCCGAATTGTTAGGCGTTTTGCTGCTAGATTGGCCATCCCATAGGGGTTAGGAGGTTGCCCTATCTGACGTGGATGGCCAATCTAGCAGCTAAATATCTAGCCCATAGGACTAAGCCTAAGAATCAATATCCATTGAGACATAATTTATGCTGTTTTGTAAGTAGCCTTTCTTCTTAATATAATCTATATTTACGGAGCAGATAATATAATCTCTATTTAGCGAGCAAATAAACAAAAAGAATTACATTATTCTCAAACGAAAAGAACAACATATAAACGAAAAGAGCAACATGATCACAACGAAAGATAAATCAAATAATCAAAGAGAACCCAATCCAGTATATGACGCCAATCTATCTGAATGCTAAATGGCCTGAGATAAGTTCATACCTGATTCGTCTTTTACACCTATTTATCTTGATCATTAAGAAAACTCCCTGTAATACTTTTGTTGTTTAATCTATTTTTGTTGAAAATTTTGTAATTTTGTATTATTTCTGTGGCTGAAATCTGGCATAAGATTTTTAACAGGAAAGCACTTGCCATTAATAAGGCAACAATACTTACCATACATAGATGCTTACTATTAATGTTGCTAGATGCTTACTATTAATGTTGCTAGATTTTTACATAAATAAATTACTTGTCATATACATAACCATTCATGACTTCTTCAATTCAAACGTACAAAAATATAGTTACCATATTAAACGTTTGTTCTTACCATTAGACGACATAACCATTCACAATTTCTTCAATCTAACCATGCAAAGATTCTGTTACCATATTAAACGTATGTGCTTACCATTATGAAAATTAATAAGATTAAATATTTTCGTTTATTTTTGTTATGTTTTAGGTTAAGATCTCGGTATAAAAATCAAAGTAAGGAAATTAATATAAAAAATTCAAAAAAAATCGGAATAAATCAGTTAGATGCAAATTTGGAGCATTGGATCAAATCAATTAGATTTAAAATTAACGGCCACGAAATATAAGGGGGCTAACTTTAATTTCTGCCAATCAGGAGCGAGGGTTCCGTTCACCGGGCAATGAGAGGGGAGGTTTTTGCAACTCTCGACGTGGTGTGAGAGATGTGATTGGGTGTTTAGGTTGTTGATAGGGAAGACATGATAATTTCTTTATGTGAACGAGAACGAGGAAACCGTAAATGGCGAGGACATGATAATTTTTTGGTTTTGCACAAAGTTTATGCATAACCAACATTTAGAAGTAACGCTTAGGGAACATGTAATCACGATTTTGATTTGAATTCAAATATGTTGATTTAAAAAAAAAAAACGATTTTTATTTTATTTTTGTAAATATGGACTTTGGAAGACAATCGACAAGTAAGGGAAACTATCTCGACATGACCATACGGCCATACTTGACCCGCGCGCTCTTCCTTATTATTGGATCAAACTTGACAAATGTAAAACAAAAAGCTAGTTGAATTTTCCACAAATACCCTTGGCGCGCCTTATACAAAGCTCTTCTGTAACATCTTCATAATCGGACCCAGGGTACATGCATTTTTTGTATTGATCATTGTAACACTCTTCGTAAGTCCTCTTACAACCAATCTTGCCTAATGGAGGAATATCCCTTTGACACCTGGCGATCTCAAATGGTGTATGTTGTGTTTTGCAGACATCGAGAAAGTAGTTGAAATAGTAATAGTAACAACGATTGTAAAAGGGTGTCTCGCCAGGTACAGGAGCAAAGGCTGGAACGCTAGGAATGGGAGGACTTGCAGGCTCTGGGTATGTGCTAGACTGTGCCATGACCATGCTCGTAACGAATAGCATTGCCACCATCGTGATCGGGATCGCCATCATCAAATTCGTCTTCGTTGCCATCTTTTTTTATAGATATTATGTATTTTCTCGCCTGCTTTATGGTACATTGTTCTTGCTTTCATCCACTTTTTATAAGGGATGATGATGCACCATATTTGAAGTTATTAGTTGGCCAAATTAATGGTGGAAATTGATGGTATTAACGTATGGGTGCATGTATAGTAACGCTTGAAGACTTAAATGCTTAAGTTTGGACAAAATGTAACCTTTTGTAATCTCAGTTATTTTCAGCAAATGTAACGACAAAATGAAACTTTGAAAACTTACCGTGGGCAAGTGTGCTACCGAAAGAATCCTTATGCCGAGTCCAGTAGCCGTCCGAGCACATGCGTTTTAAGATATGTACTTAATAATTCAAATGCATAATAATTTATTAACTTCACCATTACGTATACCATCATCAAGCATAAACACTATCTTGGTTAACTAGGCACCAAAATATTCGGATACATAATAGTTCATTAACGGTTAAATCACGTCATCCACAAGCATTTAGTCATGAACTAATAACCATTACCAATAGATTTGGGGAGAAACCCCAAATTTATGTATATAACCCTAATTCTAAAATTAGGTTTACTAGCACATCAGATTTACAGAATTTAGCTTTATACAATAACCACACAGTAATATTAAGTAGAAAGAACAACAAGCTGTAGAGAATTCTCGTTTTACGAAACACAGCCACAGTTTATTTTAGGTTTTCAGTAGTTAACGTTATCCGATCGTCTTGAAATTTTTGACATATTCAAAAATCACATCGAACTAACGGTTCAATATGGAGATAAACACATCACAAGCAGACTGCTTACAAGATCGTCATACAGAATTCAGTTCGGGTTATCCTAATCTTTGGGGGACTTTCACTAATCAGATTCACTTGAAAATTTTACATCGAGTTACCACCAAAGTACTTAACATACTAAAAATTCAGCTCTATCCGATATACAGTTAATTAGAAAACACTGGGATCAGTTGGCTGTTCAGAATTCAAAATCTGCAGAATGCAGTCATTGATTATGCAATCTAATCAGTAGTAAACAAGACCTGATCTTCATGAAATTTTTATAGTATCATTATGACTCAATAATGCACAACATAGCAAAATTTCATTATATTCCAACGGCTAAATTTCAAGATATCAGTAAAACTAAAATAAAGATTCTAGGGTTCACAAAGTGGAAATAAAATCAAATTATGAAGTTTCTTACCAAGAGCTTGTTAAACACAAATTTAGTAAGAGATTAAAGTACCCAAATCATATACTTGCAAAAGCACATGATTTTTATTAAAACTCCCAAAATTATATGAAGAAACCTAATTTCAAAATACTTGAATCAAGACAGCTACACATGAAATTGATGTTCTTTACAATTTACCCAAAGTTCTAGATCAAGTAAAACACCAAAATCAGTATTCAATTTCTTCAAAACAGTGAAGAATATCATTTGGATGGAAATCAACTTGACAAAAACTTAAGAGAAGATGACCCCTACCTTTAATACCAAGTTTAGATCAATTTCAAACATAATTTCTTCACTTTCATGAACCAATTTTGCTAATGTTCTTACTTGAGAATTTTTAGTAAGAAAAGAGGGGAAAGATGATGAAAACCAAGAAAAAATCCCTCCCCTTTTTCATCAATTCGAGACAGGAAGATTTGAGTTTGAAATCAACGCATGCATCAAATGATGAGATTGAACAAACACATAGTTTCCCATCTTCAGTGGAGAAAGAGAAGAGGAGAAGCAGAAAGAAATTAAACTGAGCCCCCTCCCCTTTTTCTTTTTCTTTTAGCATTTTAGATCAGAACCACATATCTGACATGTGTCCAATTGCATGTGTTGTTATTACAGCACCCTCGGTTTGAATTGAGGCAGACTATTCATCTCCATTAGCTAGTAAAATTTATTAAAAAGCCAAACTAAAGGTGTTCATGACACTTGAATATCAGTGTTTTATGCACTCCAAGTGCAGAATTCAACTAATGGGTTTAATTAAACCCCAGAAAAAAACTTTGGGGTCTTACAAAATATCTCACAGATGGTAGAATCGGCGGCTGGGTATAAAAGGCTGTCGTCCATGGACGGATATTGTGGATATAATCAAATACCGTTAGCTGAGGAAGATCAAGAGCACACAGATTTCTTCGCTCCTAGAGGGTTGTACTGTTAGACGAGAATGACATTCAGATTAAAAAACGCAGGGGCAACTTACTAACGAATGGTAGAGAAAATTTTCGCGAAATGGGTGCATACGAAACTAGAGGTTTACGTTGATGATATGCTGGTAAAAACAAAGGATTACGGAGATCATGTAGAAGATTTGAGGGAGATCTTAGAGCAAATGGAAAAACATAAATGAAGATTAATCCAATAAAATGCATTTTTGGAGTTGAATCAGCAAAATTCTTGGGCCATATCGTTTCCCTAAAAGGTATAGAGGTGGATCCGGCTAAAGTGCAGGCCATATTGGAAATGCCATCCCTAACCCCTATAAAATATGTGCATAAACTGAATGGAAAATTGGCCGCGTTAAGAAGGTTTATCTCGAGATCATCGGACAAATTAAAACACTTCTTTGACATCTTAAAGAAGGGGGCAAAGTTTGCATGGACGTAGGAGTGCGAGGAAGTATTGAAAGGCATCAAAAAACACCTTATCAAACTGTCGATCTTGCAGAAACCGGAACTAGGATAGGAGTTGCTGATCTGTCTCGAAGTAACACAAAATCCTTTTAGTACGGTTTTACTTCGCGCATATGAAGGGGTGGAAAAGCTCATTTTTTACATCATCAAAACTTTCAATTAGGCTGAGAGAAATTACCCGAAGATCGAAAAGTCGATATTAGCATTGGTATACGCATCACAAAAACTATGGACTTATTTCCAAACTCATAAAATCAAGGACTAACAAGAATTACGATAGAGTATGTATTGAATAACTCAAAGAGAGTGGGAAGGGTTGAAAGATGGAATACCCAGTTGACCAGTTTGGGTTAAAATACAAAGTGCATACCTCAACAAAGTCACATATAATTGCCGAATTTCTTGTTGAATTTCCTTCGGAGGAAGACGAGGGAATAGAAGAAATGATGGATGTTGATGAAAGCCGACCAGATCCTAAAGATTTACTACAGGAGTGTTACCCCAGAAGATGGGAGATATTCGTTGATGGATCTTCAAATAGCTTTGGAGGAGGCATGTTAATAGTATTCACTTCGCTCACAGGGGTCAGAGTGGTATTTCATTTTCGGCTAGAATATAAAGCAACTAATAACGAAACTGAGTACGAAGCAGTAATACATTCTTTAAGAATTGCGATAGAAATGGGATTAGACGAGGTAATAATTACCAGTGATTCGCAATTGGTAGTTCGCCAGATTGAAGGAAGGTATAATTCGATCGACCCAGTGATGCAAAAATACTTCCAACTTGTAAAGGAATACTCTGCAAAGATACGAAGCATCATTTGGAGAAACATAGGCCGAGATAATAATAGACATGCGGATGCCCTCGCCTTTATAGCTTCAATGATTGAGGATCCAAAACTGAGCATATCCGGATTGAGCGATTAATGCAACCGTCAGTAAGCAGAGAAGAAAAGGAGCCAAAAGTAATGATCATTGAAGAAGGAGATACAGAAATGAGTGATGATGATTGACGGGCTGCTATCTATAACTATTTGATGAAAGGAGATCTCCCACGAGATAGACAAGAGGCGAATAAAATTAAAAGAAAATCTACGAATTATGAGGTGCGAGAAGGAATCCTATACATAATATCGTATTTGGGTTCGTTGATGAGATGCTTGTCGCAAATGGAAGGGATAGAAATTATGAAGTCAATTCACTATGGGGACGGTGGTAATCATAGCGGAACCAGATTCCTGGCTCTCAAGACTAGGACACAGGGGTATCTTTGGACATATATGCACAAAGACGCGAAAGACATTTTCGTGAGGTGTGAAGCATGCCAGAGATTTTGGAAAAGGATACATGCACCATCCACAAGCCTAAACTCAGTATTGAGTGTGTGTCCCTTCGCCATGTGGGGAATGGACATCGTGGGACCATTTGTAACAGGGACTAAACAGAGGAGATATCTAATAGTATCCACAAACTATTTCACAAAATGGGTTGAAGTTAAAGCCCTACAACACACTCGATATGGTGATGTATATGATTTCATTCTCGTGCACATCATATGTAGATTCAGAATACCGGTCCTAATAGTTTCATACAACGGAAAGAAATTCGAGGGGGAAAATGTGAGAATGCTATTCAACGCGTTTAAAATTCAATCTGGGAAGTCAACTCCGTTATACCCCCAGAGCAATGGGCAGGCGGAAGCTACGAATAAGACGTTGGCATCCACCTTGAAGAAAAAGTTGGAAGGTCACCATAAAGGATAGTGTGAACAGATCCCAAACGTGTTATGGTCGTATAGAACCACTAGGCGAGATGCCACGGGAATGTCACCCTTTTGTTTGACATACGGAGCAGAGGCAGTTTTTCCCGCTGAAGTCATTCTCCCGACGACTAGGAGAGAGGCGTGGGAAAAGGGGATAAACTCCAATTTCATTCTCGCAAAATTAGACGACCTCGAAGATAACAGAGAAATTGCATTACAACATATGACGAATTACCATCAAAGATTGTTGAGATAATATAACAAAAAAGTAAGGGTGCGAGGTTTCATGCCGGGAGAACTTGTACAGAGAGAAATTCCACCATATCAAAAAGGATCAGGAGGGAAGCCAGAACCTACGTGGGAAGGCCCATACATCGTGAAGAGTGTATTTGGAAACGGGGCGTACAAATTAGCGTACTGCGAAGGGAAAGTCATGGACGCGGAAGGGAAAATAATATACGGCGAGATGGAAAGGAAAGACCGAAAGTTGGATCACCCTTGGAATCCTATGTATATCAAGAAGTATTATCCATAGATAAAATTGAAATGTTGAATGAAAATTTGTAGTTGAACAAATTAAGAATATTAATCTTTCATGTTTGATTTACATATGGGCGAGATAAGACATACGAAACAGGCCAGTAAGACCTCACATTAGGAGGCAAATAAGACCCACGAAATAAATGGTTTCTAGGGAAACTTAAATCCTTCGCCTATGATGACTAAGAATCCATAGAGTGCAACCTAGTTCGCACGAAAGTGCAGGAGGAAAGTCCTAACGCACGTCGTGAACAACTCTCAGAGAAATAAGCTAGGGGAAATGATAAGACCTATCCGCTGAGGGTCCCTTTTATGATCGCCTTCAATAAGGAGTGAAGAAGTATGACCAAGGTGTCGACGTATTCGGTTGAGCTGCGGGTTCCTGAGACGTATGGAGCGTTACCGGCCATGTCTGTATGGCAAGTCTTGGCTACGATGCACTCGATCCCAAAGAAACCTCACTTAGGGTGGGACTTCATAACCTCAAGCCATATCGGCGAAGGGAATAAGAAGTCACGAAAATAACTGAATGTCGTAATAACTGGATGGGAGGAGACCAACATGCATGTTAGGGTTAACCTCCTTGAAGGGGCAATCAGGGGGAGTATAAAGGGTATCCCCCTCCGGATTAGGGAGCTGCGTGACCGAAAATACGACAATGTCATGGGGCTAACATTCACGGGAATAGTTAGGCCTGTCACATTGTTGCGAAATAGGGCTCAAAACAAATGTTAAGACGAGGTTGAGGGATTATTATTTGAAAGAATAATAAGCACCCGAGACTTTGTTGAATTAAGATCCTTCAAAAAGGATGAGGCGCAATAAGATCCTAACTAGGAGGCGCAATAAGACCTCGAAGAACAACAAGAAAATCAAAGTAACAAAACTTAACCTATAACAATTCGCAACCGGACACGGCACGGGAAGTAAACTAGTAAGCAGTAAAGGCAAAACTACCGCAAAACAAATGTTAGTTTGATTTGTATAACTCCGTCTTGATCAGCTAATGCTCAACAAGAACAAGAGGCAAGTATATACTTATGTATTTTGTGTTCTTATTAAGCATTATCCTCGCAAGAATAAGCGTTTTTAAACAGACAAAGTAAGTACAGAAGCACGTACAAAAGCATTATCTATAATAACACAACAGAAGCATAAAGCAATGGCAATTACGTTATTTACAAACAAAATATCCTGCCCCCCAAAAGGTACAACACTAGTAAGGGAAAATTCCGGCATTGCCAGTCTCGTGAATTCAAGGGGCATTGCCTTATGAGTGGAGATCCTCGTCTAGCTCTTTATTCTCATCGGTAGGAATCAACTCATCAACAAAAGGTTCATCATCAGAAAACACTTCGAGCAATAGGGGTACAAGAGGAATGCAACGAGAATCACAAAACTCATTAAAGAGTTTGACTTTATCATCTTGAGCGTTTTTGCGAGCTAGCTTCGCGATCTTGGCCACATCTTTTTCCATGTTATCGAGATCTTCATTTAAGTATTAAACATCCTCTTGAAAAGTAGAGACTTTCTTGGAGAGATCATCCTTCTCGTGAGATAGAAGAGAGATCTGATCTTTAAGTCCTTGTTCGGATCTTAAGAAGACAAAGGAAGATACAAATGAGATGAGGAAACAGGCGTACTACTTTTAAGAGAATAATGCAACGTTAAAATGACTAAGGGAGTGGAACTTACTACTAAGATCGCCGATTTGCTTCTCTTGATCAGACGAGACCTTTCTCGCGTCCGCGATCTGCTCCTCGAGTTGGAAGATACGAGCACCTGATTTCTCCAACTGCTCCCGAGACATCCGAAGTGTTGGCGCAATGTGGAAGTGTGATGGGTTTATGGAAATGAATTAGGAAAAGATTTTGGGAAAAGAGGTTGGTTAATTGAAAAGTGAGGCATATATTAATTTGAAAATGAAATGTTACAAGGAAATTGTAGTGTAGCATTTTGGCTCACTGTATACACTAGCAGTCACTTGACTTGCTAATTAGCTCTCACTCTCACTACTTGGTTACTCACTTGAGTTTTGGATTGATTACAAATGAACCCAATGTTTCCTATTTATAGGCAGTGAGCGACCGACCACACTCTTTCTAGAATAGTCTAGTATGCACTAAGACTAGAACGTTTTTTAAGAACTCACTGGACATTTGACCGAAAATCAAAGACTAGTCTGGAGATAAAATTATTTATACAACGATCCACTATGCTAGAGGAAGAAGACTCTAGAGAATTATGGACTAGTCTAATCTTTCTTGGTGTACGGACTAGCCTAGGTCTTTCTAGACTTTACTTTGTCTAGAAAATTATTTACCCTTCCTTAATCTACTTGACTGATCTAGATTTTTCTAGATTTACTTAATCACAAATTACCCAATATTTTTAACACCCCCTCTTAATTTGTGATGTTAAGATTTTCTCTAAAATGATTGAATTTATCCACCGTGACCGTTTTTGTGAAAATGTCCGCATTTTGTTCATTTGTTGGACAGAACTGGAGCTCGATTTCCTTGATTTCTACCAGCTCTCGGATGAAGTGGTGTCATAGCTCTATGTGCTTCGTACGTCCGTGGAAGATTGGATTTTTTGTCATTGCAATTGTTGACATATTGTCACAGTAGATAGTCGTCGGCTGCTTTTTCCTTTGTTGTAGGTCGGTCATTATTCTTCTCAACCATACTGCTTCACATGCTGCACTTGTTGCTGCTATGTACTCTGCTTCGGCTGACGATAGTGCCACCGTACTTTGTTTTTTAGAACTCCAGGAGATAACTTTTGTTCCCATATAGAAAACATAGCCAGATGTGCTCTTTCGGTCTTCAATAGAACCTGCCCAATCGTTATCTGTAAAGCCAATTAAACCATTATCTTTTTCACTTGTATACTTGATGCCAAAATTCTTAAACCCTTGATATATCGAAGAATTCTTTTTGCGGCTGCATAATGTAACTTGCTTGGCTCGCTCATAAACCGAGAAACAATGCTGGTTGCATTGACGATGCCTGGCCTTGTATTTGTTAAGTAGATCAGTGAGCCGACTAGACTTCTGAATAAGGTTTGATCGACCTTTTCGCTCCATCATTTTTTACCAACTTTTCATTAGTACCCATTGGAGTTGCAATTGGTTTGCAATCCAACATGTTAAACCTTTTCAGTAAGTCTTCTGTATATTTTTCTTGGGAAATGAATATTTCTTCTGGAGATTGTTTTACTTGAATCCCAAGAAAATATCGCATAAGTCCTAAGTCTGTCATCTCATATTCTTTCATCATCTCCTTCTTAAATTTTTCTGCCATCTCTTGTTTTGTACTGGCATAAATTATATCATCAACGTAGAGACAGACGATTAGGAAATCCGTACCTTGTTCTCTGATGTAGAGTGATGGCTCACTTGGACTTGTTTCAAATCTATTATCTCGGAAGTATTTGTCGATTTTGCTGTTCCATGCACGCGGTGCTTCTTTGAGACCATATAGTGGTTTGCGGAGATGATAAACCATTTTTTCTTTTCCTTTTCGGAAATATCCTTGAGGTTGTTCGACGTACACCTCTTCTTCTAGTTCTCCGTTTAGGAACGCCGACTTTACGTCCAATTGGTAGACCTTCATTCTGAGTTGAGCTGCCAAAGCTAACACCATCCGGATTGTTTTGGCGAATGTCTCGTTTTAGTCAATTCCTGGTTGCTGGGAATATCGTTTTGCAACTAGCCTTGCCTTGTGATTTTGAATTGACCCATCTTCATTATACTTTGTCTTGTAGACCCATTTCAGACCAATTATTTCTTTGTCTATTGGCTGATTTACAAGCTCCCATGTCTTATTTTTCTCGATTACTCGCATTTCTTCATCCATAGCATGTCTCCATTTTTCTTCCTTCGCCACTTCCTCATATTTTTGAGGTTCTAGTGCTATAAACGCACAATTAGATATATTATAAATATCTATTAGGGAACGTCTTCAATGATTAGTGGCAACTCGTAGTTGTCTGGTTCATCATTCCAATCCCAGGCTTTGAATTCATCGAAGATAACATCTCTTGAAATTACCAGTTCCTTTGTGTCTGGCTTTAGAAGTCTATATGCTTTAGACTCTTCGCTGTATCCGATAAATATTAGCTTTTATCCTTTTTCATCGAACTTTTCTCTATGTTGGGATGGAATATGTGATTATGCTACGCAACCAAAAATTCTGAAAGAAGTTACCTCTGGATTTTCTTGTGCCAAGCTTCATATGGAGTTTTGTTGATGACTGCTTTTGTTGGCGAGCGATTAAGGATGTAGACCACCGTATTGACTGCTTCTGCCCAGTAGCTGTTGGGTAGCTTCCTTGCTTTTAACATGCTACGAGCCATTTCTACGATCTTATGATTTTTCCTTTCCGCGACGCTGTTTTGTTGTGGAGTGTATCGAACGGTTAGCTCCTTATTAATACCGTTTTCTTTGCAATAGTTGATAAATTTATTAGAAGTAAATTCTCCACCATGGTCTGTACGGAAAACTTTTAGTTGATGACCACTTTGCTTCTCTGCCAACGCCTTGAACTCTAGGAATTTAGTGAATGCCTCGGACTTTTGCTCGAGAATATACACCCACATCATCCTGGTATAATCGTCCACGAATAAGATAAAATATCTTATGTTGTTGAGTGAGGTTGTTCTTGTCGAACCGCATATATCGGCGTGCACTAATTCGAGGGGCCTTCTTGCTCTCCACGACTTTTTTGTAAACGGAAGTCTATGAAACTTCCTAAGAATACATTCTTCACATACTTTATCTCCACCACTGATATTAGGAAGACCAATTACCATGTTCTTTGATTTTAGAACCTTCAAGGATCTGTAATTGAGATGCCCGTATCTCAAATGCCATAGCTTGCATTCATCCATGTGATTGGTACTCATTGCACAAATTTCAATTGATGGCATAGATAGGGGAAAGACAAAATTTAATGATATTTTCACCTTTGCCACCAGTTTCTTGTTAATTTTATCATAAATTGTGCACATACCGCGTCTTCAAAATGTAGTGAGTACCCTTTTCTTATAAGTTGTCCAACACTTAATAAATTTTGAGCTAGGCCAGGAACATAAAGAACATCAGATATGTATCGAGTTTTACCTGACCTTGTACTTACGGATATGACTCCTCTTCCTTCAACATTCTGATACTTTCTGTCTCCGAGTTTGACCGGTGGAATCTCTTGCTCGTCTAACTTTACAAAGTATTCTTTGTTTCCTGTCATATGGCTGCCGCATCCGCTATCGACATTCCATATACCTTGCGCTTCTTGTTGCGAGGTGAGGCAGGAATAAAATACTTGATTTTGAGAAACTTTTTTCTCGGAATAGTTAGCTTCGTTGAGCCAACAATCTTTTTCCATGTGATTTAATTTATCACATTTGGTGCACATGTACTTGCAATTTTCTGTTGGATGGCCAAACTTTTTGCAAACATTACACCGGAGAATTGAGGAGTAATTTCTTCGGTACCTTTGGTTGGTGTTTTGGTAACCTCCTTTTCCTCTTCCACGTCCGCGGTAGAAATTTCTGGGCGCTTGATTTGATGTCGACCCTTTCTCATGAGGTGATGATGATGATGATCCCCCTCTGGAGCTTTCTTTTCTGGCTTCTGTATTTTTCTTTTCACTGAAATTTATTTTTGATTGGAATGCCTGCTCCAACGATTGCTCCGCGAACCTATTTATCCTTTTCTCGTGTGCCTGGAGTGAACCCATTAGTCATGTACCGAGAGAGTCAATAAATTTTTTGACTCCTCCATGGCAGCGACAATATGGTCAAATTTGAATGTTAAGCTTCTTAAAATCTTTTCTACAACTCTTTTATTTTATGGTATCCCCATAACTACTGATTTGATTTACTATTCCAGTAACTCTAGAAAAGAAGTTCTGGATAGTTTCAGTTTCTTTCATAAATAAATTGTCAAAATCTCGCCATAAATTTTGTAGTTTTATGGGATTACCTTTTCGGAACCTTGGAACGCCACTTTGAGGATAT
Source organism: Papaver armeniacum (assembly GCA_023531295.1). NCBI lineage: Eukaryota > Viridiplantae > Streptophyta > Magnoliopsida > Ranunculales > Papaveraceae > Papaver > Papaver armeniacum. The sequence goes on along the minus strand of JAJJWW010002017.1, from coordinate 666,867 downwards.
TCCAGGCCTCCTTCGAAGTTTTCGCCACCGAAATTCGAGGAAAAATAGCTTTGGTTACCCCTTGTTGTAGAAACAGTAGCGCTTTAGCATCTTTCTTCTTATTTTCCTTATAGTCTTTTTTCTGTGCGTCAGTCCATGTTGACAGAATTGATCCCGACTCGGGTACCACGTAACCTTCTTGTACAATATCCCATAGGTCTTGTGAAATGAACAATGTCTTCATTTGTAGACTCCAATAATCATAACTCTCACCATTAAAAATTGGAATTAAACTTTGGGCATAATTGAAACCTTGAATACTTTTCATGGGTAGAGTTTTAGGATTATCGGGATGGGTTTGCTCTGATACCAAATTTGTTGGCGCAATGTGGAAGTGTGATGGGTTTCTGGAAATGGATTAGGAAAAGAGTTTGGAAAAAGAGATTGGTTAATTGAAAAGTGAGGCTTATATTAATTTGGAAATGAAATGTTACAAAGAAATTGTAGTGTATCACTTTGGCTCACTGTATACACTAGCAGTCACTTGACTTGCTAAGTAGCTCTTTCTCTCACTACTTGGTTACTCACTTGAGTTTGGATTGATTACAAATGAACCCAACGACTTGCTAAGTAGCTCTTTCTCTCACTACTTGGTTACTCACTTGAGTTTGGATTGATTACAAATGAACCCAACGTTGCCTATTTATAGGCAGTGAGTGACCGACCACACTCTTTCTAGAATAGTCTAGTATGCATTTAGACTAGAACGTTCTTTAAGAACTCACTGGACATTTGACCGAAAATCAAAGACTAGTCTAGAGATAGAAATTTCTAGATCATGATCGACTATGCTAGAGGAAGAAGACTCTAGAGAATTATGGACTAGTCTAATCTTTCTTGGTGTACGGACTAGCCTAGGTCTTTCTAGACTTTACTTTGTCTAGAAAATTATTTACCCTTCCTTAATCTACTTGACTAATCTAGATTTTTTTAGATTTACTTAATTACAAATTAACCAATATTTTTAATACGAAGTTCCACAGGATGTGCCATATTAAGATTTTGTTCCTAAGAGATTAAAAGCACATTTAAAATTCCAACAAAGTATAGTGAAGAGAGAGAAGAGGAGAAACTTAGGTTCGACATGTTAAACTTAGGTTCGATATGTTAAGTAACTAAGAAACTATGATTAATCCCTTAATTACATTAGTTTTTGTGTGCAAACTGGTACAAATAAAAACGTCTAAATGGAAGTTCAAGCAGTTAACCATCAAGCAGTTATCCTGAATATATAGCAGCTTCATTTTTACACTTAATCACCCTCAAACAACGACTGGAACTCGATGGATGTAGAAGTTCATTAAATACTTTGCATCTGGAAGTCTATCAATGAGTTCGAAAATCACATAATCCCCAACTTTCAGGTTGTTGTCAGTAAAAAACTTGATGTAGCCTTTACTGAAAAAGTGTTGATACACATTTGAGGTGACACGAAGCTCCCAAGTGCGACCTTCCTCATTGGGTTTTTTCCCCGCTTATTGGGTTTGTTGCCTTAGCTGTAAACTGTTCTCTTGCAAATTTTACCGGGATATTCTGTAAAGGAAAAATGCAGTGATTTGCTTAACAAAATGGCAGTTGTTTATGTCATAAAAACTTCAGTTAAATAGCATTAAATCGGCAAACAAGATTTATCAACTCACCATACACTTCTTGTAGGAGGCCTTCACACAGTTCCAGAAGAAAGGAAAGCGAGAACTGAAAGCCATAACTTTGATCTCGACTTCTCTTGCTAACGCAAGCATCTCTGCAAAATGAAGCACGCATATTATCAATCTGGTATATTATGAGGTGAATGCAAACCATCCTTTTTACGTCATTAACAGTACCTCTCTTTTTTCTCATCTTTTTTCTCTGTGAATAAAGCATCACAGAGAAATACATCACCCCAACTTCATAGAACTAACAAACATTTGAGCTACATCAAAAAGAAAGTGAAAAATACATCACCCCAACTTCTTCATGGAAGATCTTGTAGAAATGATGTTTCCTTTCAGCTGCTGCTTCCATTTTCATCAACCAATCAAAATCCCTAAACTTTAAAGAACCCTAGATAATTTTACTCTTTCTCTTTCTCTCCCTCTCTGATAGATAGGTAGATAAATCATAAAAGAAATCCTGGGTTTTGAGTTTCATCTTGGTTCAGAGAAATGAATGAACCCCATCTACCCCTGCAATAAATCTTAAACTCTTTCTGGTTGTGGGGTGTCATCAGAACTCAGTGACCTATGTTTCAATAATAAAGAAGAGGGAATTTAATACTAGAAAATTGTTTGGACTCAAAACTCAACACTCCATGATAGGGATTTCACTTTTCTATCCCCAAAAGGCCAAAATCATAACAGCTTTGCTAGAAACAACAAAAGAAAAGCACGAGGTGGGTTACCAAGAGGGTTCAAATCAGTGGAGCAGAGGGATCAAAAATGGACACAATGGAGCGCTCTGTATATTAGGATAAGAGTATGATTGACCCGGAACCTCCTCTCACACGCTGTCTACTTCGGTCTTTTTTGTTCGGTGCATCCATACTTTTCGAAACCATAAAACTTCTATGACACATTTTTCTTTAAACAAGAATTCGTGATGAACCCTGAAAACGGACACCATAAATACGGTCCCCTTCACAATCCTTAATTTACTTGCCCAGTAAACCAAACCCCCTGCAAATTTCTTGACACAGGGCCCACCCTCATGTGTCTTCACGTTCTTGCCGTGGTTTTTTGATACGTTTCAAAACCACTATTTTTTAAATTTGATCTGTATAAAAGTCTAACCATGATAAATTATCATATTGGGGCTCTTAAAAAATCTCAATAAAACTATACTACAACATTGACTTGTTCTGAATTGTGAATGTGAATTCCAATTATTAAAAATCAATATTTTTGCAAACAACAATTCTTAACTACCCGTCTCAAAAACAAGAAACTACCTGCTCACAGGTTTGTGGGAATTTGTGGGAAGCAATAAAAGAAACTACCTCCTCACAAGTTTGTAGGAATTTGTGGGTACTGGTCGGGCCCGCCCCTCGGGAGTTTAATAGGGGCACATCAATGCGTTTGAGATTAGTAGGGGGCCACATTAATGTGTTCGGTAGTTTTTCTTGGTAGTTCTTTAGGCGGTCTGTACAAATTTTTTGTTTTGCAAATAACCTGCAATGCATAAGAATTAGATTAGACGTATAACACGCCAAGGTCTGATAAGTGGAATTTTTATCCTACATTATTTTAGTTTCTTTATATTTATTTGAATTAATATTTTTTTTGGTACCGGATATTTCTACTTGCCCAAATATAACCACCAAGTGCCATAGTGATCTCATTTTTATACAGCCAATGTCAGGCCATAACTAGAGTTTCTAGCCAAACCTTGTTTCACTTTATAACCAAATCTAAATTTAACAACTTTGTACCAAAAATAAATAAAAAACAAACCACCTCACTGATGAATATAGCTGTAAGTTGTTGATAATATTAACAACGATGCGACTCACCACCACCGCATTAAAAATCCACAACCGACATTATTGGTGGTGGTGGGCACTTTCTTTGTTTTCCCACTAAATATGGACTCAAATCCGTTTATAACTAAAACTCCAAAACAGAAACCATCACAAATTCTTTACCTTCTCCCTTCTAACACCAAAAAAAAGAAAAACAACCAGAGAAGCTGCTTCCATGCATGGCAACATCATCATGTTTCAGTCTTGTACCTTTGATCGAAACCCACGTTCTCAAAAAGACATTCACATCATCTGGTCTATGTTCCAAGACTCTCGCCATTGATTCCGACACAACTTTCCATTACTGGTCACCAGCAGAAGGATCATCATCAAGAACGCTGCCTGCATTGATCTTATTACATGGTTTTGGTCCAAACCCACTTTGGCAATGGAGCAATCAAGTGAAATATCTGTCGAAGTATTTTGCAATATATGTACCTGATTTGATATTCTTCGGCGACTCTACTACGAAATCGATGGAACGTTCGGAGGTTTTTCAAGCGGTTTCGGTTGCGAAATTGCTTGAGATGTTGGGTGTTGTGAAGTATTCGGTAATGGGTACGAGTTATGGTGGTTTCGTTGCTTATCATATGGCTAGGTTGTGGCCGGAGAGAGTTGAGAAAGTTATTATAGCTAGTTCCGGTGTTAATATGACATGGCAAGATAATGTGGAGTTGCTGAAGAGAGGGAAAGTTGAGAAGATTGATGATTTGTTGATTCCGTCTACGGCTGATCAGTTGCGGAATTGTATCCGGATGTGCACGTATAAGAGGTTTCCGATTTATGTACCTGATTTTGTGCTTAATGACTTCCTCAATGTAAGTGTTCTTTTGTTCATTCATTGTTATTGCTCTTTTGACGCCTTTTTTGTGAGCTGGACGATCGAAGTTTTACGTAATGTTTTGTCATTTGGTTGCAGAGCTTGTTTGGGGAAAACAGGAAGGAAAAATTAGAACTACTCGAAGGAGTCACACTTGGACGGGAGGATGTCATATCTATTTCGCGACTTCCACACGTAAGAATGTCGAATGCTCACATTGTTTTCAAGTGGTTTGCACAAAAGTAATTTCAATTAAATTTATAATTCTTGATTTTGATTGATGCATGCAGGAGGTGCTAATAGTTTGGGGGGAGCACGACCAGATATTTCCATTAAAGAGGGGTTACGAGCTTAAAGAGTCCGTATAATTTGTCAAATTTAGTTGTCTCATATTATGTTGTGAAATTTGATGAGGATTTTGATTAATGCCATTTTTGTTTCAGGCTTATCGGAGAAAATGTCAGTATGGAAGTTATGCCGAAAACATCACATACACCTCAAGCGGAAAACCCGAAGCTGTTCAACAGCATTGTGGAGAAGTTCTTGTGTGCGGTGTCTTCTTCTTAACTCAATCGAAGAATCAAGCCGAAAACCCGAAGCTGTTCAATAGTTACTGCTCACCTCTTCAAATTGGAATGAGAACTAAATTTGGCCTATTTTTAGGTTAAAATGAAAAAGTGAAAGTATCTCTTTTCCTAAAACAGATGGAGTATTACTTTTCTTAACTTATGAAATTTTCCAATGGAAACTAACATATGTATAAGTAGGCTGCGTTTTAATTATCATGTCATATATATAATTAATGGTTGTTGCACTGGCTCAGCAAACTGTTTGTGTTTATTCTTTGATATTATGTTAAATATATGGAACATCTTTTTTTTTTGAGGCGTCCACCAATTTTCTAGTTTATAATATCCAAAGGTAGGCAAAGGACATTGTAAAGATGTCTCATGCGCATGACTCATGACAGAAAACTGAGAAACAAAAAGAAAGTATATACTTTTCTTCTTCTACCTACCATTGTCTGATTCTTCTCTTCATTCCAATGAAAGTTAAAAGTTATGTTCTTTTTCTGTTCAGAAAGAGAAGTCTTTTTTGATGTTATTTCAGGTTTTTCAAGTTTTAGTTGTTTCTGTCAAATTGGTTAAAGTTGAACACACAACCGGAATGTCAACAGGAAAAAGGATACTATAGATAGCAATGCCGAATATAACCGTTTCTTATTCATGGAACTTTATGGGGAGTCTTTGTCTTTCCCACGGAGCCCATATCGTCTTTGGAACCTTTGCTGTTCAAGAAGCATTCAACCACATATCAAAGTTTGCTGGAGCTGTTATATTCTCGTGCACATGCTGAACTATCAGGTAATCCGCATTGCAGGTTAAGTCAGTCTCGCTTGCAACTCAAGTGCATTGCCTCTTGCAAACACAATGTTTCTGGTACGAGGTTTTGCTTAAGAACGAATGCTGAATCTGAGTATCTGACTCGCCTGAGCTTTTAAGAATGCTTATTAGTTATCGAGTGTTGGCAGATATTTCATTAAACCTCGTTTGTTCCTTGTTACTGACAGATATAATAAGTTAACTTCTGAAAAAATTAATGAATGATAAATTTTATAATAAGTTGGACTCTTGGAGAAAACCCTAAACAACTCGATATTATAAAGACTTCAAAAGAATAATTTTAAACTTCATAAAATCGCAAATACACAAATAAATTAAAATAAACTTTCAAAAAAATGAACGATAGAATTCGACTAAAATCTTCTCATATGCCTCTTGCGTTAGCCCGTTTCTTCTCTCTTGAACTGTTTTAGGGTTATCATCGGCCTCCAAATTGGTGGTTGCACGCTGATCATCTGCATTATCGTCATCAAGAACTTTTGCATCGATTAATAACTTTTTCAGAAGACTAATTTCAGTATCGTCTGGTACCGATAAGTCATCTTTCTCCAAAAAACTGTCAATAAACGATTCAAATTCCACCGCAACTTTCCTAAGTTGTTTCATTTGTTCATCCAAATATTGCATTGAATTTGTATCTACGATCGTCCTCTCAAGAGAATCGGTTAATCTATTTAGTATTGCCGCTGAATTCCTAAGAGTTTCCCTAAGCTCTGCACCAATTGCCATCGAATCTGTTGATCAATTATGACTTTTCTGTCTCTGATCTCTGATCTCTCTCTCTGAATGATGAAAAATATATGTCCAGCGTTGACCTTTTATATATCATGAGATATTATGATATCAAACTATCTCGGAAACCGTTTCCTTATCTGACAAGGATTGCTACTTCGAAATCTTGTCAGATAAACTATGCCATTGTTGCTGCCAGACGATAAAACAAATTTGTTGTCTCCCATTGTAAAGCAAATGGAGATGAGACATATGGATGCCAAAATATGGGGATAGCTAGGGATAAACCATGCAGATATTTTTCAACCAAACCAAAAGACAACACACTACTTATCACCTTACGACATAACTCATCACCTTACGACATAAATTTTCCATCAAACACAAGCAAAATGGAACAGTATGTTAACTCTAAAGTTAAACTGACCAACAAACTATTAAGCAGTACTGTGATTGCAGAATCTAACAATCTTTTAGCTACAACAATTGGTACTACATACTAGTATATTAATATATAAACTCGATAAAATCATAACGGAAATCATCTCCATCGTCATCTACCTGCATGAAGAGATCAGACACCTTTTTCTGAAGCACCCTGTTGGTTGCTTAATCCATCTACTTAGTTGTTACGCGAAACGACGATCTTTAAGAACTCGTCCACTTGGTTGCTTAATTCATCTACGCTCTTCACGTACTCATCCACTTGGTTTCTTAATCCATATGCCCTCTTAACATCCTCATCCTTTTGGTTTCTTAATCCATCTACTTCGTTGTTATGTGAAACAACGGTCTTTAAGAACTCATCCACTAGGTTGCTGAATTCATCTACGCTCTTTAAGAACTCATCCACTTGGCTGCTGAATTCATCTACGCTCTTTACCAACTCATCCACTTGCTTTTTTAATTCACGTACATTGTTTTCCAATTTCTTTTGTGTTGTATCCACCTACAGAGATAAGACCATAACATCCGATTAAATAAGAACTGCACAACCTTCCAAGATGGTTTGCAAAAACCAGAAAGCCACCTTTTGAGATTGAGATTTGAGTGTAAGTTCCAGAGGAGAATATGATGATATAAGAAGCTTCATGCAATAGTAAATACCTTCTGAAAAGGGTTAGGGAACCACCCCAATGCGTAGCCTTGAAGATATGTGATACCCCGACCGATTGCGGAACCAGTAAATAGTGCCTTAGTAGATCCAGTGTCAGAATATGTATCTACCCGTCCGAAGATATCCTTCATCCAAATCCAAATCAAGATCAGAAAGATATAAACAAACTAAGTAATTAAGAAAAAAAAAGAAGTGAAGGGAATAAAAATAACCTTATGATTTTTATCAGCTTCAGAAGAAAACATCCTACAAAAGCCCTCTTTTCCGGGGGAATTCTTAGCTGTAGACAGCATCATCATCCTATTCTTAGCAGTAGAGAACATCATCATCCTAGCGAAACCACCAAGTCTCTTTGCCATTTCTGCAAGTCGACGTGAGATTTCTGAAAAAATTTCTGAACCATAAGAAAAAAACAACAAGCCTTTATTCATCGGTATGATGCACCTTCAATACCAATACAACTATCCATAAAAGGTAGAGCCACAATGTGGTTTAACTAGACGGTTCAAACATACAGCTGGGTTGGCAAAATATTAGAGAGCTTGGGCAAACTAGGCTATACCAAGAAATATAAACATTCCTCTCACTTATATGCCTTTTATTGTTAGAGTTTTACAAGTTTCTTCAAAAACCGTTGTTTTCTACTTCCTCCATTTGAAGAAGAAGAAGAAGAAAAAATGGCATCAATGGGATACCAGCTCCCAGAAGAGATTCTGGTAGAAATCCTCTCAAGGCTACCAAAGAGGTCTGTGTTCCGAATCTTCCGATTCAGGAAGAGTATTAATAATGACATGACAGCTCAACTTCAAGTCCTTATACTTGCCATTCTGGATGATTAAACAAAAAATAAACCATTCTATAATCAAGCACACCAATGATTTACTACCCCTTGTTCTTATTACACCACAAATATAAAGCAAATGGCATCTAAGCAGGATTTATCAATATCATTTTGAACAAAACATGTTTCTACAAATTTCATCAGTCAGACTAATCCGAGCATAAAACAAAATTAAACCCTAATTCAGATTTCAATAGTCAATTTCAGAATCATCCCCAAATCGCATTCATTTCCGACGATCCCCAAATTGTGAATAAAACCCTAATTCACAATTTTCCCCAAACTGTGAACAAAACCCAATCAACATAATCTAATAGAAAACAAAACAGAAACATATAGACCCCATGTACACAACATTCACAATCATCTCAATATAACCCTAATTTCAGAAAAATTCCTCAAATTTTATAAACCCTATTATCTCTTAGCCATAGATTCAGAACAAGAAAACATGTTAAATTTAGATGACGATAATCATTAACCATTAAGGCTACTAACCTGTTTCCAGTACCCTTATCGGGTTAGGTATCTCCTCAGATGAGTTCTTGAAGCCGTCGAGACAGCATTGCAGCTCCTTATCACACTCTCTGTTTATTTCATTTCAGTTTCTATGAAACTCGAATCGATGAAGTAGAAATAAGATGGCACCTCTTGATGTGAACACGTGCCGTTGGATGACATCTCTCACCATCCATTTTATAATTACAAGGCGTTGACTGGTCCAAATACCCGTTATTTTAAAAAGTAAAAAATATCCCCTCTTTTCGTGATAACATGATAAATTAAAAGACACGTGGTTAATTGAGATTAATATTTCATAAAAAAAATTCATGTCATAAGGCTAAGTCCTATGGGCTAGATTGGACTGCTAGATTGGCCAAAAAGTGTTGCAAATCATGAAAAAGTGTGGGAAAAAAGTTAACACTCAATCTGGCTACTTCTCTCTCCTAGCAATTGCTCGCAGTCGCACTAACGGCGAGATTGAAACGCTGAATGGTGCGGCGCTCAAAAAGTGATGCAAATGCTGGATTGTTCGGCGTTGTACGAATATTTTAGAGAATAACGCCGAATGGTTAGGCGCTAGGATGGACGCTGTTCCATTCGGCGTTCAAACTCAACGCTGCTCCATCCAGCGCTTGACTCTTTTTTTTAACTAACGGCTATTTTTTCCAGATTTCCATTTCTACATGTTTTGCAATTTGTTTCAATCGTATTTTGTTTCAAAATTTGGAAATTTATCAAAGTAAATGTAGTTTGAGAATTTGTAATCTTCCATTTCATTGCAAAACAAAGTTACAATGTTTTTTGAAGAAACTAAAAAGTACATTGAAATCGAAAATCTACTTCTAAATAACTTAAATCATAAAAAATTACATTGAAATTGAAATCCTACTTCTAAATAACTTAAAATCCCATATCACTTTAGTTTAGGGGATAAGGTCCAAACCATAACGGGCTAAAATCTCGTTCTTCCATATTTTGTAGATGGGTCTCTCACATTCTTGTAATTCATCCAAGGGTTGTCGTAGAATCTTCATTTCCCATTCTCTTTGTTGCGTTTGTGCCAAGATTGAAGAGCTTTCCATGTTCTTCCTTAGATACTCTTCCTCTTTCTCATATTTGGCCTCTCTTTGTGCTTGTGCGTTTTCAAGAAGTTCGATGAGTTTATCCATTTTTTCATCTGATTTCTGCGATGCTTTAGCCTCACGAGCCTTTTTCTTTGCTTTGTCTCTACCGTCACTTCTAACATCATCGGTTTGTTCGAAATAGCGTCTTCTCTTTGATATGTCCGAGGTTTCGAGATTATGAGTAGATGAAGTGTTACCAAACCTTGCCATATTTTGCAAATCTTCATCCATATTATCATCTTCATTTTCTTGAGTAGCTTGAGTTTGTTGACTAGGTTGAGTGGAAGTACCGACTCGATCATCATTATTCACCGCCGGGTTGTAATCGGGTTGATAAGTCTTTAGGATCTGGAAAACCGATTCGTACCTCCATTTTTTTCCAGTCGATGCTTCATAATTCTGTTTTCCACGATGATACTATGGAAAAATAAAAGGAAAAATTTAGAGAAAGAAAGAAAGATAACAAAATAGTAGAAAGAAAACATTAATAAAAATTGAGGTTCTTACATAATCCGCCTCGGTCATCCCCGTAGGTTTGTTTCGGAAGTAGGGCCTAACAAATGAAATATATTTCCTCACTTCGCTTCTTATTGTGTTGCACTTTGTTCGCAATGCTTTTTTTTCTCTTTCGACACCATTGGGACCTTTTCTTTTATTGTACTCTTCAATAATCTTACTCCAAAATATTGCACCTTTTTTATCTTTTCCATGAATTGGAATCGTTGCTTTCTATGACCCAACCATAAATTAGTGCCTCTTCTTCTATTGTACTAAAGTGTGCCATAATTTTGTATGAACAAAACTATGTGAAGATGAGGAAGAAAACCAATGAAGAAGATAATCAATTGGTTTTGGTGTGAGGGATGAAGGAGAAGTAGTCCTCTATTTATAGAGAAGCTTGAAAAAATAGTTGTTGTGGTTTTAAACGGCTATTTAATCTGAGTCGTTGAAAATGGAACGGTCATCTTGATCTGATGGCTGACACTACAAAGCGCCGTTTGGTTCGGCGTCTAAACGCCGAATGGTAGGGCGCTGAATTTCCTGTCGTTGAATCTTCAACGGTCACTTTTGATCTCGCGGCTGTGATGCCGAACGCCGTTTGGTTTGGCGTTGGACGCCCATTGGTGCGGCGCTCCGTCCAACGGCTACATTTTCAGCCCAAACTAACGTCACTTCATATCTCTATATAAACTCAACACAATAGCTAAAATTCCCCACACCCCAAACTTGTAAAGTTTCATTCTCTTTTCTTTTCTATTCAACATTCAAGTATGGTTGCATTCTCAATTGAAGAAGACAATGACTTGGTGAGAAGTTATTGTGCAATTAACAACACTCAAATAACAACCAACTCCTTTTGGGTACAAGTTGTTGAAGAATTTATGAGAATCAATGGTAATGCTAATGAGAGATGCAAAAAACAACTACAAACTCGGTTATCAAGCATCAAGTGTAATTGTAAGCGTTTTGTCATTTCATTAAGGGCATCAAATGGTAATCGTGAGGATGCTATGACTTTATATGAAACGGATCATGGAATGTCGTTCATTCATAACACCGCTTTGGAGATACTTGGTTATGAAGCATAGGCATGAAGAAATATTATGAAGAAGTATGGAATATCACCAAAGAAGTATTATGAAGACATATGCATATGAAGTTCTAGTTAAATATGTAATGTAATTGTAAACGTAGTTAAGTGATAAAAAGAGTATTATGGAGTTTACAAGAACTAATTACAATGTCTACTTAATGAAAGCGTGCTTGATTAAAATGTCTACTTATATGAAATTTACTCTCCATTCTCATAAAATGCACCATCTCCTTGAGGGTCATATTGGTCTTCGTCGGTATTGATTCCGTCTGTACCCTCATCAACTTCCGGCAAGGCATCATCTATACCCATGTTTGGAAAATCACCATCTCTCAAACCTTCTCCATGTCGGTACCATATGTGTGTAGTGAGTTCTAAGCGAAGTTGTCCCAAAATCGCAGGGTTGTACAATACATGAGGAGCTAGCCTTACATTTCCTTGAATTGGCGGTTGAGGTTCATCTCCCGTGATCCTCCCCCAATCCTCCTTGCGATATTCCATCTCAATACACATGTTGTGCATTATCAAGCACCCCCTCATAATTGCCTTCATGTCCGATTTTTTATAATAACGACAAGGTTTAAATATAATGCCAAACTTACCTTTAAGACCACCAAATGCATGTTCTATGTCCTTCCTTTTTGCTTCTTGGTATTGATTGAAAAGAGCTTCTCTAATGTTTGAGGCGGGTTTGTATGCTTGAACGATGCAACCATACATGGGATATGTACCATCTCTTAGGTAGTACCCCTGCTCGTAATTCTTTCCATTGATTTGATAATGACAAGGAGGTGATGCACCATTAAGTTGTCAATCGAACAAACCCGAAGAATGCAAGACATTAAGATCATTGTTCTGCCCACCCAACCCAAAATAGGAATGCCAGATCCATCTATCATATGTAGCTACAGCTTGCAAAATAACCGAGGAATATGGCTTATAGCCGCTGTGGGAACCTGCTTGATCCATTGGACATGCTCTCCATGCCCAGTGAAAACAATCGACACTACCAAGCATACCAGGAAATCCTCGAGCTTCATTTTCTGCTAAAATCCTTTCTGTATCTTGAGCGGTAGGTTGACGCATGTATCGACCATTATAAATCCAAATAATTGCATCCATAAACTTCATAGCATAATAGTAGATAGTGGTGGTTCCCATTTTTGTGTAATCATCTAAGGAATCCGGTGCAATGCCTTTGGAAAAATGTTTCATGACGGCAATCATTTTCATATATGGACTATGACCATGAATACCGCAAGCATCGGTTTTTTGGCGAAAATCATGGTCATAATCACAAAAAAAGTGGACGAGGCAAAGCAAACCGACCTTTGAACTTCTTTTGCCCATACATACATTTGAAGTTGAAGTATTGATGCATCATATGAGCATCTGCATCTACACGTTTTCTGTGCACTGACTGACGGGTCTTGACTTCATTCAGGATGGGTTGATGTATTCCCCGCCTCCTCTGAGTCTCCAAAAGTGTAGCAACTGCTATGACATTCGTCTCAATATCATCTTCATCATCCGGAAGGCCTAACAAAATTCTTCTCAAAGCTCCCTGCATAATGTACCTAATACATCAAATAAATAAAGTATTAACACTCCATAAAAACTTAAAAACACTCCATAAAAATAAATCATAACACTCCATAAAAAACAAATAAAAAAAAATATAACACTCCATAAACAACAAATAAACAAAGGAAATTATGCGGGAAATATATTTCATTCCATAAACACTCCATAAAAATAAATAGTACTTAAAAGTATAACACTCCATATGGTTTCATAAACACTACGACAAGTAATTTAATTCAGGTCAAAGGAAATTATGCGGTTGTTGGCTGAACTGAGTATCATAAACAATATTAGGCTCGCTTTCCCCCAACAACGCACCGGTAAATTCATTTCCTCCTTGTTGATATTGTGTATTTCCTTGTTGTGATGTAGTAGCTCCATCTTCGACCCTAGGAGTGTAAAATCCTTGACCTGTAGCCCATTCATATGAACCAACTAATGTGAGGTCTTGTGATGTAAAAGCTTCATTTGGATTGTTTGGAGCATGAATAGATGGTACGGAAGAAGATGTAGATCTGCCTGATGAGGAACATGAAGTTGTAACCAATTTGTATGACTCGTCCCATGCGGCTTGACGAGCTCCAAGCTGGAATGAACATGATTTTTCCATAAACCTAATGCAATCAGCCTACAAGAATATAAATTAGAGAATTTAGTCGAATATTCAAGAAACTAGAAATGAAAATGAGTACAAAATGTAAATGTACTTAATTCATCTCCCAAAATTTATACGGACAAGGAACCATTGGAACTGGTATTTGACGTTCTACGCCTGCTTCATTGGAAAATGGTAAATTGAATTCTATCTCCGGCATTTGTGATGGGGGCTCATTCTGTGTGTGATAGGTATATGTCTGCGACATCATGTCAGGAGGAGGGTGACTAGGAAACAAATTGCGAGGAACAGCTGAGCTACCCACTGCTATCTCATCGACGTTTTGAGCGTGGTATGACTCAATGACATACGGTCCAACACTCTTCTTCGTCCACCAATTGTTATATTGATCCTCTGTGAATGTATAATACTCATTGACCTCTACTACAATATCATCTACATCAATTGTTTCCAAATTTGGAGGATTTTGCCGGGACTACAATCTCACCTGTAATCTGCCTCGGGAATCTCTCCGCCAAGTAACAACTAACTCTTGTGCGATTTTCAAAGTGAAAAAAAAGAACCCTCTTTTTGGATACCTCTAGTGCATACTCATATTGGTCTCCCGCAGCATACTGACTCTCTGCCCATGGTTGCCAAATACATGATTCCCTTGTTCTAGTGTCAATCTGTATTCTCGCGTTTTTGACTGAGTGTTTTATAGTATCCTTCTGGCCTTCTCGATGTCCTCTCTTCCTTGATGCAATCCTAATTTTTTTGAAGAGACAAATCTTTGGGAAAACATCATAATGACCAGAAGGTGTCTGACAAAGTAAGGGTTGCATGTTGCGAAAGTAGTAATAGTACCAATACTCAAGTACCACAACCATGCCAACTAAATTTGTACCCCTGGTTGACCAAACGTCGAGATATCTATAGGTATTACCTAACGAAGCTAGACCCCAATCATACTCCCCAACTCTATTCAAGTCATCCAATAACAAAACCCAACGTTTATCTACTTTTCCAGAAGAATGCGTTAGAAGAAAATGACCAAAACACAAAATAAAGAATGCTCGTGTCAATGTCACTGCACATTCAATATTATTCTGGCCATTTCTACTTTCAATGTAGTTTTTCAAGACAACTAAGGAAAATGTATTAGTCTTAGAGTCCCATGCACCATGATTTTTGATATCCGAAAAATACAAATCATCCAAAGCGGGATATGTTAGATCACTACCCAATCTGCAGATAACTACATCGTCCGTTTACTAGGGTCACCAGAGGGAATTCCCATTAACATGTACCAATCTAAAGGAAGAAGGCCAATCTCAAACTCCCGAAAATGAAAGCTCCTGGTACTTTTCCACCATCTCTCAGCTACGGCTTCGACTAAGGCTCTATCCCCATTGGCAAAATCAAACTCAAAAACAGAGGAAAAGCCACAATTATCACAAAATTGTTGTGCTAGCGGATTATCTTGCACTACAATCTTATAATATTTTTCAATGTCTTTGAAACTACCTCTAAAGCTTACTTTGCGAGGGTCTTTCGTAACGTCGTGACATACATGTCCATCACATTTCCATGATGAAACTATATCCAACCCATCTAGCATTTCATCCATACTTGTACTACAATCAATAACAAAGATGGAAAAAAATATCAATATCATTCATTTTCATCCACACAAACTAAATCATCATTATCAATTATCATTATCAATATCATTCATTTTCATTCATTTTCGTCCATATCATTACAATATCATTATCATCCATACAAACTAAATCATCAATATCATTATCAATTTCATTATCAATATCATTATCATCCATACAAACTAAATCATCATTATCAATATCATTTTCATCCATACAAACTAAGTATCAATATCATTCATTTTAATCATACAAACTAAATTATCAAATTTTCATCACAAACTAATCAAAAATAATTCTTTATCAATCATTTTCATCATACAAATGATCAAATTATCATGCAAATTTACCTACAAACATCATAAGAATTATCATTTTCATCACAAAAATCAAAATTTATTTTTTTTTCATCACAAATAATCAAATTAAATCCCAAAAAAAAAATTCATCACAAATAATCAAATTAAACCATACACATATCATCTACATCATCTAAATACGAGATATCAATCATCAATTTGAATGAAATCGCACCAAAAATCAAAAATCATAAAACTTAAACCTAAAACTTAAATTTCTTACTTAGAATGATTTTATGGATGGAATCGCACCAAACCACCTTCAATCGATCACAATTCTGATGAAGAACAAACCCACGGAAGGAATTTGAAAAAAAACTTCTATAAATCATGAACATGAACATGCATTTTTGGGTAGTTTTGAGAGTGAATGTGAAAAAAAAAATGAAATGGGGAAGAAGTCGATCTGCTGTGTAGACAAAACGTTTTCCATGGACGCTGTTCGGTTCGGCGTTCCAATCTTGCTGACCAAGTCAAACGCCGCTTCATTCGGCGTTCCCATGGACGCTGCACTGTTCAGCGTCAAACGCTGCACTGATCAGCGTTTCGCTGCTAGATTGGCCATACCATAGGGGTTAGGAGGTTGGCATATCTGACGTGGATGGCCAATCTAGCAGCTAGATATCTAGCCCATAAGACTTAGCCTAAGACTAAGTCTTATGGGCTAGATTGGAGGTGCTAGATTAGCACTTAAGTGTTGCAATTCAAAAAAAAAAAGTGTGGCAAAAAAGTTAACACTAGTTCTCTCTCCTACCAGTTGCTAGTATGTGAACTAGCATGCTAGATAGTTACGTTGAATGATTCAGCGCTTGAAAAACTACCTTTTCATGGAATGGTTCAGCACTGAGAGATTTATTTTTGATCTGACGGCTGAGATTTAAAGCGCTGAATGGTTTAGCGCTGGGCGCGGAATGGTTCAACATTGGTCGACGTGGATCGCTAATCTAGCTGCTAGATTAGCACTCCCATAAGACTTAGGAGGTAGTCCTGACTGCTAATCTAGGTGCTAGACTAGCACCCCATAAGACTTAGTCTGAAGGAAAATTTAGTTACTTTTTTTCCGTCACTTTTTGATGGGACCAAAATATCTTTCATGTTTTCATTATGAATTACGGATTGGTGCTTAGCCGTATGTGTCAGGGTCTCAGGTCTTTCTACAAATACAAGAACTAGTGTGTAAGACAATTGACATGATCAATTGCATTCGTAATACTTTCTTTAAAGATTAATGAATATATATTTTTCTACTGTGGTATGAGATTGAAGATTCAATCCTTTCTTTCGTTGTTCATCGCGATTAATTAATGGCGTTTCTTTAAGTACTTTTTTCAATCTACACTCTGTTTCATCAATATTTCTTTGTTTTCCAATTTTGAAACTTCTTCAACAACAAATGTTCAATATACTTTAAGAATATTACAGGTTCCATTAAATCAGATCTCTCACATGGAAAAGCTTAATTCTGAAGGATCCTACAGACATTACATAGTACCGATATTGTCCCCACTTTCACCACCTTTGGCCAGACAAGTGTGGGGTTTTAATCGAAAAGGCCTCGGTACTATGTAGGGAGATTGCACACCTTATTAGTCTCCACCTAAAACTCCGCTTATCCCATGTGGGACTAATCTTATGGGCTTGGGATGAGCGAAATCCCCAACAATCTCCACCTTGGCGAGATCCAAGCTATCTCACCAACTATCGTCGTACAATCACCGTTATGCAACATCTTGAGGTACACCTTGCTCCTTCATGTCCACAACTCCACATTGATTGGCACCACTTAGGTGTACTTGCATGCCAACTCAATCTATCGTACACGATCACCATCCGTATACTACTGTCGAACCTTGTTACAATCAATATGCGTCCTTGAGCCTTGGCAGCCTTTTTCAAGATTGCTCCACCTGAGTTATGTTGTGATAACTCCACCATGAGCCATAGCTCCATCTCATCTTGCCAAGCTCCACCCGAGTCAAAGTGTTCGGCATCACCTTACTCCGCCTTGCGTACCTCATCCTTCCTTTTAGGGTTGACATCCGTAACCGTTCAATCCTAGTATCCCTAGCTCTGATACCAATTGAAGGATCCTACGGACATTACATAGTACCGATATTGTCCCCACATTCACCACCTTTGGCCATACAGGTGTGGGGTTTTAATCGAAAAGGCCTCGGTACTATGTAGGGAGATTCCACACCTTATTAGTCTCCACCTAGAACTCCGCTTATCCCATGTAGGACAATCTTATGGGCTTGGGTCGAGACAAATCCCCAACAAATTCTTCCATTACTGAAGCGATACAAAGTCTCAAGATTCTTGGACGGATCTACTCCTTGTCCTCCAAAATTTCTTACTCAGGATAATTTAACTCAAGGAATTGTGGATCCTTCTTATACTGCTTGGCGTGATGATGATAACACGCTTATTTTGTGGTTGCAGTCTACAATTTCTGACTCAGTTGTTCCTTATGTTGTTGGTGGTAAATCTGCTAGGGAATAACGGTATAGTATTGAATCAAGATTTGATCGCACTTCAGCAACGCTGTACAAATTCGCACAAAACTGCAAACACTAAAACTTGGATCTGGTTCTATAGCTACATAATTAGAATGATTAATTGGGGGATATGAAAATTAATTGGGGGATATAGCTACAAGACAAAATAGGAGTCCCAATAGCAATTCTGGGTCACCCCTTATGTAATTATTTTTTTAATTCCTAATTTACCCCTCACTAATTAGGTTTAGTGGTTAATAATAATTAGTAAAAATCTTAAGTATTTTGGGGATAGATTAGTGTGTATTTTTATTTGTGTTTGGGTGATAGTAGAAGGAGGGAAAAAAATATTTGAGAGGAATTTCTTTTTTTTGAAAATGGAAGATGATTGTGATGAGAGAATTACCGCTAATAAGAGGTTGAAAAATTGATTTTTTTTCTTTGAATCCACCATTGTTGCAGCTAAAAAAGCTTGGTGCCGGCATGGTATTCAACCAAAAACCCATGCGGGCAATTGTTGGAAATGTCATAAATTGTTTGCCACGATTTTTTTCTGGTTTTGATCTTCAGAATGTTGATTTTTTTCTGGTTTTGAACAGGTACCGGCATGGTAATCTAGTTTTCGAGCATGCCGGTACATGTTCCGGCATAGTATTTTGCTTAAATTTCTATGCCGGTGTTGATGGTGGTTTTTAAACAAGGGGTAAAATCGTAAAACCCCATGACCTAGTGTTACCCGAAACACATTAACTAAGAGCATTTAACTCAGGTGTAAATAATTAATAGGGGTATTTTTTCAAAATACCAGATTAAGGTTTTCGACACGTAACCCTAAATCCAAAACAAAGCCGCACATCAAGCGCACCATGGCAACAATGCCAAACTAAGTCGCACATCGCGCACCATGGCAACAATACCAAACCAAGCCGCACACTGCGTACCATGGCAACAATGCCAAACTAAGTCGCACACTGCGCACCACGGCAACCATGCCAAACCAAGCCGCACACTGCGCACCACGGCAACAATGCCAAACCAAGTCGCACACTGCGCACCACGGCAACCATGCCAAACCGAGCCGCACACTGCGCACCACGGCAACAATGCCAAATTAAGCCGCACACTGCGCACCACGGCAACCACGCCAAACCAAGCCGCACATCATCGCACCATGGCAACAATGCCAAACCAAGCCGCACATCACGCACCACGGCAACAATGCCAAACCAAGCCGCACCCTGCGCGCCACCGCAACAACGCCAAAACCAAGCTGCACACTGCGCACCATGGCAGCAACGCCAAAACCAAACTACATATCACACTCATTGGCAACCATGCCAAACTAAGCCGCTATGCCATTGGCACATGCCAAAGATAGCGCCTAGGCTTGCAAAACGTGCAACTAGGTCAACATGGCCGTACGTGCCATTGGCACATGCCAACTCGTACCACAAGCCATATTTCCAAGCCGCTATGCCATTGGCACATGCTAAAGATAGCGCCCTAGGCTTGCAAAACGTGCAACTAGGTCAACATGGCCGTACGTGCCATTGGCACATGCCAACGCGTACCAAAAAGCCATATTTCAAAGCCGCTATGCCATTGGCACATGCCAAAGATAGCGCCCTAGGCTTGAAAAATGTGCAACTAGGTCAACATGGCCGCGACGTGCCATTGGCACATGCCAACGCGTACCACAAGCCATATTTCCAAGCCGCTATGCCATTGGCACATGCCAAAGATAGCGCCTAGGCTTGCAAAACGTGCAACTAGGTCAACATGGCCGTACGTGCCATTGGCACATGCCAACGCGTACCACAAGCCATATTTCCAAGCCGCTATGCCATTGGCACATGCCAAAGATAGCGCCCTAGGCTTGCAAAACGTGCAACTAGGTCAACATGGCCGTACGTGCCATTGGCACATGCCAACGCGTACCACAATCCATATTTCCAAGCCGCTATGCCATTGGCACATGCCAAATATAGCGCCCTAGGCTTGCAAAACGTGCAACTAGGTCAACATGGCCGTACGTGCCATTGGCACATGCCAACGCGTACCACAAGACATATTTCCAAGACGCTATGCCATTGGAACATGCCAAATATAGCGCCCTAGGCTTGCGAAACGTGCAACTAGGTCAACATGGCCGTACGTGCCATTGGCACATGCCAACGCGTACCACAAGCCATATTTCCAAGACGCTATGCCATTGGCACATGCCAAATATAACGCCCTAAGCTTGCAAAACGTGCAACTAGGTCAACATGGCCGTACGTGCCATTGGCACATGCCAACACGCACCACAAGCCATATTTCCAAGCCGCTATGCCATTGGCACATGCCAAATATAGCGCCCTAGGCTTGCAAACCATGCAACCTAAGCCAAGTCGGCCACGCATGCCATTGGCACATGCCAACATGCTCGCTGGTAGCTTTTCCTACCAAGGCCATGGCCCTAATGGCCACGCATGCCATTGGCACATGCCAACATGCTCGCTGGTAGATTTTCCTACCAAGGCCACGGCCCTAATGGCCACGCATGCCATTGGCACATGCCAAACACACACGCTGGTAGCCTAACTTGCAAACCGTGCAACCTACCACCAAGGCATTACGCACATGCCATTGGCACATGCCAAACACACACGCTGGTAGCCTAACTTGCAAACCGTGCAACCTACCACCAAGGCATTACGCACATGCCATTGGCACATGCCAAACACACACACTGGTAGCCTAACTTGCAAACCGTGCAACCTACCACCAAGGCATTCTGCACATGCCGTTGGCACATGCCACACATGCCACTAGCAGCTCTGGCATTGCCACTTACACTCAACATACAACCTACCACCAAGGCATTCCGCACATGCCAATGACACATTCCACACGCGCCACTAGCAGCGCCACTTGCACTTAAGGTGCAACCAACGAGATATCAACACAAACCGGGGATGCTTTCCGGTGTTTTGGTTTGGCGGTCACAACTTACGGCGTACACTACGCTCACATTAAGAAAGCGTGAAAAGGAATAAAGCGGTCAAATAAATGAGGAAATAATGGTGAAAACGTTTTCACCCATTAACACCATGCGGTTACCACCTCCTCCTATTATTTCACCCTTTACTCTCTTCCTTCATGAGACCAGGGTATGTTTCAGTCTCGACTTGTATAAATAGGTCTTACCTATTTCCACCAGACAACAAGTCTCGGTCGGGAGAAAAATATTACACTCTCGTAAAAGGCAACTTTGCAAGCTCTCCAAAAAGCTTTCATCTCTTGCAAGCTTCCTAAGCTTTCACTTTCTCGATACAAGTCGAGACACTACTCTCTCGTAACTTTTCTCGGTCTCAACACCTTTCTTTGCTTCCTCCCCAAATCAACCCTTCTCCTTCACTTCGTGACCGAAGCAAGTCCGAACGGCCATTTCTTGGTTTAGGCCGGACTTGTACAGATTGATCTCTCGAATCTATAAAGTGATCACGTGCAGCACATTTGTTTAGGGTTTAAACCAGTTTCTCACTCACCCACCGAATTTACTGAAATCGGCAGAAACGATTTTCACCCATAAACAATTGGCGACCACAGCGGGAGGATTGATCTATCGGTTACAATACCAACTCAGACTCCTGATTTCGTTTCCCAAACGTCAAATCCCAACATGGTGGAACTCAGGTCCGGAGCGGCTGCCGAGAACACCAAAGACACGACGCACCCCCGATGTTAGCATCTCTCCCAATAACGTTGTTACGTCACCGGCCGACAACAAAGAACATCGAATGCACTCCCTCAAGTGTAACACCGCCAATCACCAGGGCCAGAGCCGCTGCCTCCTCTAGCGTCTCTGCACAACCCTCTAATCACGGCAACGAAAATATCTTTTCGGGTGTCGCGCCACCACTCATCAGGACTAGAGCCGCCGCCACGACCCCAAATGCTTCGTCTAGCATGGCGCCTCCGTCCACGACCAAAATCCCAACTACCCCGCCAACGGGACGAGAAACCGGAGGGACAAGAGGAAGTCGCCCTTACGTCACCATCGCTGATCTGATGGAACGACAAGAGATGCTCGCCGAGCCCAGGACAGGTATGGTATCAACACGTAAGGAGGTACTCATCTTTCTCAAGACCCCGACGTAACGACTACCACGTGAGTCGCCCTCCGTAGTCATTTAGGAACGTCTCCAACAACCCCGACGCCAGCACCTCGGCGGAGCACGCCTCCATGGATGAGGAAACTCGCACTAGAATCCCATTGGAAAGAAATCAGCCACCCAACTTTGTCACGAGAGAAGATTTGGAACAACTCCTCTGCAACCGAATCAAGAATGATGAGTTGGATGTGCATCATCACCAACCCACTTACCCGTCCGAAATACAGAGAATCCCTCTCCTAAGGGGGTACTCTTCTCCTCAATTTACCCTGTACGATGGTACCGGGAATGCACGTGAGCATGTTTCTCGTTTCCTGGAATCCCTAGGTGAACATGAATATAATCACGTTCTTCGTTTAAGGGAATTCTCAAAATCACTTACCGGAAGGGCGTATACATGGTACAACAACATCCCACCGAGCAGCATTCCCAACTGGAGTAGCATGGTCACTACGTTTTACAATAAATACTTCTTCGTGTCTGAACAAGTTACCTTGTCGGACCTCGGAAGAATGTACCAGTGGGATAACGAACATCCGAATGATTTCGTCAAAAGGTTCAGGGTTCAAGCACTCGACTGTCACGACCCAAACGTGACCGAGCAACAATTGGTGAACGCATGCATCAATGGTATGGTTCCAATCTACCGCGCCTGCTAGAAAACTTGCGTTTCCAAACGTTCTCCGAACTCCATGAAGCCGCCAGACGATGCGCAACAACAAAGACCAAAGATTACTGGAAAGAACTAGGCCAACTCGAACCAAGACGCGCGCGAAACCCGCGGGAGTAGACGCCTCATCAACAAACAATTTAATGCCCGCTCATCCTCCGTGAACATAGTAAACGAAAGGGGAAAAAGGAAAGCCGCAACTACGAGCCACCAGCCGAAATGTGAAGCGCCAACAACGGAACCTCGCAACGGAAGATCGTCACTAAAACTCCTGCAAAGATCGTGAGACCGAAGGAAATACCCTTGATTTCCCATTCCCCATCGAGGAGGTGATTGACCTCCTAGAAGCCTAGGTTCAAGATGATGTCATCGATTGCCACCACTCGACGGCCACCAATCGAGGCCGAGATGGCGAACCCCAAATACCGCCATTACCACAGTTCGTTTCACCACCCGACTAGCGATTGCAACAGATCAAGCATATTTTCAAAGAAAGGATAGAAGCAGGGAGAACTCCAACTAGGAGACGAAAGAGTGCATCGAGACCCACTACCAATAAGAAACTGCGGTTCCTCTGGGGACTCCGTACATGAGACCGTACAATCCATGATGCGACATGTATGCGAAATTCTCTATCTTTCCAAGGTTCAGCGCCAAGATATTTTCGCAGCTCTCAATCGTGTTATATCCGGCAAACGGCTTTTTCTCTCCTCGGAATCCACGCCAAGGGCCCAAGCTTCCCAAACAAAGCGGCAGCAGAACCTGGGACTGCCGACCACGTCCCGTTTAAGAGGTAACGAATTTGAAGACACGCTCATCGACACGGACTCCTACCACAACATCATTACTTTCAAGACACTGAAGGCAGCAGGATTTACAAAACAAGACGCTACCTATTCCCCGTCCGTGATTAAGGACTTGAGAGGAGAAGCTTTGAACGCCCATGGCTACATCAACTTAGAGATCGAGATGGGAGACGCTATAACACATAGCAAATTCCATATTGTCAAAGAACTAGATCAAGACATGATATTGGGACGTTTATGGGTGCTTGACAACAAAGCAAAATTGGATGTGCGCCCTCCGCCAACGTCCACGCCCGAAGGAAATTCCAACAAGTCATCCCACTGGTTATCGCATCAACAAACTACTGAAGAAACCCAGACATCCGGAGAAGACTCGTTGGCGCTAGCTCATGGTTTTCAAATGCAAGTAAGTCTGACCAAGCAACCTTTTCAAACCAGTCTTTCCTTCCCCTTTCCGTCATGGGGACTCGGCGCGACATCTGGCACGAACGCTGTCAAGAAATGCGAATGGGAGGCTGGACCATTTGAACACTTTGCAAGAAGCTTGGAAACTTCTATTGAAGCCAACGAAGCCAAGACTCAAACGGTCGCACGACGTCTGAACCCGTTTTCAATTGGAGATGTAGTGGTCAAAGGAAGCACGTTTCAAGTTGGGAAGATGACAAGAAATGGATTTGCCCGGTGAAGGAGAAGACGAGCCGTATCTCGGTTGCGGATACCCTTTTGGGAGGATATTGCAAGCTCATCAATGCAGTCACACCCGAAGGCGTGATAATCCACTCGCGATGGCTCAAGGAATCCAATCCATAAAAAAAAAAAAGGGGGCTGTACTTCCCATTTACTCCTTTTCTTTTTCGTCATTCCCTTTAACAATTCCTCTTAGTAGTTGTACTTCCCCAAGATGAATACACCGTTTGTATTTCTCCCTGGGGATTCCCTTCCCGTCAAAAAAAAATAAAAATATATACATCTCTTTCCAAGCAAATTCTCCAGATATCAGAGAAATACATCAGATAAACCCAGAAAACCACTGCAGAGCCATCTCTTCCAAAAATATATATGAAGCAGAATGTTTCTAATGATGAAGAAGAAGGAAAAGATGAGTTTACCAAAAAAAAAAAAAAAAAAAAAGGCATCAAGGGAACTAAGCGGCTAACGAAATAACAAAAGGGGAGGAACTAGCCCTCGAAGGATGGAGCACAAGTCCCCTCGGGCAAAGCTATCTTCAAACACTTCCCCCAGCAATCCTTTGGGCAACAAAGGTTCCATTCAACGGTTTTAGCAGCAAAAAACTCAACATCCCATACCGAAGCAGCCACAGCAGCAGCAGCAGTGTCCTCCCCGACGACTATTCCAGCATACGCCACCATAACCCCTCCGGTATCACCAACAACACCTTTGGCATCAACTTCAAAGGCTATTTCGCTGCCATCATATGATCCTTCAAAGGTTTTCTCAGCGACACTTCGGAGAAAGTTTTTTGATTCATCCACATCAGGGTCAAGAGTCATGGCGCACTCCTCCATGCTCACTGAGCCCAAGAAAGTCTGAATATGCACATGTTCTTCGTGGGGATAGATGGAAGGGAGGTCCAGTTCTACCATATCTATGCACATGTAAAAGAGGATAACGCGAGCAGGGAAGAATACGAAAACATACCGGTATGATCTTCTTAGCCCGAATGACCCTGGTTGGGGTGCTTTTGCAAGAATTAGATCTCGCGCCTTCACTTGGAGAACTTGGCTGGTTAGGAGATGATTCATCTCTGTGCGACATGACAAAGAAAGAAACTCGACAAGAAGAACCCTTTTCTCAAACGAGGAGACGATGCAATTATTTTGGGTATAAATACGGAATCTTAAAAAAAGGGAAAGAAAGCAATGAGGGACATAACGCTTCCAGATTTTAGCATGAATAATGCCCTAATTGAAGCCGCACGTGAAGGAAAGTAAGATAAGGAAACTTTTCTATCGGAAGAAACTCCCTCCTTGTTTACATCGGTCACGCCCGCAAGCACGCACAGCTTCCACACCTTGCGCCGGCCCCACCAGCCAGCACACGTAATTTCCCAAGTCACGCCTGCAAGCACGCACAGCTTCCGTACCTTGCGCAGGTCCCACCATCTAGCACACTCAGTTTCCCAGTTTCACGCAACTTCCCAACGTCGCCCAAGCTGCACTGGCCCCACCGATTGTGCTAGCCTCCCTATTTGTGCAAAACTCCCAGAGGCAAGGATCCCAAATCCTATTTATAAAAGGTCAGACAAGCCCCTCAATTCTCTTTACGGTTTTCTGTTGATATTCTGTCACCATCTTATGCTTACCTCGCAACAAAGCCCCTGTTCCGAGCTAAGCAGGGAACTTAATGTTGATGGTGGTTTTTAAACAAGGGGTAAAATCGTAAAACCCCATGACCTTGTGTTACCCGCAACACATTAACTAAGAGCATTTAACTCAGGTGTAAATAATTAATAGGGGTATTTTTTCAAAATACCAGATTAAGGTTTTCGACACAGAACCCTAAATCCAAAACAAAGCCGCACACTGCGCACCATGGCAACAATGCCAAACTAAGTCGCACACTGCGCACCATGGCAACAATACCAAACCAAGCCGCACACTGCGCACCATGGCAACAATGCCAAACTAAGTCGCACACCACAAGCACCACGGCAACCATGCCAAACCAAGCCGCACACCGCGCACCACTTCGCAACAATGCCAAACCAAGTCGCACATCACGCACCACGGCAACCATGCCAAACCAAGCCGCACATCATGCGCATCACGGCAACAATGCCAAACCAAGCCGCACATCGCGCACCACAAAGAACCATGCCAAACCAAGCCGCACACTGCGCACCACTTGCAACAATGCCAAACCAAGCCGCACATCTGCGCACCACGGCAACCATGCCAAACCAAGCCGCACACTGCGCACCATGGCAACAATGCCAAACCAAGCCGCACACTGCGCACCAAGGCAAAAATGCCAAACCAAGCCGCACCCTGCGCGCCACTGCAACAACGCCAAAACCAAGCCGCACACTGCGCACCATGCCAGCAACGCCAAAACCAAACTACGTATCACACTCATTGGCAACCATGCCAAACTAAGCCGCTATGCCATTGGCACATGCCAAAGATAGCGCCCTAGGCTTGCAAAACGTGCAACTAGGTCAACATGGCCATACGTGCCATTGGCACATGCCAACGCGTACCACAAGCCATATTTCCAAGCCGCTATGCCATTGGCACATGCCAAAGATAGCGCCCTAGGCTTGCAAAACGTGCAACTAGGTCAACATGGCCGTACGTGCCATTGGCACATGCCAACGCGTACCACAAGCCATATTTCCAAGCCGCTATGCCATTGGCACATGCCAAAGATAGCGCCCTAGGCTTGCAAAACGTGCAACTAGGTCAACATGGCCGTACGTGCCATTGGCACATGCCAACGCGTACCACAAGCCATATTTCCAAGCCGCTATGCCATTGGCACATGCCAAAGATAGCGCCCTAGGCTTGCAAAACGTGCAACTAGGTCAAGATGGCCGTACGTGCCATTGGCACATGCCAACGCGTACCACAAGCCATATTTCCAAGCCGCTATACCATTGGCACATGCCAAATATAGCGCCCTAGGCTTGCAAAATGTGCAACTAGGTCAACATGGCCGTACGTGCCATTGGCACATGCCAACGCGTACCACAAGCCATATTTCCAAGACGCTATGCCATTGGCACATGCCAAATATAGCGCCCTAGGCTTGCGAAACGTGCAACTAGGTCAACATGGCCGTACGTGCCATTGGCACATGCCAACGCGTACCACAAGCCATATTTCCCAGACGCTATGCCATTGGCACATGCCAAATATAGCGCCCTAAACTTGCAAAACGTGCAACTAGGTCAACATGGCCGTACGTGCCATTGGCACATGCCAACACGCACCACAAGCCATATTTCCAAGCCGCTATGCCATTGTCACATGCCAAATATAGCGCCCTAGGCTTGCAAACCATGCAACCTAAGCCAAGTCGGCCACGCATGCCATTGGCACATGCCAACATGCTCGCTGGTAGCTTTTCCTACCAAGGCCACGACCCTAATGGCCACGCATGCCATTGGCACATTCCAACATGCTCGCTGGTAGCTTTTCCTACCAAGGCCACGGCCCTAATGGCCACGCATGCCATTGGCACATGCCAAACACACACGCTGGTAGCCTAACTTGCAAACCGTGCAACCTACCACCAAGGCATTACGCACATGCCATTGGCACATGCCAAACACACACGCTGGTAGCCTAACTTGCAAACCGTGCAACCTACCACCAAGGCATTCTGCACATGCCGTTGGCACATGCCACACACGCCACTAGCAGCTCTGGCATTGCCACTTACACTCAACATACAACCTACCACCAAGGCATTCCGCACATGCCAATGGCACATGCCACACGCTCCACTAGCAGCGCCACTTGCACTTAAGGTGCAACCAACGAGATATCAACACAACCGGGGATGCTTTCCGGCGTTTTGGTTTGGCGGTCACATGACTTAAAAGTGCGTACACTACGCTCACATTAAGAAAGCGTGAAAAGGAATAAAGCGGTCAAATAAATGAGGAAATAATGGTGAAAACGTTTTCACCCATTAACACCATGCGATTACCACCTCCTCCCATTATTTCACCCTTTACTCTCTTCCTTCATGAGACCAGTACGTTTCAATCTCGACTTGTATAAATAGGTCTTACCTATTTCCACCGGACAACAAGTCTCGGTCGGAGAAAAATACTACACTCTCGGAAAAGGCAACTTTGCAAGCTCTCCAAAAAGCTTTCATCTCTTGCAAGCTTCCTAAGCTTTCACTTTCGATACAAGTCGAGACACTACTCTCCCATAATTATTCTGGTCTCAACACCTTTCTTTGCTTCCCTCCCCAAATCAACCCTTCTCATTCACTTTGTGACCGAAGCAAGTCTGGAACGGCCATTTCTTGGTTTAGGCCGGACTTGTACAGATTGATCTCTCGAATCTATAAAGTGCTCACGTGCGAGAACATTTTTTTAGGTTTAAACCAGGTTTCTCACTCACCCACCGAATTTATCGAAATCGATAAACGATTTTCACCCATAAACAGTAGGAATAGGATGAAAAGTATCCGAATGTTGATTTTTTTTTTTCACCCGACTCCACCGATATTGATAGGAAATTCTCGAGCATGCCGGTATCATGTTCCTAAGCATATGGTCTTCATCAATTCCGGCATGGTCTTCATCACTTCCGTTTGAATTTTTTTCTCGTATTAATCAGAGTCCACTCGGCATGGTCAGTTGATATGAAGACCATGCTGGTATTGCTTTCCGGAATAGCATGTTGTTTTATTTTCTATGCCGGAAAACAATACCGGCATGGTCTTCATATCAACTGTCCATGCCGGCAGTGGACTGATTAAAACCAGAAAAATTCAAAACGGAAGTGATGATGACCATGCCGGAATTGATGAAGACCATATGCCGGAACATGGTACCGGCATGGTCTTCATCAATTCCTACATGGTCATCATCACTTTCAAGATGATCTTCATCACTTCCAATAAAAAAATTGGTTTCCAAAGTGAGGAGAAGAGAATTTGATATAGAGTGGGGAGAGTTTAGAATTTGAAAGGGAATGGGAAATATTTGGGTTTCAAAGCTCCACCCCTAAATAAGATTAATAAGAAGTGGAGATGGAAATGGGGGATATGATTTTGTTTTTTGATTTTAAGTTTTTGATTTTTATTTTGTGGGAAGGGTATTTTAGTATTTTCATAACCAATAGTCACCCCTTAGCCGAAATCATGGGTTGGGGGAAGTAATTCATATCCCCCAATTAATTCCAATATCCCCCAATTGTGGGTTCCATAATTAGGGGAAATCTAGAAATTGACAAATCAACTAACTGCTTCTGGATCTGAAATTTCTGATGAAGAACTTGCGCTGTTATTTCTGAACGGAATTTGTCAAGATTACAACTCGTTCAGTACTTTACACGTATTCGAAATCCTCCCGTCTCTTTTGATGAGTTACACAATCTGTTATTAAGTGAAGAAATTGTTGTTGCTGAAAGATCTAAGACTCTATTATTCGAAGCTAACAACAAAGATTTTGCTTCCTTTCAATCTGAAAAAGCTTATCTTGCTGCTCAAAGATCATCAAGAGGTTATTCTTTTCCATCTTCATCTTACAGGACTAGGCCCAAAGGATTTTACAATTTTAATCCTTCAAATCGAGGTAATTCCATCTCATACATAAGTAATTTTCAGTTACCTACTAGGGTGTCTACTCAAAATACTTTCTATAGGACCTTGCATTCCTACAACTTCAAATATTTCATCTACTTTAACTGTTAATGAAGAACCATGTCAGATTTGTAACAAAGCTGGTCATCAAGCTTTGGCATATAGGCATAGACTCAACTTCTCTTATTAAAATGTAAAACTTCTAATAATTTGATGAGTGCAATGCTTGCAACAACAATCATTTTGGGTGAGAATAATCCTTGGCATGTTGAGAATAATCATTTTGGGGTAGTTTTGTACACTCCTCTCGTCTCCTTAATATCTTGACTTAGTCAAAACGGACTAATAATTTAGGATGGAGGGAGTACTATCTAACAGTTATGAATTCTCGTACTCATTAGGTCAATTAAAACAGAGAAAAGAGCATAATTAGGGTTAGGGTTTTAGAGAGTTGATGATGAATTGATCTTAAAACGAATCAACCTAGGATAGGTTTCAAGAGGATCACCTAGACAAGAAGATTATCAAGTTAATTCGAGGGTTCGATTACGAAGAAGATCTCAATTTGAGAAATTAGTGAACTAGGGTTTGAGTTTCTGATTTGGGGACATAGAAGATATAAATAAAAGATTGGGTTGAGGTTAGATTCAAGTTTGCAGATGTTCTTGAAGGGTTTTGATGAAATTCAGATAAAGAAGAAGAAATAGAGATGGGTTTTGCATGGTGTTGGTAATGGAAGAAGCTATTGAGTTGAAGAGATTGTTACAGGAGATGGTTTATTTGAATTCTTGAGCTGAGCAGATATAATTGGTCTGTAAGAACAATCAGTTTCCTTCAATATCGATTCCAAGTAAGGGTTTTTACTTCTACCTCCTAACTACTCTAATTGTCGTTTTTTTTCCTTTAATCACTTAATATATGTACTTTTCTTACTGGTTGATTAAATTTGGGTTTATTATGATGATCAATTTTAAGGGGAAAAGTGCTACTGCATTTTTACAAACAACCCGTGTGTGTGTCATTGCTTGGTTTTGCTGTGGTAAGAAAATTAAGTTGATTTTTGCTTAAAATTGTGCAGCGGAAATAATCATGGGATGTTTTTGTTCAGGCTTACGAATCTTGGTCACGGTCCACCGTTGATTTCTGATTTTCCTCCCCACCCATTGAACGTGAAGGTTTGCTAGATCGATTATATTCTATATGCGACTGTAACTAAATTTGCAAGCCAAGTTGGTTATTAAGAAATTTCTCTGATTATTTCACTAAATTTGGCATAAGTTGCCAACGAATCAACCGCGTATTCTTAAAATAGATACAGAATAATCTACCTAACACAATTTCGCAACCATTATTTAAGTACCCGTATGCCAGGATATCTTATTTGGAAAATGGACAGCTGTATTAGCGATGATTTACTCCATTTCCTCAGATACATCTATTAATTGCTACTGTCATGGCATCCCATTTCCTCAGATGTATCTCTCTAGGAAAATCAGACAACAATGTCTACCAGTAGAGCTTCTGCATATTTACTTCTTATATTTCTAGCGTCTCCATTACTTTCTCTTGCAACATCTTATGATATCCATGAAGATGATGAACAGCTAAAGACGTTCATTGTTTTCGTCTCCAAACCTGATAAGCCATCCGTCTTTCTATCTCACCGTGAATGGTACGAGGCAACTCTAGCATCTCTTCCCACTCCTGCTTCTTCATCTAATAATCAACATCAAATCATCTACACTTACGACCATGCAATGCATGGCTTCGCTGCTGGACTCACGCTTTCTCAAGCGTCCCATCTTCGCAATGTTCCCGGAATAGTATCTGTCCTCCCTGAGCAAAACCACGAACTCCACACCACACGTACTCCTCAGTTTCTCGGTCTGGACACTAAAGTCGGGATCTGGCCGGAATCAGTTTATGGCGATGATGTCATTGTCGGCATCTTTGATAGCGGGATTTGGCCGGAAAGGCGTAGTTTTCATGACGAGGGTTTAGGTCCAGTACCTAAAAGATGGAAAGGTATCTGTGAGGTAGGACCTGATTTTCCAAAAGAATCCTGCAACAGGAAGATAATAGGTGCGAGGACTTTTTCGAAAGGATATGAAGCGTTTTTGCTTCAAAGAAAAATGAATGTGAGCGCTGCACAATCACTATCAGCCAGAGATACGAACGGGCATGGTACTCATTGTGCATCAACTGCAGCTGGATCTGCTGTTTCAGATGCTTCATTAGGTCCATATGCAGCTGGAGTAGCGCAAGGAATGGCACCTAGGGCAAGAATTGCTGTTTACAGGCCCTGTTGGCCAGCCGTTGGTTGTCTTGAATCAAATATACTAGCTGCCTTTGAAAGCGCTATTGCAGACGGAGTGGATGTGATTTCTATGTCTCTCGGGTCGGAACCTCTACCATATAACCAGGATCCATCCATGATTGGAGCTTTCCATGCTATGCAGAAAGGGATTATTGTTTCATGCTCTGCAGGAAACAATGGACCTGCACCAAAGACCTTATTGAATCCCGCACCATGGGTACTGACGGTTGGAGCATCAACAATTGACAGGGAATTTCCCGCAAATGTGATTTTAGGCGATAAAACTGTTCTTCCCGGTGTTTCATTGTTTTTTGGCCAAAGCCAACTTTCGGAATCTAATGTACTAGTTTATGGTGCTGACTGCGGTAGTGAAATCTGCCAGCAAGGGAAATTAGATGTCAACAAAGTTAAGGGAAATATTGTTGTTTGTGAGAGTGGTAATGCTAGAGCTGCTGCGGGGTATGCAGTGAAATTAGCCGGTGGAATTGGAGTAATTCTTGTGGAATCCGAAACCAGAGGAGAAGGTTTATCTGCTGTTCCACATCTAATTCCTGGTACTATGATTAGTTATAAAAGTGGTCGTAAGATTCGAGATTATATAAGAACGACGAATAAACCAGTAGCTATGATTAAATTTAAAGGAACATCAATTGGTTTTTCACCATCGTCTCCAAAAGTTGCTGCATTTTCCAGTCGTGGTCCAAATACAATAACGCCAGAGATTCTTAAACCGGATATTATTGCTCCCGGTGTCAATATCTTGGCTGCTTGGACTGGAGCCGCTGGTCCAACCCTGGTGAAAGAAGATCGGAGGCGGTTCGAATTCCAAATGGAATCAGGTACTTCCATGTCATGCCCTCACGTTAGTGGAATCGCTGCCTTGCTTAAAAGTGTTCATCCTAAATGGTCTCCGGATGCAATTAAGTCTGCCATAATGACAACTGCTTACAATGTGGATAATTCGTGGAAAAATATCACAAGGCTTGTTGATGGAGAATATGCGACCCCGTTCGAGCTTGGGTCAGGTCATGTTGATCCAAACAAAGCCCTTCACCCAGGTTTAGTATACGACGTGGAAACTGAAGATTATGCACAATTCTTGTGCTCCATTAACTATTCCTCCAGAATAGTCTCAGAGATATTCGTCCATAAAAAGGTTGATTGCAAGCAGTCTCCGATTGCAAGTCCAGGTAACCTGAACTATCCTTCATTCTCTGTTGTTTTCAAATCGGGGATTAATACGGTGAAGTATGAAAGAACGGTCAAGAATGTTGGACCCAAAGCAGATGCAGTTTATGAAGTCAAGATAAACTCTCCACCATCTGTTAACATCACTGTTTCACCTGGGAAGCTTGTGTTCAGTAAGAAAGATCAATTTTTATCCTACAAAATCTCATTTTCAAGTAGGTCAAATGATATGAAAGTAACAGGCTCGGGTGAGGACAAACAATGGAGTTTCGGGTCCATCGAATGGACTGACGGAGAACACAACGTAAGGAGTCCTATTGCGTTTATCTGGGATTCCACTACTAATACCAGCTTGATATCTTGAATTTGATGGGTTCATTTCTTGTGTGTTTGAGTTTCATTTTTTATATCCAAGTATCAAGTTAACTTCATGTCACTATGCCTTAATCTGGGTCATTTGGAAAGAATGTAACGGGAGAGTATATGGGGCTAGGAAGAAATCTGAAGAGGAGATTATATACCTGGTCAAATCTTTAAACTTGTGGACAGCAATCTTATTTTGCATCAACGGGAAATGGTGATACATAGCAAGTTGGTTCTGTCACATTCTATTTTGTTTTCTGAACTCGGTGTAAACTCCTTTCTTGCTGTGAGCTCTGTGTAGCTCCCTTCAGTAGTCTGGGTGACTCTTGTAAAGGGCTTTGCCCTCTTTTTCTTTTAATACAAACTTTCAATTTTTGAAAAAAGTTTACTTCGTATCGAGGGTAAAACAATAGTTTAAACAAATTTAGGCACCCCTTGTCCTTGTCTATTGGGTGGATGTGGAAATCTATAGGCCCTAATTAATGGTCCTAGGTCCCAAACTAGTTGAGCTTTTATTGTGTATATTTTTCAATAGAATTTCCTCTCAAAACCTAGCTTAGATAATACGGCCAAAACAATTCCACATATAGCTACATTCCAACTCTAGAATTTTTTTTTTTTTTGAGAAATGAATTCTCTAGCTTTGTAATGAAAACCGGCTCTAGTAGTAATAGAGGAAAACCTATGTCTACATTGCTGCGGTTTAATCAAATTGATTGATAAAAGAAAGATAATTCAGGATAGATTCATGAATATATATACTCTCTTCTCTCGACATCAAAAATCTTTTACACTTCTCACGTGCTTATGGCACATACACAGTCATGTTTCACACAAAGCTCACCAGCACACAACTATCATACAACTCATGCTATTACCCTCTCTCAATCTCATGTAGGTTGTAAAAAGAGACAACTTGAGATTGCTACACAAAGCTCACCAGCACATAACTCATGATATACGGACCATAAATGAAATAGTTGATATAGAAAAAATTAAAGACCAGTTGGTATAGAAGGAAGGCAGTAACACAAAGATGTTGTATAATGTAGATTCAGATTTGTTGTATGGACCCTTAGCCGTGAGTCTCATATTTAAATTATAATATAAAAAAAATATAGATTCAGATTTGTTGAAATGCCTGAATGGCTAAATCTGAAATAATCTGACTGCATCAAAGTCAGGTCAAATGGAACTCAAACAAAGTCAAAGTCAAGTCAAATAGAACTCAAACAAAGTCAAAGTCAAATGGAACTCAAATTAAACTCAAAGGAAACCCAAACTGAAATTCAAATTTAAACTCAAACTTGAGAATTCCACATTCATTCATTCATTTTATCCATTGGGTTTAAAATTACACAAAAAAAAAATGAAATTCTGGTTCAAGACAATACATGTCCAAGCTAGCTAGCTAGCAAGTTCTAACAACAAGATGCTAAACTAATAGACAATTGATTAAACAACAAAACAATAAGCTCCCCCGATGATGAGCCTACTTCGATGCCCCTGCAACAAAGGTAGGGAAGCTGGAGTATAAGAGCTCTAGGATTAAGCTATGCTATAAGAATCTATATGATCTTATTTACAAGCCAGATTACAAGTCACATATAAAGAAAAAACAATTGTTGTGATAAATCTCATAGCTTATTTATCAGGTCAATTGTAGTATTAGAATTATACAGGCTGAAGGTCAACATTCACAAATAGATACCAAAGAAACTTATGTGCTTTAAGTGATAGATAACTTTATGCAATAGGTCTGTCAGATCGAACCACGACAAATTGTATCCGACAACATGACTTAGCAGATGGAGATACAATTAAAGATCTAGGAATACTTATCTTTCAAATAAGCTGGTTGTTGTAGCTCTTGCTTGTGAAGAATATGGTCATATCCATGATTGGCGCTTCTCGATCCTGTGTTGCTCTCTTAAATTTTAGGTTCTTATTTGCTTTGAGTCAACAACACCATCACCATTTTGGTAGCTTTCTGGAAGATTGAACTGATAATGAAATTGAAAGCAAACTTTTCAGTTAGATACATAATTCATAGTCTGCAATCATTTTCAGCGGTTATTTTAATCAATACAACAAAAGAACAAGTGAAGTTAAAATAACCGATCAAGAACAGATATAAAGTTTAATACAACATCGAAAGTTAATGAAAATCAAATCAGATTGATGGGTAATAGAGATTATAAATGGCTCTTTCTTACATCCACATCCACTGCTTTAGTAACTGCATTTTGATATGCTTTGTACTCCAGCATGAATAAGCGAAGTGCATATCTAAGGCTGAGAGGATCCCGTTGAAACAACAAACTCTTTAAGGATAAAGAACACAAGCTAAAAACTTCAAATGCAATCAAAATGCAAATATAAGACTATCTTACTCCAAGTACAAACTAAACGTAGTGTTACTGGTACCGTTATCTTTACCAACTCATACACACCAATGGATGTTTATCAACTCATATACAACAATGCACAGCGGAGTAACATGAGAAATACATCAAACAATAACTATATATGTTCAAGTACCCATTCTTTTTTTTTCCCGTAAAAGTCTGTGTTTAAATCTAAATAACTAGCTGTTTATGGGTAAAAATCGTTTCTGCCGATTTCGGTAAATTCGGTAGGTGAGTGTGAAACTGGTTCTAACCCTAAACAAATGTGCTGCACGTGAGCACTTTATAGATTCGAGAGATCAATCTGTACAAGTCCGGCCTAAACCAAGAAATGGCCGTTCCAGACTTGCTTCGGTCACAAAGTGGAGGAGAAGGGTTGATTTGGGGAGGGAAGCAAAGAAAGGTGTTGAGACCAGAATAGTGCAGGAGAGTAGTGTCTCGAATTGTATCGTAAAGTAAAACCTTCGGAAGCTTGCAAGAGATGAAAGCTTTTTGGAGAGCTTTGCAAAGTTGCCTTTTCTGAGAGTGTAGTGTTTTTTCTCCTGACCGAGACTTCTTGTCTGGTGGAAATAGGTAAGACCTATTTATACAAGTCGAGATTGAAACGTACCCTGGCCTCATGAAGGAAGAGAGTAAAGGGTGAAATAATGGGAGGAGGTGGTAACCGCATGGTGTTAATGGGTGAAAACGTTTTCACCATTATTTCCTCTTTTATTTGACCGCTTTATTCCTATTCACGCTTTCTTAATGTGAGCGTAGTGTACGCCGCATCTTTGTGACCGCTAAACCAAGACCCTAGAAAGCATCCCCGGTTTGTGTTGATGTCTCGAGTGTTGGTTGCATCTTGAGTGCAAGTGGTGCTGCTAGGGCGCATGTGGCATGTGCCAATGGCATGTGCGGAATGCCTTTGTTGCGAGTTGCACCTCGGCGCAAGTGGCAATGCCATAGCTGCTAGTGGCGTGTGTGGCATGTGCCAATGGCATGTCTGGAATGCCTTGGTGGTAGGTTGTACGTTGAGTGTAAGTGACTACCAGGCGTGTATTAGGGGCCACGGCTAGGTAATAAAAGCTACCAACGAGCTTGTTGGCATGTGCCAATGGCATGCGTGGCCAATAGGGTCACGGCCTGGTAAGAAAAGCTACCAGTGACGCATGTTAGCATGTGCCGATGGCATGCTTGGCCATTAGGGCCACGCCCTAGTGAGAAAAGCTACCAGCGAGCGTGTTGTCATGTGCCAATGGCATGCTCAGCCATTAGGGCCGCGGTTTGGTAAGAAAGGCTACTAGTGACGCATGTTGGCATGTGCCAATGGCATGCTCGGCCATTAGGACAATGGTTTGGTAAGAAAAGGCTACCAGCGAGCATGTTGGCATGTGCCAATGGCATGCTCGGCCATCAGGGCCGTGGTTTGGTAAGAAAGGCTACCAATGACGCATGTTGGCATGTGCCAATGGCACGCTCGGCCATTAGGGCCACGGTTTGGTAAGAAAAGGCTACCAGCGAGCATGTTGGCATGTGCCAATGGCATGCTCGGCCATTAGGGTCGTGGTTTGGTAAGAAAGGCTCCCCGTGACGCATGTTGGCATGTGCCAATGGCATGCTCGGCCATTAGGGCCACGGTTTGGTAAGAAATGCTACCAGTGACGTATGTTGGCATGTGCCAATGGAATGCTCGGCCATTAGGGCCGTGGTTTGGTAAGAAAGGCTACCAGTGACGCATGTTGGCATGTGCCAATGGCATGCTCGGCTATTAGGGCCATGGTTTGGTAAGAAAGGCTACCAGTGACGCATGTTGGCATGTGCCAATGGCATGCTCGCCCATTAGGGCCGTGGTTTGGTAAGAAAGGCTACCAGTGACGCATGTTGGCATGTGCCAATGGCATGCTCGGCCATTAGGGCCATGGTTTGGTAAGAAAGGCTACCAGTGACGCATGTTAGCATGTGCCAATGGCATGCGTGGCCAATTTGGGTCGTGCCTTGGTAGGAAAAGCTACCTGCGAGCATGTTGGCATGTGCCAATGGCATGCGTGGATAATATGGGTCGCGCCTTGGTAGGAAAAGCTACCAGCGAGCGTGTTGGCATGTGCCAATGGCATGCGTGGCCAATTTGGCCTAGGTTGCATGGTTTGCAAGCCTAGGTGCGGGCGCTACTTTGGCATGGCGCGGCTAGGGACAAGGTAAGGGTGTTTGGCTTGGCGTGGCGTGACTAGGGCCA
Organism: Papaver armeniacum; assembly: GCA_023531295.1. Classification (NCBI taxonomy): domain Eukaryota; kingdom Viridiplantae; phylum Streptophyta; class Magnoliopsida; order Ranunculales; family Papaveraceae; genus Papaver; species Papaver armeniacum. The sequence continues at coordinate 628,085 of JAJJWW010002017.1, read as the reverse complement.
AGGTAAGGGTGTTTGGCTTGGCGTGGCATGACTAGTGTAGCTAGGGCCAAGGCAGAGTGTGTTGGGCATGGCGCGGATAGCTCGAGCTAGGTGTTGTTGGCATGATTTTCCATTGGCACGGAGGTGTGGCTAGCATGGTTGGCATGCTTCGGCGCGTTTGGTACGGCTGGCATGATTTTCCATTGGCATAGAAATTCGGCTAGCTTGGGCTAGGTGCGGGCTGGCATGATTTGCCATTGGCACGGAGGTCGGACTAGCATGGTTGGCATGCTTAGGGCGTTTGGGTATGCTGGCATGATTTGCCATCGACATAAAGATGCGGCTAGCTTGGGCTAGGTGTGGCTGGCATGATTTGTCATTGGCACGGAGGTGCGGCTAGCATGGTTGGCATGATTGAAGTAGCGTTTGGTACGGCTGGCATGATTTGCCATTGGCATAGAAATGCGGCTAGCTTGGGATAGGTGTGGCTGGCATGATTTGCCATTGGCACGGAGGTGAGGCTAGCACTGTTGGCATGCTTCGGCGCATTTGGTATGGCTGGCATGATTTGCCATCGGCATAGAGATGCGGCTAGCTTGGGCTAGGTGTGGCTGGCATGATTTGCCATTGGCACGGAGGTGCGGCTAGCATGGTTGGCATGCTTCGGCGCGTTTGGTATGGCTGGCATGATTTTCCATTGGCATAAAGATGCGGCTAGCTTGGGCTAGGTGTGGCTGGCATGATTTGTCATTGGCACGGAGGTGCGGCTAGCATGGTTGGCATGATTCGGCGCGTTTGGTACGGCTGGCATGATTTGCCATTGGCATAGAAATGCGGCTAGCTTGGGATAGGTGTGGCTGGCATGATTTGCCATTGGCACGGAGGTGCGGCTAGCATGGTTGGCATGCTTCGGCGCATTTGGTATGGCTGGCATGATTTGCCATCGGCATAGAGATGCGGCTAGCTTGGGCTAGGTGTGGCTGGCATGATTTGCCATTGGCACGGAGGTGCGGCTAGCATGGTTGGCATGCTTCGGCGCGTTTGGTATGGCTGGCATGATTTTCCATTGGCATAGAGATGCGGCAAGCTCGGGCTAGGTGTGGCTGGCATGATTTGCCATTGGCACGGAGAGGTGAATTAGGGTTTTGTTTGTTGTAACCCTAATTTGAAAAAATACCCCCTATTAATTATTGACTACATGCATTAAATGTTCTAATAAATGTGTCACTGGTGACATTAGGTTATCTGGGGTTTTACGATTTTACCCTTTGTCTAAAAACTACCATCAACATTAAGTCCCCTGCTTAGCTCGGAACATGAGCTTTGTTGCGAGGTAAGCATAAGATGGTGACAAACTATCAGTAGCAAACTGTAAAGAGAATTGAGGAGGCTCGTCTGACCTTTTTATAAATAGGATTTGGAATCCTTGCCTATGGCAGTTTTGCGCAAATCGAGAGGCTGGCACAATTGGTGGGGTCGGTGCAGCTTGGGCGACGTTGGGAAGTTGGCGTGAGTTGGGAAACTGACCGTGCTAGCTGGTAGGACCGGCGCAATGTGGGGAAGCTGTGCGTGCTTGCTGGCGTGACTTGGGCAGTCATTGGGAAGTCGGTGCAATTGGTGGGGCCGGCGCAAGGTGTGGAAGTTGTGCGTGCTTGCAGGCGTGACTTGATGGGGTCGGTGCAACTTGGGCGGCATTGGGAAGTTGGGTGCAACTGGTGGGACCGGTGCAACTTGGGCGGCATTGGGAAGTTGGGCGCAACTGGTGGGACCGGTGCAACTTGGGCGGCATTGGGAAGTTGGGCATCCTCGTGAGCCCGCACGATTTTTGGTAAAGGGAAATCCTTCCCTATTTCAGAATCTTCACGCCCATATATATAAAATCCCTTTCTCTTATCTTGCACCTTATTCCTTTCATCCTTTCCTACTAGCGGCAGAGTCACAAAGAAAAACCAGCTTCCAGATATGTCTTCTCTTGTTTCCCTTTTCACGTAGGTGCAAACCCTAAGAGTATGCGTTTTTCTTTATAATCCTTGCAATGATATTGCGCATATAATTTCTTGGCGTGCCTCTTGTAGAAAATATTGTATGTATGCACCCAAGGGAAATACCGCATATATTATTCGAACCCGTAGGAAAATGTTCCATATATAATTTTGAACCCGAAGATGTAGAAAATATTGTATGTATGCACCCAAGGGAAATACTGCATATATTATTCGAATCCGTAGGAAAGTGCTCCATATATAATTTTGAACCCGAAGAAGGATACTGCAGACGCACTTGAGCCCGTATAGAATACTGCGTATAATTTTGAACCTTGAAGAAAATACTGCGTGTGCAGTTTCAGACCCGTAGAGAATACTGTATATGAATCCCGAAGAATAATATTGTATATGCGCTTCACATGACTTCGAACCCGTAGAAAATATTGCATATATGAATTTCGGTCTTGAAAGAAATACTGCGCGTGCAGTTTTGAACCCGTAGAAAAATGCTTCATATATAATTTTGAACCCGAAGAATGATACTGCAGACGCACTTGAGCCCGTATAAAATACTGCGTATATAATTTTGAACCCGAAGAATGATACTGCAGACGCACTTGAGCCGTATAAAATCTCACGTATATAATTTTGAACCACAAGAAGAAAATCTTTGCGTGTGTATTTTTGAAACCGTAGAGAATGCTCCATATATAATTTTGAACCCGAAGAATGATACTACAGACGCACTTGAGCCCGTATAAAATACTGCGTATATAATTTTGAACCCTGAAGAAAATACTGCGTGTGCAGTTTTGAGCCAGTAAAGAATACGCCCTTTCTCTTTTTTTTTATTTCAAGTTTTTCTTTGTTGGGCGCGGTTATGTGTCAGGGAGATAATTTTGTCTTTTCTCCGTGTGCAGATATCTTGTTACTAAGTTTTTATGAAGAAATCCGGTAAGATGTCACCTGAACAGAATTTCGCCTCATCGAAAGATGTCCATAGTTCCAAACCGAACACGGATGATGAATTCTTCGCCAAAAACTTGCCTCTGCTCGGAAAAATCACCCGGGTTTCGTGCCAATTTTGTTAACCAAGGTGGTGAAGATGAAAAGAAGACACGTTCGGTTCGCCCAGAGAACACCATACGGTTCTGTCTTCATAAAGGGGTATATTCCTCTTCCAATATTGATTTCAGGATGTGCCAAAGCCCATTGCGTTCTTTTGATAGATGGGTTGAGTTCATGGTGAGTAAGGAGCATATAAATACCAACTTGACTCGAGCGCAGATTATTGATCTTTGTCGAGCTTGATGAAATCTCCATTAGGAAGGATATCTCGGGCTTGGTTGCTTTCATCTCCGGATGGTGTTCGGACACCCATACGATCATATGTAGATGGGGTGAGATAACTTCTCCTTGGAGAGTGTGGCTCTCTTCTTTGAATCTTCCTAAGTAGCTGGGAATCTTAAAATCCAATTATCTGAAAGTGAGGGGAAGATGCGGGATGACCTTGCCGCTAAGTTGGAAGATTTCGCTCGGAAAGACTCCACTGCGAAGTCGAAGGATTCTGTCCGGAAAGAGGATGAAAGGTGCCTTTACAGCTGGTGGATATCTCAATGGTTTCCGGACGAGCTGGAACTCCGAATGCAGAGCGATGATCTTCACGTTGCAGCACTTTTGGATCTCTGGTTGTCTAGAGACATTTTTGACGACGGTTCTGGTAAGAAGGAGATAAGACTAGAGTTTCTAGTGATTGCTGTGAAGTTGGCAAAAGGTGAAGTTCTTCCCATTGGCAAGCTATTCCTCGGTTCCGTGTATGTGCATCTGGATCATCTAGTTGCGAACATGCGAGTTTCGAATGGTTTCATGAAAGTGAATTCATATGTGCACGTTGCTTTTCTGCAAGTATGGCTATGGGAGCACTTTGAGAAGTATGCTCCGAAACCGATGCCTTCGATTCCCGCGAGTTGGGGCGGCTCTCGAATTCTTCGATGGGTGAACAGGCGTCTAAGAGTCGGCGTGAGCTTGGTTAGTCTTCTTGATAAGTCGTATGAAATCAGTTTTCGCCCATGGGAGCTGGTCCATAAGTCGGTGACTCAAATTGACACCTTTGCTTCTGCTCCGCTTATGTCTTTGTCTTCTGATGGCGATTTGAGCGTTGGTGAAAACTTGTTTATTCAAAGTTGCACGTCCGGTTATATGCCGTCTTTCTTCATGGGGTCTTTCCCAGATAGTCACACAATATTGACCTGTGCTCGCGCATGGGTTTCGATCAAGGGGTGCCGCTTGCTTACCAGCCGGTGATCCCTAAGGATTCGTTGCGTGCTGCCCTTAATGCCAGTGCCCTTGAGCCGGGTATCCGCCTTCCCTTCTTTCAAACGGGAAGAGTAACTTCGATGACCTTCGGTTATAATGAGTTCTGGTGCGACGAGTTTATTATGATCCAAGATTTTGTGAATAACGTGGTGGAGAACGTTCGTTGTAAACCTTCCCCAACAGTTTTGAAGAAGTATCCAATGTTGAGAGATCTCAAGCGAAAGTTGCCTAGCAACTCGGAAAGTCCCCGAGCCAAGGAACGGAGAACGAAGAATCGTGGCTTTGGCGGGTTCGGACGGTTTCAAAAGATCCTCCCGCAGCTCTCGTGTCTTTCGGTTCTTCCAATAACCAGGTATGTGTCGCTTCTTCATTGGTTTGTCTCAAAACACGGGAAATTCTGCTGAAAACATGTGTCTTGTTTCTTCCAGGGCTTCGGTAGTGTTAATGCTTTCGCTGCCCTTGCACGTTGCCGGAGACGGTAATTTTTCAAGGAATTCCAAAGAAGACTCGAGCCTTCTCATAGCGGTGATGAGTCAGAGAAAGAAGAAAGTTCGACAAGTGAGAGTGATTCCTCTGGCAGCACTGGTTCTTTTTTCGGGAAGTGGTTCGGTGAGTTCCGCGCTTCTTTTCTTTCTTCTTCAAATTTCTTCTTTGAAAAATGTCTGACTCAAGTTCGCAGGAGGAATCCGGTTCGGAGGACGATTCTGGGGTAGAGCCACACGAAAACTTGCCTTTGGTGGCCACCGCCGGTGACTTGGAGATGAGAGTTAGCCAATTGCCGGGCACAGATGTGGCTCAAACGGTGGATGATTCTCTGATGGTTGCTTTCCGTAGACATGGAAGAAGACCCTCTGCGAGTCGTGAGGCCAGGTACAGGCGCCATTTTTGATCCCCCGTACTTGGTTCCTTATCCAGGTCATGTGTTGGTTGGCGGCTTCAGCGTGCCGGCTAAGCATGAGGCGTTGTACACCAGAATCTGGGAGAAGTACGGGCATATGGCCACAACAAAGAAAGTCACTAGTCGATTTGCGCTGGTTAAGCGTGTGGAAGAGGCTTTATCTTCCATCGAGGATATGCGTGAGGTGACTGGTCACACCGTTTCTGAAGACGTTATTGCCGACCGGGAGCACCATCGCGACGTGTGCGTAGAAAAGGAGTTCAACACTTCGTGGTTTGTCGAAGGCCTTCTTTGAGATCCAAAAGTTGAAAGATGCAAAACCGAAAGCCTTTCCGCCGAGGAGATTGCACGACGGGAGAGGTAGAACTCGAAAAGCTTTCCAAGATGTTGACTATGAAGAGAGGGGCTCTTGAAGATGCAAAGTTGACTTTCTCAAGAAGATCAGACCTTTGTTGGATGATTTTCCTTGAATGTTTCTCTGTTAAACTTTCATTTAGGTTCTTTTTTTTTTTTTTTTTTTGAAAGACATACTGGATGTCTGGTTCAAGGTTTGACCAGTTTTGGTAGACAGCTGGTAGCTTTTGAGGATGTTGGATTATTTTACGGGATGAATGGTTTTGATAATATGACTCGATTATGTTTTGGGAAAGGAATATTGCTTTTACGAAAGTGTGCGCTAGCAATAGGCACAATACTCAGTAGTATAATGGTTTTGCTAAGAACCTAAAAATAAATCGTATATCTTAAGCAGTCTGAATTCACTCACTTCATAGGTTTTTGCGAACATGCCCCTCTCCATGTAAAAAGGCGGTTTTGCTGGTAGCATCGCCAGCGAGTCCCCAGTTTTCTCGTGTAATTTTTACAACTGGTAACCGGGTCGTCTAGTAGTTGAGTCGTATCAAGTGGTAGAATCTTCAGCAAGTCCCCTACCATCTTTACATCTGGGTCGAAGAACAAGATCGAAAGTTTGACATTGTAGCCGATAGATCAATCCTCCCGCTGTGGTCGCCAATTGTTTATGGGTAAAAATCGTTTCTGCCGATTTCGGTAAATTCGGTAGGTGAGTGTGAAACTGGTTCAAACCCTAAACAAATGTGATGCACGTGAGCACTTTATAGATTCTAGAGATCAATCTTGTACAAGTCCTGCCTAAACCAAGAAATGGCCGTTCCAGACTTGCTTCGGTCACAAAGTGGAGGAGAAGGGTTGATTTGGGGAGGGAAGCAAAGAAAGGTGTTGAGACCGAATAGTGCAGGAGAGTAGTGTCTCGACTTGTATCAGAAAGTAAAAGCTTCGGAAGCTTGCAAGAGATGAAAGCTTTTTTGAGAGCTTTGCAAAGTTGCCTTTTCTGAGAGTGTAGTGTTTTTCTCCTGACCGAGACTTCTTCTCTGGTGGAAATAGGTAAGACCTATTTATACAAGTCGAGATTGAAACGTACCCTGGCCTCATGAAGGAAGAGAGTAAAGGGTGAAATAATGGGAGGAGGTGGTAACCGCATGGTTTTAATGGGTGAAAACGTTTTCACCATTATTTCCTCTTTTATTTGACCGCTTTATTCCTATTCACGCTTTCTTAATGTGACCGTAGTGTACGCGCATCTTTGTGACCGCCAAAAAAGACCCCGGAAAGCATCCCCGGTTTGTGTTGATGTCTCGAGTGTTGGTTGCATCTTGAGTGCAAGTGGTGCTGCTAGGGGCGCATGTGCCATGTGCCAATGGCATGTGCGGAATGCCTTTGTTGCGAGTTGCACCTCGAGCGCAAGTGGCTATGCCATAGCTGCTAGTGGCGTGTGTGGCATGTGCCAATGGCATGTGTGGAATGCCTTGGTGGTAGGTTGTACGTTGAGTGTAAGTGACTACCAGCGTGTATTAGGGCCACGGCTAGGTAATAAAAGCTACCAATGACGTGTTGGCATGTGCCAATGGCATGCGTGGCCAATAGGGTCACGACCTGGTAAGAAAAGCTACCAGTGACGCATGTTGGCATGTGCCGACGGCATGCTTGGCCATTAGGGCCACGCCCTGGTGAGAAAAGCTACCAGCGAGCGTATTGGCATGTGCCAATGGCATGCTCAGCCATTAGGGCCGCGGTTTGGTAAGAAAGGCTACCAGTGACGCATGTTGGCATGTGCCAATGGCATGCTCGGCCATTAGGACCACGGTTTGGTAATAAAAGGCTACCAGCGAGCATGTTGGCATGTGCCAATGGCATGCTCGGCCATCAGGGCCGTGGTTTGGTAAGAAAGGCTACCAATGACGCATGTTGGCATGTGCCAATGGCACGCTCGGCCATTAGGGCCACGGTTTGGTAAGAAAAGGCTACCAGCGAGCATGTTGGCATGTGCCAATGGTATGCTCGGCCATTAGGGCCGTGGTTTGGTAAGAAAGGCTACCAGTGACGCATGTTGGCATGTGCCAATGGTATGCTCGGCCATTAGGGCCGTGGTTTGGTAAGAAAGGCTACCAGTGACGCATGTTGACATGTGCCAATGGCATGCTCGGTCATTAGGGCCACGGTTTGGTAAGAAAGGCTACCAGTGACACATGTTGGCATGTGCCAATGGCATGCTCGGCCATTAGGGCCGTGGTTTGGTAAGAAAGGCTACCGTGACGCATGTTGGCATGTGCCAATGGCATGCTCGGCCATTAGGGCCATGGTTTGGTAAGAAAGGCTACCAGTGACGCATGTTGGCATGTGCCAATGGCATGCTCGGCCATTAGGGCCGTGGTTTTGTAAGAAAGGCTACCAGTGACGCATGTTGGCATGTGCCAATGGCATGCTCGAAAATTGGGCCATGGTTTGGTAAGAAAGGCTACCAGTGACGCATGTTAGCATGTGCCAATGGCATGCGTGGCCAATTTGGGTCGCGCCTTGGTAGGAAAAGCTACCCGCGAGCATGTTGGCATGTACCAATGGCATGCGTGGCCAATATTGGTCGCGCCTTGGTAGGAAAAGCTACCAGCGAGCGTGTTGGCATGTGCCAATGGCATGTGTGGCCAATTTGTCCTAGGTTGCATGGTTTGCAAGCCTAGGTGCGGGCGCTACTTTGGCATGGCGCGGCTAGGGCCAAGGTAAGGGTGTTTGGCTTGGCGTGGAGTAACTAGGGCCAAGGTAAGGGTGTTTGGCTTGGCGTGGCGTGACTAGGGCCAAGGTAAGGGTGTTTGGCTTGGCGTGGCGTGATTAGTGTAGCTAGGGCCAAGGCAGAGTGTGTTTGGCATGGCGCGGCTAGCTCGAGCTAGGTGTGGTTGGCATGATTTGCCATTGGCATGGAGGTGTGGCTAGCATGGTTGGCATGCTTCGGCGCGTTTGGTACGGCTGGCATGATTTGCCATTGGCATAGAAATGCGGCTAGCTTGGGCTAGGTGTGGCTGGCATGATTTGCCATTGGCACGGAGGTGCGTATAGCATGGTTGGCATGCTTCGGCGCGTTTGGTATGGCTGGCATGATTTGCCATCGGCATAGAGATGCGGCTAGCTTGGGCTAGGTGTGGCTGGCATGATTTGCCATTGGCACGGAGGTGCGGCTAGCATGGTTGGCATGCTTCGGCGCACCTCAGTTAAAAGGTGGAGCCTCATACTTGGTCCCGTCACGCACCTCAGTTAAAGTCTGCGGACATCCAACTCAAAACTTATTGGCAATGAGTGGAGGGAGCGGCCCTTCCATATTATATTTAAGTTAATTAAGAAGATTATAGCGATGTGGGACTAACAGATGTACACAGGTGACTGACTAAATCAGGGGGTAACACCTCGGCCAGTATCGACACTGGCCTACACCCCGGGTGTACAAGTGACAAAATCAGTTAAACACGATACCATGTTAAAGTATGCGGGCATCCAACTCAAAACCAATTGGCAATGAGTGGAGCGACCCTTCCATATTATATTTTAAGTTAATTAAGAGGATTATAGCGATGTGGGACTATTGTCCTTTCAAAACCTCTGATCCGACTTAGAAGTTTAATTTGGGACTGGGGGCCGACTAGGCCATATATATATACCCAGAAAGTTAACAATTCTTCTTAGTTGAAACTTATATAAGTCTCTTTTCTTGTTAGGGTTTCGCAAGTTTCTTCAAAAATCCCATTTTGTACTTCCTCCACTTGACGAGTAAAGAAGGCAACAATGTCAAACCTCCTCCGGGAAGAGGTTTTCGTAGAAATCTTCCTAAGGCTACAAGGAGGTGATCAGTGTTGCGATTCAGGTGCTTGGGTAAGTTTTTGTATACCTTTTTTATACTTGTAGTTTTCAAGAGATTCACTGTAGCGCCCCCTAAGCTAGCAGCTGACTAATCCAAGAGATTAACTAAATAAAGAGGCACTAAGAATCTAAATCATTTACTTAACATTCAATTAAGAAATCTTCTACAAAACTTAACCCAAAAAACTAGCCCCGCTCTGAAATATATATACAAAAACTCCTCTCAAATGATACATATTCAATAGTGAGTAGATTTACAAATATAATACAAACATAGAATAAACATAGCGAAAGCTAACTAACTAACGTAAATAATTATTCGAAGCTTTCATCGTCACATGCACATCTTGATCTGTCTCTGAAACTGAAAGTCGGAAAGGGTGAGCACATCATCCCTAAAAGGGGTGCCCAGTAGAAATAACAACTAATTATCAAGTAATCATTAATATGATTTAAAAACAATGCAGGTTTTATCGGAAGACGATAATACACGGAAAGACATCAAAACATATTGTAGAAACTTAACTTTTTCAAAGTAATTTAAAAGACAGTAAACATCCATAAAGAACAGTAAACATCCATGTATGAGATGTGTGTTGCCGCACATGGAAGAGTAATATTGATGCCAATTCCACACAGATTAGGTAATACTGCGGTGTATCGCCCTAGCCATAGAATAAGATATAAAGGAAGATAATTTTTGGCCATGTAATATTGCCCGTAAATTATTTATTCCCTATCAATATTTAGTGAGTTATTAGTTCCCAAAAGTATGATTCTTTAAATCAGTTATTAGACTAAATATGATTTGGGTATAAGATTACTAGCAATTTAGTCTTTTTATTTTATGCAAAATATTTGCACGTTCCCAAGTCTTATCCTAATAAGTCGCATATTATCTATATGGTTTATTCGCTACACATAAATTTCTAATCTGTCACTAATTTAATTTACAAAATTCAATTGTATTAAATTATTAAAAAATTTCTTTTCCATTTCAATAGATTAATAATGATTCTAGTTACTAGAGAAGGTACTTCATGTTTTTTTTTTTTTTTTTTTTTTTACTAGTGGCTCATAAAATCTTTTATATGACTAAAGATATTTAGTATAAGACTATTAACAAGATAAATAATTTTATGTTATATAGTATCACCACATTATTAAATCTAACCCTAATGATCTTACTTTAACTATCTGGTTTCAGATGCAACATAATGTATTTCTGATTTTTTAATAAATTATTTTAGTTGGCAAAATTTAATCGTAAATAATAATTAATAATTCGCATAGCTACTTGATCCTAATTATTACTTTAATCATTAAATATTTACTAATTAATTTTAATTAGATAAAGTTCATTACAATACTATTTAATAAGTATTAATATTACTTTTGTTATTATTATTAGTGATCCTATTATACTTTATTATTATTAACACTAATAGTCGAACTATTATCTTAATTACTTTTACAATTTAACTTCACTTCTACTTGGATAGATTAAAGGTTCTAATTGCGAGAAAAGATACTCTATTAGTTTCTAAACAAGATTTGGAATCTAACAGTTCACTAATAGAAGTAAGTTTTCCTAATATGAATGGTAATCCAAGCTTGTAGTTGGCCTGTTCAGGTTAGCAAGACCCGACGATGGTTTCCTATGAACAAAGACAACACAAACACACCAGAATTCCAAACCTCACTATTCTCCAGTGATAGATTATTTAAGTGTTAAATAACTGAGACTAACTAATTTCTAGTTATCTATTGAAATTTCTAACTTATACCACAATTGGTTTCAGCCTACAATTTTTACTTCATTTCATATTTTATATAGTAATATACATACACAACACAATAAACAAATAAAATAGCATAATATACAAAACAATCAAACAATTCAATTAAAAAATATTTTAGTTCTTGATTGTTTTTAGTGATTAAGATTTATCTCACAAACCCAACCCAGTTCTAAACTAATCTCATTTACTAACTGGCACTGGCTATTTCTATTGTTCCCATGTAAGATCTAATAGTGAGCTCTGATACCAACACTGTAGCGCCCCCTAAGCTAGCAGCTGACTAATCCAAGAGATTAACTAAATAAAGAGGCACTAAGAATCTAAATCATTTACTTAATATTCAAATAAGAAATATTCTACAAAAATTAACCCAAAAAACTAGCCCCGCTCTGAAATATATATACAAAAACTCCTCTCAAATGATACATATTCAATAGTGAGTAGATTTACAAATAGAATACAAACACAGAATAAACATAGCGAAAGCTCACTAACTAACGTAAAAAATTATTCGAAACTTTCATCGTCACATGCACATCTTGATCCGTCTCTGAAACTGAAAGTGGGAAAGGGTGAGCACATCATCCCTAAAATGGGTGCCCAGTAGAAATAACAACTAACTTTCAAGTAATCATTAATATGAATTAAAAACAATGCAGGTTTTATCAGAAGACGATAATACACGGAAAGACATCAAAACATATTGTAGAAACTTAACTTTTTCAAAGTAATTTAAAAGACAGGAAACATCCATAAAGAACAGTAAACATCCATGTATGAGATGTGTGTTGCCGCACATGGAAGAGTAATATTGATGCCAATTCCACACAGATTAGGTAATACTGCGGTGTATCGCCCTAGCCATAGAATAAGATATAAAGGAAGATAATTTTTGGCCATGTAATATTGCCCGTAAATTATTTATTCCCTATCAATATTTAGTGAGTTATTAGTTCCCAAAAGTATGATTCTTTAAATCAGTTATTAGACTAAATATGATTTGGGTATAAGATTACTAGAAATTTAGTCTTTTTATTTTATGCAAAATATTTGCACGTTCCCAAGTCTTATCCTAATAAGTCGCATATTATCTATATGGTTTATTCGCTACACATAAATTTCTAATCTGTCACTAATTTAATTTACAAAATTCAATTGTATTAAATTATTAAAAAATTTCTTTTCTATTTCAATAGATTAATAATGATTCTAGTTACTAGAGAAGGTACTTCATGTTTTTTTTTTTTTTTTTTTTTTACTAGAGGCTCATAAAATCTTTTATATGACTAAAGATATTTAGTATAAGACTATTAACAAGATAAATAATTTTATGTTATATAGTATCACCACATTATTAAATCTAACCCTAATGATCTTACTTTAACTATCTCAGTTTCGAATGCAACATAATGTATTTCTGATTTTTTAATAAATTATTTTAGTTGGCAAAATTTAATCGTAAATAATAATTAATAATTCGCATAGCTACTTGATCCTAATTATTACTTTAATCATTAAATATTTACTAATTAATTTTAATTAGATAAAGTTCATTACAATACTATTTAATAAGTGTTAATATTACTTTTGTTATTATTATTAGTGATCCTATTATACTTTATTATTATTAACACTAATAGTCGAACTATTATCTTAATTACTTTTACAATTTAACTTCACTTCTACTTGGATAGATTAAAGGTTCTAATTGCGAGAAAAGATACTCTATTAGTTTCTAAACAAGATTTGGAATCTAACAGTTCACTAATAGAAGTAAGTTTTCCTAATATGAATGGTAATCCAAGCTTGTAGTTGGCCTGTTCAGGTTAGCAAGACCCGACGATGGTTTCCTATGAACAAAGACAACACAAACACACCAGAATTCCAAACCTCACTATTCTCCAGTGATAGATTATTTAAGTGTTAAATAACTGAGACTAACTAATTTCTAGTTATCTATTGAAATTTCTAACTTATACCACAATTGGTTTTATTTCTGAATTTTTACTTCATTTCATATTTTATATAGTAATATACATACACAACACAATAAACAAATAAAATAGCATAATATACAAAACAATCAAACAATTCAATTAAAAAATATTTTAGTTCTTGATTGTTTTTAGTGATTAAGATTTATCTCACAAACCCAACCCAGTTCTAAACTAATCTCATTTACTAACTGGCACTGGCTAACTGGCACTGGCTATTTCTATTGTTCCCATGTAAGATCTAATAGTGAGCTCTGATACCAACACTGTAGCGCCCCCTAAGCTAGCAGCTGACTAATCCAAGAGATTAACTAAATAAAGAGGAACTAAGAATCTAAATCATTTACTTAATATTCAAATAAGAAATATTCTACAAAACTTAACCCAAAAACTAGCCCCGCTCTGAAATATATATACAAAAACTCCTCTCAAATGATACATATTCAATAGTGAGTAGATTTACAAATAGAATACAAACACAGAATAAACATAGCGAAAGCTCACTAACTAACGTAAAAAATTATTCGAAACTTTCATCGTCACATGCACATCTTGATCCGTCTCTGAAACTGAAAGTGGGAAAGGGTGAGCACATCATCCCTAAAATGGGTGCCCAGTAGAAATAACAACTAACTTTCAAGTAATCATTAATATGAATTAAAAACAATGCAGGTTTTATCAGAAGACGATAATACACGGAAAGACATCAAAACATATTGTAGAAACTTAACTTTTTCAAAGTAATTTAAAAGACAGGAAACATCCATAAAGAACAGTAAACATCCATGTATGAGATGTGTGTTGCCGCACATGGAAGAGTAATATTGATGCCAATTCCACACCGATTAGGTAATACTCCGGTGTATCGCCCTAGCCATAGAATAAGATATAAAGGAAGATAATTTTTGGCCATGTAATATTGCGGTGTATCTCCCTAGCCATAGAATACTGGATATTGTGTCGACACACATCTCATACCACACAAAGCACACAAAGATATGCATGAATTTCACAACACAAATATTGATTTGTAAAACAATAATGAATACAAGAGAGTTCGTTATCGATTCCCACCTCTTTTGATAACAAGCCTCGCCTACCTCAAGATCCATAATCCACTGGTTCGTTCTTTAGATCGATCGTTGTTAATAGAGATTAACTGTTAATCACACAAGCACTCTAAAGATTAGCCCAAAGGCTCATAACACAATCTCATACAATTTTCTAGTTTTAAGCTAAGTGCACTATCCAATGGTTCTACACCTTTTCATTATCTATCTTTAGCATAAATAAAGGTTTACTAATTCAATTAGGTTGGTTCTATAGTCCATTTGATAAGTCTAATGAATATCTACAACTTTGTAGAAGAAGTCAAAGGCTAATTCGGACCATAAGAGGTCTAATTCATCAAAGTAAGAAACCTAGGCCTAAGCCCAAGTCCACTAAACTCGGCCCAATACACAAGGACCAATCTACTCGGGTCAAGTAACGGTCTCTAACAGTTAAAGGGTCAACTAACAGTCAACGTCTAGTCAAGGTCAAAGTCAATTAGTCAAATCCAACTCGGTCAACTGAGTTAACTCAGGTCAAAATAGGGAACTTGGTGAGTCAAAACGATTCAACTTATTCAGATATCTAAGTCAGGGTAAACTAGGCTAGTCGGGTTCGACTAAGGCGAAAAGCTCAAGGCCAAATCCTTGACAAAGCCGAGCCATTGCTCAGGCCAGAGAACTCTATTACACAAACAAAATACAAAAGTAAACACATAATTTCTATCAATCTACTTCTGAGACTTGAATCAAAAATCCAATTCCATTACAATTTGTTCTAAGACATAACTTTCTTCATATTCATTAAACTTCTACCTCCTGTCACTTCATTACAACTCATCTCTTTCAATTCAATACCACGATTCCCTAAATATCATCATATCTACACAACCACCACAATGCATTTCGTCTCTATATGTAGAAAAAGCTTAGATTCAATTCTACAATCTTGCACTTCCAGCTTCTGCCACCATTGCAAAAGATCCTACATGCAAGTTCTCAGAACAACAATCTTCATAATTGCCTTGTCTCTTCTCAACCCCTTAGCATTATTAACTCATCCATTCTATAACTGTAACTACCTACAATTCAATTCAACAAGTACCACCTCAACTTCTCAAAGATTACCAACGGTTCAAAATCACACTTAGAGCAAGCCAACATCTCACCAGTTCAACTGCAATCCACTTAACACACATATATTTACAGTGACATCACAGCTAATCCCATTTTTATCTTCTAACACAATTCTTCAACACAGATATACGACCACTATTTCAATTCTACCTCCACACTAGTAGAAAAGTGACATTTAGTAACAGTTCAAGCTTTTATAAGGTAACAGTTCGTAAATTACTGTTACTAAATGTTAGGTTGTTAAATAATGGTAACATGTTTTGTAAGAACTGTTACATAGTGTCATCTAGGTTGTATACTGAAACAGTTTTTATAATAAGTGTTACTATATACCCGTGTTACTGTAACATATTTAATATGTTACCATAGTTTACATTTATGTGACATTTATTTAGACCAACCATTTACTATATACCTATGCTATCAGTAATACATCTTATATGTCATCATAGTTGACATTTCGTGACACTTTTATACCAATTGTTACCATTTACCCATGTTATCAGAACATATTTAATATGTCACCATAGTTGACCTTATCGTGACATTTCTATAAAACAACTATTAATATTTATCTACATAACTAGTTATCTTGAAATCCATTTCAAAAAAGATTAGTACCTCTTAGACCGACATGTCACAATTTACTTATTGATTTAATTTCATGCAGATCTAGCCATGGCTCAAACAGATGGTTATCTACGGTTTAATAGAAATTCAAATCTAATAAACAAGTAATAAACAAGTGGTACGACATGTAGAAATACCTACAATATTAATGTGTTGTAGTTGGGCGGTGACAATGAAGGTGGTGGTAACAAAGGTTGTGGTGGAGGTCGATAGTTTACTGTTTAATGAGAATAAGTATTTTATATGGAGAACATTAACCAAAATAAATTGTGGAATAGTGGTTTAAGAGT
Source organism: Papaver armeniacum (assembly GCA_023531295.1). Lineage (NCBI taxonomy): Eukaryota > Viridiplantae > Streptophyta > Magnoliopsida > Ranunculales > Papaveraceae > Papaver > Papaver armeniacum. Next base: position 611,805 of record JAJJWW010002017.1, on the reverse strand, counting down.
TATAGTTAGGTGTAATAGGTCTCAAGGTCGAATCTTGTGAAGAGTAATTTTATAGAATTTATATTTCAAGTTCAATAAGCCTAACTCGTGGTTGTGGAACGGTGTCGGTCATGGTGGAGATGGTTGCGGCAGTGCTAGTGGTGGAGGTGGTGGCGGCGCTAGTGGTGGAGGTGGTGGTAGTTTTACTATAAATTGTACTGCTTTTTATGACAATTTTCATAAAAACGGTTACGGTTTCTTAAGCAATAGCAACAGTTTTATGAAAAACAGTTACCGTAGAAATTATTCAGTAACATATATTTAATAAATTATTACCAAAAACTACTAACAGCGACAGTTTTAGAATTTATGAGTCATTTTTCAATAGTCATTCAAGTAACGAGGTTTTATAAACTTTCCGTAACATGGGCTTTAGTAACACCGAGAAAAACTAAAATCACATAAATAATACAAGAATGCTTTTAACCTCACAAATAACATCATTTTTTTACTAGTGCCACTAGTTACATGAGCTGTAGCTTCCTCTTAATCAACTTCAACCACATTGCATACCACACTATCAACTTCTTCATGATTTATGTAATTCAAAAGTTTTTCTAACACAATCATCTTCATTATCAGTTCCTTGTCAATCAACACAAACAACACCATCAGTTCAACTCTTCATTATTCTCGCCAGTATAACACCAATAACATTACCAACTTCCATCCTTCTCTGCCATGTTCTGCACCAGCAGCCAATTTAGTTTCAACACCATCTCCAAAATCATGTGCTTTACTTCTAATCTAAACTGCATCACAACTTCATTTTATACTTAACTCGATCTCAGTTCTGCACCACCAGATTCAGTTAACTACTACAGCAACTCAACACAAAAACCCCAACACAGACATCCACCTGCAACTCCACTTCAATCATCCAACTCAGTTCATTCAAGAACAATTAACAAACCATCTCTTCATTGCCTCCACCTACAGAACATCTTCATAACTTCAACTACATAATCATCTCCCAACAACAATTATCAACCACCACAGCTCAGATCAACAACAACTTCATTCTTGTAACTCAACCACATCTCTATTAATCAACAAAACCCAATTCCATCTCCATTATCTGCAAATCAACCTAAAAACCCTAACTGCTCCAACATCATCTAACTCTTTTTCATGTAACTCAAAAACAAACATGAAAACCCCAATTTTCATCTTCTATTCATCTAAACCCTAACCCGTAACTCAAATTCCTAAAGGAATCAAATTAAACTATAAACAACCTTTCCTACCCGAATGACACGATCGATTAGTCTATTGTGCAAAACTTTTCGAGACCTATCTAGTGATATTAATTTCGTAACTAGGTCGGTGTTAGATTAATTTCTATTAATTAACGTTCATCTCTAATTAATTGGGTCAATAACGGCTTAGTTGTCTCGTGGATCGGTCTAATAGCGTTGACGAGCTTGAGGCTCGTTACATTCACGAGCTTAGAAACAGATCTATAATATATTTTTGTGAGGCTAAAGATGACAAAAATATACGATGGACTAATCTTAGGATCGTAACCAAAAGCATAAGCATGAGTCTCTTCTTATAGTTTTTTTTCATTTGGTGACTCAGGTATTACCTTATACTCTTTGCTACATGGATTCCAAATACAAAAATAATAATAATAAAGAAATTATTAACCATTTTTAAAACCTTCTGACACACCAAACCATTGCAATCACACAGCAAGACAATTTTATGGCTTGATAACCTACAAAGCACATATAATAGTCGGACTGGAAGAGCTAGATATCCACACAGATCTCATGCTTATCGGATATGGAGAGGGCAGTTCCAGTCCAATCATTGTCTGCTTTATAGGTTATGAATGATACATTATTTGCATTGCCAAGGAATGATATATAGATGCAAATGCTGTTAAATTTGATTATCTATTTAGGTCATGAGGTCATAAAAGTGTCTTGTTATGTTCTTGCAATGGTTTGGCCAGTCTTAAGGGTTTTAAATTTGGTTGATGAAGTTTTATTTTGTGTTTGGGGTCGACGTACCAAAGAGTATAAGGTAATACTAGTTGATTCACCAAATGAAGTACTTGAAGAAGAGACTGATGCTTATGCTTTTGATTACGATCCTAATTAGTTCAATTATCACATATTTTTTGTGGGAATTTGAATCATGGGATAATTTTTTTCATCTGATAGCTTGCCTGTTTGTATCTCTAAACTGAGTAAATCTTGAATTCTTGACATCATGTAATGGCTTGGTATGAATGCTCATATTACAAGTAGTTGGGAAGAACTTTATGTTTGGAATCTGTCCACGAATTAAGTAGTTTCAAACAACTTTAATGGAAATTCGTTGGCTTGCACCCTCTGGACAAGTATCCAGTCCTATCTTTTTTGATGTCGTGAATTAGAGATTCGAGGAGGGAGCACTGCCAGAAGCCCCGATGCCTTGGCCATATGAACCTTTGGGATAATATAGCTTAAAATATTATTGGTTGGCTAGCTATACGAATGAAAGTTCAAGTCAGAGATATCGTGTTGCGAAGTTATCATGGAGAATGGATATTTTGAAGAGTCATCGTCTAGATCAGGCTTCAGGCGTCAGATCCTTAATGTTGTGGACCAGTGGAGCGGCAACTGTGCTACTGGCTAGCTATACGAATGAAAGTTCAAGTCAGAGATATCGTGTTACGAAGTTATCATGGAGAATGGATATTTAGGAGTACAAAAAAAAAAAAAGGAACATGTAAAATTGATCAACCCAAATGAATTCGGCAACTAAAATGTTCTAATGCTTATTATGACCAAAAACAAGAGTACTTCTACTTTATTAGTATCAATTTTTTTGAATACAAGCAATTATTCTAATAACAACAGAATCGATAACTCTCCAATATCCAAACCACCATTTATCTTTTTTAAGGAGCAAAATACAAAACAAACCCCAGAAACCAACTCCAAACCCTAAAACGATAACACCATAAAACAATATTCTCTCCTTTGCATCTTCCTGATCATCTTCTTCAACTTCAGTTATAGGATTAGTGTCACCAACACTAGCATTACTTTCACCCTCGCAAACTTTCTTTGTGGGGAATCCGCATGATAAATCGTTCCCGAGAAGAGCCGAACCATCCCAACTCAAAGTCTCAAAGTGACCTCCTCTTGGAATCTTGCCGCTCAAATTATTATGAGATAAGTTCAGAAACCCAAGTGGGTCTATTGATGCCAACGATTGTGGAATATTTCCAGACAACATATTGAAACTTAAATCCAAAGACTCTAAGCTAGACATGTCTCCGATATTCACAGGGATATTACCTGAGAAATGATTGTGGGACAAGTTAAGCATATAAAGTCCTTTTAGTAAACTTATCTCTTTTGGAATGTTCCCATCAAGGCTATTGCATGATAGATCGATTGCCGAGGTATAGCTGGATAGCATCTCAACGTCGACGATGTTCCCTTTGATCACCATCTCCACTCCAAAGCTCGAGACATAATCGTCAATCGAGAATGTGTCATTGAACCTACTTATCAGCTTCTTCAGGTTCCCCATGCAACTAGGAATTTGGTTGATAAGACTATTTTGTGATAAGTCCAAGATACGAAGTTGATGCAAACGATTCATCTCCATAGGTATTGACCCATTAAATTTGTTTGACTTCAAAGAAAGGATACGAAGTTCAGTTAACGAACAAAATTCGGTAGGTATATTGCCTTCAAACTTGTTGTTAGCTAAGTCGAGAACTTTTAAGTATTGAAGCTTACCGATGGATTTAGGAGGGGTACCACTAAAGTTGTTGTGTTTTAATAAAAGATACCTCAATTCTCTAGCTGTTCCAATCTCATTTGAAATATTTCCAGTGAGATTGTTAGAGCCAAGATTCAGATATGAAAGATTCTTACAATGCCATATAGTGGTAGGAATAGTCCCAGAAAGAGAGTTATTACCCAAAGCTAATAGTTTCAAATGGGTTAGATTGTTCAATTTTATTGGTAATGACCCACTTAAGTGATTCTTGGAAAGACTTAATGCACTTAAACTACTCAAATTACTCACAGAAGCAGGGATTGCATCAGTTAATTCATTTTGAAAAAGAGATAAAACAATCAATTTTTTCAAATTACCAACTGATGCAGGAATTGAACCAGTGAGTTTGTTTTGGAACATATTCAAGGAATCTAAAGACCTCAGGTTTCCTAAATCACGAGGAATGATGCCAGAAAGTTGGTTATCATACAGGTAAAGAGTGTCTAGGCTAGTCAAATTGGTTAAAGAAGGAGGGATTGAACCAGTGAGATAATTTGTGGAAAAAGAAACGCTTGTAAGAGAACTTAGCCTTCCTATATCTTGAGGAATGATGCCAGAGAGGTGATTATCATGTAGGGAAAGAGTGTCTAGGCTAGTCAAATTGGTTAAAGAAGGAGGGATTGAACCAGTGAGATAATTTGTGGAAAAAGAAACGCTTGTAAGAGAACTTAGCCTTCCTATATCTTGAGGAATGATGCCAGAAAGTTGGTTATCATACAGGTAAAGGGTGATCAGGCTAGTTAAATTGGTTAAAGAAGAAGGGATTGAACCAGTGAGATTGTTTGCCGACAACCCAAGATGAGTGAGAAAATTTAAATGTCCAATTTCTTGAGGGATGGAACCACTAATATGATTCTCAAAAAGGTCTAAATATAACAGACTTGTGAGAAAGGTTATTTCTTGTGGAATATGTCCAGAAAGTTCATTGGAGGAAAGAACAAGGTGGGTGAGTTTTGTAAGATCACTGATTTGGGACGGAATAGTTCCTAAGAGTTTGTTCTCGCTCAAGTCAAGTCTAACAATGTTCGAAAAAGATGAAAAGTTGAACTTATGGAGTGTACCTTGTAAACCCAAACCTGTTACATTCAGTTCAGCAACGCTTCCCTCTTTGTTACAAGTGATTCCATACCATTTGCATGGACTCGTTGTACTCACAGTAGAATTCATCTTCCAGGAAGAGAGGAAAGATGTAGTTTGATTGACAAGGGTAGATTTCCATTTTAAAAGAGCATCTACTTCTTGTAAATGTTGCTTATGATGAGTTGAAGAAAAAGAAGAACTACTAGAAGCAAAAAGAACAACAGTACTGTAAGATGAAACCAACAGTAATGCCAACAATACTAGTAAAGTATTAGTGACAACTTCTACTCGTTGAGACATTTTGAAATACCGAAGAAGAGTTTTGGTTTTTGGCTGATGATTAACTAACCAAGTAGAAGGGGTTTTTATAATGAAGTCTTGCTTTGTTTGATTCGGAAGACTTAGTTAATTTCCAGTCAACTAAATATTTTTATTTTAGAAAAATCTTCAACCTCAACCAGCAAGATAGAGGTCTTGGATGGGGCACACGATAAGGCGTTTCGTGGTAATTAAGTATAATCCATGGTTTTACGGACAACTGCGAGGGTACTATTCTTCGATGGGAATGGTCTTAGACCTTCCCTTCCAGTCAAGTTGAATCTTGATTCAGTTTTTTCACTGAAACATGACATGTGACATCACCAACTTCTCTTATTTGCTGCACACTATGTGGAAATGTTCCCACTACACAGTATCAACTATTGAGGTAATAGTAATGTACACAAGTTGCTTTTGTTTACCAAAACAAAAGTATACAGGATATGGACACATTAAATGTGCCTACAAATCAGACTTTTGTAATGTGAAAGTATGGAGGTGTTTTTTGGTACAACACGGAATTGGCCCTTAATTTAGGGACTTATGTCGCATGGAAAGACCCTATAAAAGGGTTCTTCATTAGCTTGTTTAAGCATCGTACAAATGACATGTTTAAGACCCATCCCAAAGAATGTTAATATCATCCCAGTTAAGATAAAACATTAGATCGTACAAATGACATGTTAAACATAAGCCTGAAAAGCATTCCACTTGTACCATATATATCTTCATCAAAATAGATGTATTCTAGAACTACATTACCCTGAACACGCCAATGTATCCTGGTTGGTTTACTTAGATCAATAAGACACTGCAAATTGTCATCTATGATTGATTTTTTCATTATACGTATTGAAGAAAATGTTTTCTTATTTTCGGTTATAGTGAAACCAAAGCCTATCAAATAAGGAAATTGAGGCCAGTGTACTTGAATTATGCAAACAACAATAAGTATTGATTCAAATTTTTCATTAAAACCAAAATAAAAATCAAACCTTGTTATTTCTTTGTTGTTCCTTTATGGTCTCCTGACCAAACTTTGTAAATATCCCTATCCCTTTTTAATATATCCTTCGTCTATTTGACGAATTTTAAGAAGTCGCGTAATAGTTTTACTCCCACAGAGAGTGAACAACAACAAACAACCGACATAACATTACAGTAAGCAAAGTAATTTTAACTTCTTTACTACTAAACCGAAATAGATCTATTGTGATTGTTTTAATTTTGTTTTATATTTTTGGATGAAACCATAGTTGTTGGTGATAAAATAATTTTTCATTTGAACAAGTTTTGGTTCCAAGCTAGAAGAAAATGAAATATATACACCATCACAATAGATCTATTGTGTTGGAAAAGGAAAATTAAAACAATCGAGGGTAAATTTATGATGAAACCAATTTCGGTTTCATCTAATTTTGGTGAAACCCATATTGGTTTCATCTAATTTTGTTTTAACTTTTATTGGTGAAACCAACTTTGTTGGTGATAAATATTTTTTTATTGAAATAAGTATTGGTTTCATCTGAATTTGTTTTATACACTATCGCAATAGATCTTAGAAATCTTGTTTGGTGAGAATGTTATTGGTCTGGGTTGGAAATATATAAACCATCATAATAGATCTTAGAAAAATTTTGTATCCAAAAAGTACTGGAAAAGGCAAATTTATGATGAAACCAACTTCGGTTTCATCTAATTTTGGTGAAACCGATTTTGGTTTCATATGATTTTGAACTTTTATTGGTGTAACCAACATTGTTGGTGATAAATAATTTTCTACAAGTATCGGTTTCATCTAATTTGTTTTATTTTCTGTGTTTTTATCGACGAAACTAAATTTTGTTAGTGTCGTTTTTTGTTGAAACCGATTTTGGTTTTATTAAATTTTGTCTTAATTATTTTTCTATTTGGTAACATTTTTTTTTCTTCATTTTGTTGAATATTGATCAACGAAACTTATTTTTGGTAGTTGTTGATGGTGGTTTTTAAACAAGGGGTAAAATCGTAAAACCCCATGACCTAGTGTTACCCGCAACACATTAACTAAGAGCATTTAACTCAGGTGTAAATAATTAATAGGGGTATTTTTTCAAAATACCAGATTAGGTTTTCGACACAACCCTAATTCCAAAACTAAGCCGCACATCGCGCACCATGGCAACAATGCCAAACCAAACTAAGTCGCACACTGCGCACCATGGCAACAATGCCAAACCAAGCCGCACACTGCGCACCATGGCAACAATGCCAAACCAAGCCGCACACTGCACACCACGGCAACCATGCCAAACAAAGCCGCACACTGCGCACCATGGCAACAATGCCAAACCAAGCCGCACACTGCGCACCACGGCAACCATGCCAAACCAAGCCGCACATTGCGCACCACGGCAACCATGCCAAACCAAGCCGCACACTGCGCGCCATGGCAACAATACCAAACCAAGACGCACCCTGCGCGCCATGGCAACAATGCCAAACCAAGCCGCACCCTGCGCGCCACTGCAACAACGCCAAAACCAAGCCGCACAATGCGCGCCATGGCAGCAACGCCAAAACCAAACTACATATCACACTCATTGGCAACCATGCCAAACTAAGCCGCTATGCCATTGGCACGTGCCAAAGATAGCGCCCTAGGCTTGCAAAACGTGCAACTAGGTCAACATGGCCGTACGTGCCATTGGCACATGCCAACGCGCACCACAAGCCATATTTCCAAGCCGCTATGCCATTGGCACATGCCAAATATAGCGTCCTAGGCTTGCAAAACGTGCAACTAGGTCAACATGGCCGTACGTGCCATTGGCACATGCCAACACGCACCACAAGCCATATTTCCAAGCCGCTATGCCATTGGCACATGCCAAATATAGCGCCCTAGGCTTGCAAACCATGCAACCTAAGCCAAGTCGGCCACGCATGCCATTGGCACATGCCAACATGCTCGGCTGGTAGCTTTTCCTACCAAGGCCACGGCCCTAATGGCCACGCATGCCATTGGCACATGCCAATATGCTCACCAGCTTTTCCTACCAAGGCCACGGCCTAATGGCCACGCATGCCATTGGCACATGCCAACATGCTCGCTGGTAGCTTTTCCTACCAAGGCCACGGCCCTAATGGCCACGCATGCCATTGGCACATGCCAAACACACACGCTGGTAGCATAACTTGCAAACCGTGCAACCTACCACCAAGGCATTCCGCACATGCCAAACACACACGCTGGTAGCCTAACTTGCAAACCGTGCAACCTACCACCAAGGCATTCCGACATGCCATTGGCACATGCCAAACACACGCTGGTAGCCTAACTTGCAAACCGTGTAACCTACCACCAAGGCATTTCTGCACATGCCATTGGCACATGCCACACACGCCACTAGCAGCTCTGGCATTGCCACTTACACTCAACATACAACCTACCACCAAGGCATTCCGCACATGCCAATGGCACATGCCACACGCGCCACTAGCAGCGCCACTTGCACTTAAGGTGCAACCAACGAGATATCAACACAAACTGGGGGATGCTTTCCAGGGTTTTGGTTTGGCGGTCACAGCTTGCATCGTACACTACGCTCACAATAAGAAAGCGTGAAAAGGAATAAAGCGGTCAAATAAATGAGGAAATAATGGTGAAAACGTTTTCACCCATTAACATCATGCGGTTACCACCTCCTCCCATTATTTCACCCTTTGCTCTCTTCCTTCATGAGACCAGGGTACGTTTCAATCTCGACTTGTATAAATAGGTCTTACCTATTTCCACCAGACAACAAGTCTCGGTCAGGAGAAAAATACTACACTCTCAGAAAAGGCAACTTTGCAAGCTCTCCAAAAAGCTTTCATCTCTTGCAAGCTTCCTAAGCTTTCACTTCTCGATACAAGTCGAGACACTAATTTCCCGGAACTATTCTCGGTCTCAACACCTTTCTTTGCTTCCCTCCCCAAATCAACCCTTCTCATTCACTTTGTGACCGAAGCAAGTCTGGAACGGCCATTTCTTGGTTTAGGCCGGACTTGTACAGATTGATCTCTCGAATCTATAAAGTGCTCACGTGCAGCACATTTGTTTAGGGTTTAAACCAGTTTCTCACTCACCCACCGAATTTACCAAATCGGCAAACGATTTTCACCCATAAACAATTGGCGACCACAATGGGAGGATTGATCTATCGGCTACAATGTCGACTGTCGATCTCGTTTTTCGACCCGGATGTCAAGACGGTAGGGGATGACGACTCAATCCGACGCAACTACCGACGACCTTGCCACGGTTGTAAAAACTACACAAGAAAACCGGGACTCGGCGAAGATACTACTAGTGATTGGGGACTTGTCATGGCGATGCTACCAAAGAAACCGCCTTTTACATGAAGAGGGGCATGTTCGCAAAACCTATGAAGTGAGTAAATTCAGATCACAAGAAGATATACGATTTGTTTTTAGGTTCTTAGTAAAACCATTATACTACCGAGTATTGTGCCTATTGCTAGCACGCACTTTCATAAAGGCAATATTCCTTTCCCAAAACATAATCGATTCATATTATCAAAACCATTTATCCCGTAAATAATCCAATATCCTCAAAAAGCTACCAACTGCCTACCAAAACCTAAGTCAAACTTTGAACCAAACATCCAATATGTCTTTAAAAAAAAAAGAGAGAAAAAGAACCTAAATGAAAGTTTAACGAAGAAACATTCAAGGAAAATCATCCAACAGAGGTCCGTTTCTTCTTGGAGAAAGTCAACTTTGCATCTTCAAGAGCCGCTCTCTTCATAGTCAACATCTTGGAAAGTTTTTCGAGTTCTACCTCATGTCGTGCAATCTCCTCTCGCGGAAAGGCTTTCATCGGCCGCATCTTTCAACTTTTGGATCTCAAGCAAGGCCTTCGACAAACCACGAAGTGTTGAACTCCTTTTCTACGCACACGTCGCGATGGTGCTCCCAGTTGGCAATAACGTCTTGAAAACGGTGTGACCAAATACCTCACGCATATCCTCGATGGAAGATAAAGCCTCTTCTACACGCTTAATCGGTGCAAATCGACTAGTGACTTTCTTGGTTGTGGCCATATGTCCGTATTTCTCCCAGATTCTGGTGTACAATGCCTCGTGCTTAGCCGGCATGCTGAAGCCGCCAACCAGCACATGACCCGGATAAGGAACCAAGTACTCGCAGAGGGTTTTCCTCCATGTCTACGGCAACAACCATCAGAGAATCATCCGCCGTTTGAGCCACATCTGTGCCCGGCAATTGGCTAACGCCCATCTCTAAGTCACCAGCGGTGGTCACCAAAGGCAAGTTTTCGTGTGCCTCTACCCCGTAATCATCCTCCGAATCGATTCCTCCAAATAACTCGAGTTTAGACATTTTTCAAAACAAGAAGAGAGAAAAGAAACGCGAAACTCACCGAACCACTTCCCGAAAAAGAACCGGTACTGCCAGAGGAACCACTCTCACTTGTCGAACTTTCTTCTTTCGACTCATCATCACTATGAGAAGGCTCGTCTTTCTTGAATTCTTTGAAGAAATTCTTTGTCTCCTCGGCAACGTGCAAGGGCAGCGAAAGCATTAACACTACCGAAGCCCCGGAGGAAACAAGACGCATGTTTTCGGGCAGAAATTCATTTGTTTTGAGAAAAACCAAAGAAGAGGCGACACATACCTGGTTATCGGAAGAACCGAAAGACACGAGAGCCGAGGAAGGGTCTTTTGAAACCGTCCGGAACCCGCCAAAGACGATTCTTCGTTCTCCGTTCCTTGGCCTGGGACTTTCCGAGTTGCTAGGCAACTTTCGCTTGAGGTCTCTCAACATCGGATACTTCTTCAAAATCGCTGGGGAAGGTTTACAACGAACGTTCTCCACCACGTTATTCACAAAAGCCCGGATCATAATGAACTCATCGCACTGTAACTCATTATAGCCAAAGGTCGTCGAAGTTACTCTTCCCGTTTATAAGAAGGGAAGGCGGATACCCGCTCGAGGGCACCGGCATTGAGGGCGGCACGCATTGAATCCTTAGGAAGCATCGGTCTGGTAAGCAAGAGGTACCCCTGATCGAAACCCATGTGACGAGCAGCACGGTCAATATTGTAAGCAGCTATCTGGAAAGACCCCATGAAGAAAGATGGCATATAACCGGGCAAGTAGCTTTGAACGAACAAGTTTTCACCAACGCTCAAATCTCCATCAGAAGATAAAGACGTGAGTGGAGCAGAAGCAAAGATGTCAATTTGAGTCACTGACCTATGGACCGGCTCCCATGGGCGAAAATTGATTTCGTACGACTTATCAAGAAGGCTAACCAAGCTCACGCCAACCTTTGGACGCCTGTTCACCCATCAAAGAATTCGGGAACCCCCCCAACTCGCGGGAATCGAAGGCATCGGTTTCGGAGCATACTTCTCATAGTGCTCCCATAGCCAGACTTGCAGGAAAGCAACGTGCACATATGAATTCAATTTCATGAAACCATTCGAAACTCGCGTGTTCGCAACTAGGTGATCCAGATGCACATACAGGGAACCGAGGAATAGCTTGCCAATGGGAAGAACCTCACCCTT
>JAJJWW010002016.1:0-20352 GCA_023531295.1 Papaver armeniacum | reverse complement strand
TTTTTTTTGAAAATAAGACTTATATTACTAGGCCATCATTAATCTGCTAATTCAGGCTCTTCAGAGACTAACTCGTGATGAGTCGCTCGTCCAATGACTGAATTTGTTGGATTAATCATGGCAGAACAAGATACATATGTGGTGTCAATTGAGTTACATAATTCATATGCTTTTATAGTGTCAAAAGCAATTGCAGGAAATAAAAAACTAGGAGCTTGATCCGTCCAAGAAATTGTGTTACTTGATCGTCGCCCTTCTTTGGCCAACAAGTCTGCCACCTTGTTTGCTCTTCTATCTACATACTGAAAACCTTTAAAAGAAACTAATTTATCTGCCACAATTTTAACTTCTTCCAATATTGCTAAACATTGCCAGTTCACAACATTTTTCTTCCCTTGTAAGAATTCTATGGTTGCCTTGTTATCCCCTTCTATCGCCAGATTTTGAAGATTGTGTAAGTTGGCCCATTGAACTGCCCTTAGCAGAGCTAGCCTTCTGCCTCTTGGGCTGAGAAGGTCCTGCACCATCCGCATTCTGCTGCTCGAAAGGTGCCTGTTGAGTTTCGAATAACAAAGCCAAAATCAGCATTAGTGATTTCAGATACCCAAGAGGCATCACAGTTTAATTTCAAAGTATTCACAACTGGTAATTTCCAATAAATATTCATGGGTTGAACAAAACTATTCATTCTATAATTATTTTCCCTGTTTCAGGATGCCAATAAGCAAAATGTCTGGCTATAGCTATTGCTAATTGTTCAGGTGTTCTTGTTTTACTTTCAAAAACCCTTAGACAACGTTCCTTCCATATGAACCAACACTTGGTTGCCGCTAAGGCCATGGATATGGAATTTAAGTTTCCTGCTTGCCATTCATTATAGTGTTCTAAGAAGGTTTTAGCCTGAAATTGGTTTAGAGATACTCCCTGTGAAGCCATTGGTGGCAAGCTCCAAACTGTCTTTGCATATGCACATTCAAAAAAAAGATGATAAGTAGATTCTTCCATATGCTGGCAGAAAACACATTTTTTGTCTTCATCACCGGCTGCTTTTAGTTTAAGTTTTGTTGGTAAAGCATCTTGCAAAACTTTCCAGATGAACAGTTTTATCCGTTGAGACGTATCCATGCTCCATAACCCTTTCCAGAATTTTTTGGATGACTGAGATAACTTTGGACCTGTTGGGGTTAATTAGTTTTGCATATAAGGACTTGACAGAGAATTCACCATTCTTTGTTAATGTCCATCTTAGCTTATCCTTTTTTAGCTGACCATTCCTGGTAGTGTAAAGGTTTATGTTAACTATTTCCTGCACTAAGGCATTATCGAAAGTAGATTGTAACAAAAGCAAGTTCCACTTTTTAGTGTCAGGATTGATTAATTCTGACACAAGTGTTATATTGGTGCTTGACCTATGAACTGAGTTAGCTAAGGTCTGTATTCTAGTTGGTAGCCATCTATCCTCCCAAATGTTGATCGATGTTCCATCCCCCACCTCCCAAATACTATTGTTTTTAATATGTTCAATGCCTTGAAGTATGCACTTCCATATCCAAGAGGCATGAGCTTTCTTCTTGGCATGTAACGCTCCTGTTTTTTTTGAAATATTTACCTTTCAGAATCTGAGCCCAAAGGTCATTTGGTTGACTGACTAATCTCCACGCTATTCTACTAATCAAAGCTTGATTTACCTTGTTGGCTTCCTTAAAACCCAGCCCTCCCTGATCAATGGGTTTACACAAAAAATCGAAAGCTTTAATGTATATACCTTTCGAGTTGGTGTGTTTACCCCACCAGAAATCCCGCTGCAAATTGTTTATACGTTTAGTAATTTTCTTGGGCAGAACAAAACACCTCATACTAAAGGTGGGCATACTAGAAAGAACTGATTTGTTCAGAACTATTTTACTTGGTTGTGAAAGAATTTTCCCAAGCCAAGTTTTTATCCTCTGTTCCATATTTTCTATAATATTATCGAAAGTTTTTAGCTTTGATCTGTCTATGAAAAGAGGTACTCCTAAGTGAGTGTCTTTTATGTTTATTTTTTTGATTTTCATTAATCTGCAAATGATTCCCTGGTGTTTATTATGTATTTTCTTGCTAAAAAAGAGACCTGACTTAGAGAAATTGATTACTTGTCCTGATGCTTTGCTGAACAAATGGATAGCTTCTAGTAGATGATTACAACTATTAAGGTCTGCCTTTGTGAACAGAAGCAAATCATCTGCAAAGAAGAGATGAGAAATGGGTGTAGCCTTTGGTGTTAGCTTAATGCCCTGCACTTTCTTTTTAGTTTCTAAGTGAGTAAGTAATCGAGAGAACACTTCCATACATAAGATGAATAAATAGGGGGATAAGGGATCCCCCTGTCTAATACCTCTTGAAGGTTGAAAATCCTTACAAGGATTGCCATTTAGGAGTACAGCAATAGAAGTTGTTGATATGCACTGATGGATCAAAGAGCACCAATCTTCCGAGAAACCAAAAGCTAAGGCTTTTAGTAAGAAAGTCCAATTAACCCTATCAAAGGCTTTGGACATGTCTATCTTAAGGCCGATGTTCCCTATTTTTTTTCTTACTTTTTTTCATTGAATGAACTATTTCATGTGCCACAATTATGTTGTCCGAAATTTGCCTAGAAGAGAGGAAAGCCGATTGTAAAGGGGAGATAATGTGTTCTAGAGATTTTTTTGAATCTATTAGCCAAGAGTTTGGCTATAACTTTGTATGGAGTGTTGCACAGACCAATTGGTCTGTAGTCAGCAGGTGACTTAGGGTGTTTTGTTTTGGGAATCAAAAAGAGATAGGTTTTGTTTAGTTCTGGATTAAGACTTTTGTTTTGAAAGAAATCTTGCACTACCGCCACTAACCGAGGGCCTACAATGTCCCAATTATGTTTGAAAAAACTCACCGGGAAGCCATTTGGCCCCGGTGCCTTATTAGATTTAAGGTTCTTAACTACTTTCCATATCTCCTATGGAGATGGAATAGCCGTTAGAGAAGTATTTTCTTCAATAGAGATGGAACTGGTAATGTGCGAGAAAATTTCATCATCCTGATCTTTAGAAGATTCTGTGAACAGTTCGCCGAAATATGAAGTTAAAACTTCATCTATCTCGCCTCTAGGAGACATAACATTATTGTGTTTGTCTTGAATACAGTCAATATTGTTTCGTTTTCTTCTTTTTAGTGTATGTATGTGAAAGAATTTAGTGTTTCGTTCCCCTAGAGCTATAGTATTATTTCTAGACTGTTGTCTTGCTATTTCTTCTTGTGTGTCATAAAGGGCTTCTAATTCTAACAGTTTCTTATCCATTAAGGATTGGGTAATAGGGGAAGAGAGTTTTGATTCTAGATTTTCTATAGTTTTTAACAGAATTTTGATTTGTTTATTTGGTTTTCCAAAAACGTCTCTTTTCCAAGTGAGAAGATTAGATCCTAGGGTGGTAATGTTTTCTAAAAGATCCAAAACAGGTCTGTTTGTGTTTCTGCACCATGACTTCTTAATAACCTCAATGCAAGTTGGTTCCTTAAACCAAGTATCATAAAATTTAAAAGTGGGAACCAGCGTTTTAAGAAGAGAAGACAAGGAAAGACAAATTGGCCCATGTCAGAGCCAATTGCCACTAAGTTTTGCAAAGAAGCTTCTTGGAATTCTTCATTCCATTCAGCATTTGCCATGGCCCTGTCTAATCTTTGTTTTATGTTAGCACTCCCTTTTCTTTTGTTGTTCCACGTAAAGATATTCCCTGAAAATCCTAGGTCTTCTAAACCTGTTCTTTGAAATAAATTCAAAATGGGTTCTATCTTTTTTCTATCAAAAGGGAGCCCTCCTAATTTTTCCTCATTGTTAAAGATGATGTTCAAATCCCCTATTACCAGCCATGGCATTGCAACTAAATGGGTTATTTGGTTTTTGGTACTTACATTTTGACCAATATTAGTGTTTGGTCTAACATTTGTCCAACTTAGGGTTTGGTACCTGAAAATCACGTTGACTGTTTTTGACCGTCCATGACCATATTTTAATTAAATTTATATTATAATTAATATTGGGTTTACAAGTATACCCTTATAGGAGGACTAAATCCAACGGCTTTGATGAAACTAAATCAATTTCTACTTCATCTTCTTTCGCCTCTGCAAACATTACAACTCCGCATCACCCATGAAAGAAAATTTCTAATTGAAAAAACATCTTCCTCAGATCGAATTTTCTCTTCTTCACTGCATAACCCCATGAACAAATTCAACCACCCTGCATAACCCCACAAACCGATTCAAACCAAAACCCTATTTAAGAAGCAACTACCCAAATCCTATCAATTTCTCCCCCAAATCCAATGAATTCCTGTTCCTCTCTGCATAACCCCATGAACAGATTCAACCAAAAACTCAATCAATTCATCTTCCTCTGTGCATAACCTCATGAACAGATTCAACCAAAAACCCAATCGAAGAAGCAGAATAAAGAATTGAAGTGTTTTTGCCGTGGATTCGCTTGAGATGGGTATGAATCTGATGATAATTGAATGAAGAGCAGAGAAGAGATCTGGTGCTGATTCGAGTGACTCGATATGGTGATAATGAGCTTTAACAGAAGAAAAATGAAGGGGTCGAGCTGTTGTTGAGCAATTGATGTAGGAATTAAAATCTAGGGTTAAACTTGAAAAAAATTCAAGTTAGGGTTTCAAGAATTTAATTTATTCAGAGGAAAATTAAGAGTATATGCAGTTTAGATGAATGGTATTTTGAAGAATGGGTATGATCAATAAGTTTTTTTTAAACAAAGAATTGCAGAGAAGAACATGGAGAAGATTTGGTTTGCATTTAGGTGGATCCGTGAAGAACAATTGGGTGCTGATGGAGTTTGTGTAGCTATGGATAATTGCTCGAGGGGTGATGTGTGATGGTTGGATGGTTGTTATGTGTTGGAATTAGATACAACTGGTGTTGTAAATTGATATTGCAGGAGCTAATGAAATTGGTATTGGTCGTGGTGTCAATTGAAATTGTTGGGTTCTGTCTATTCTTTGAATTGGATTTGAAATTGAGATATGTAATTGGGTATCTTGCTGATGAAATCTTTTTTGTGAATTTTCCTAAATGTTGTATTATGAAATTCATCAGTTGATAAGAAGAAGATGATAGGATTCTAGGGCTTTTATGAATTTTGGCAGAAATTAGGGGAAATTAGGGACTGTGTTGTTAAGAACAAGGAATTGGGGGAATTGTTGTCAAGAACAAAACATTCGTCGGCTATGTTCTAAGTGGTGATGGTGATGCTTTAAGTTCTTGGTGGCACTATGATGGTGGTGGTTCTGGACTTGCAAAGATCAAGCCCTATGTTGACCTAACAGAGTCAATGAAATTTTTAACAAAATGAAGGGTAAAATAGTAATTGCGTAAATATATAAGATTGCAAATTAATTAAAACTTGACCTAACATAGTCAATGGAAGTCAACGTGATTTCCAGGTACCAAACCCTAAGTTGGACAAATGTTAGACCAAACACTAATGTTGGTCAAAATGTAAGTACCAAAAACCAAATAACCCCAACTAAATTTACTTTCTCAGCTATATTTTCCAGATAAC
This sequence comes from Papaver armeniacum, assembly GCA_023531295.1. NCBI lineage: Eukaryota > Viridiplantae > Streptophyta > Magnoliopsida > Ranunculales > Papaveraceae > Papaver > Papaver armeniacum. Next base: position 14,759 of record JAJJWW010002016.1, on the reverse strand, counting down.
CCATTATTTCTAGTTTGTTTTCATGCTTAGGGGCTCCGTAAAAACAAGTTAAGAGCCATTCTTTAGAATAAAAATTACTTTTAACAATGACATTGATCATGTTAAGGTTCCATTGAACCACTTCGAAATGTATTCCATCCACCCAGCCTATTGCTAGACCTCTAGCTATTCCATCTGGATCAACAATGTGGTAATTGGGGAAGTAATTTAGAAGATTTCTCATCAAGCTCCTTTGAGACTTGGTTTCAGACAAAAATAAGATGTCAGGTTTTTCATTGTTTAACAGATTATGTAAATGTTGTTGAGTTTTCTTTTGCCCACACCCTTGTGTGTTCCAGGCTAAAATCTTCATAGTATGTCTAATTTTAAAGAAAGGTATGCAGAAATTATAGAAAACTGAGTCTAGTAGAACCTCAGTCTATGATGAATGCAGTAGTAAGTACACTATAATCAGAATAAAGTAAATAGCCGATTGTAAACACATTAAAATCAAGCATAAGCAAATTAAGAATTTATGATTTTGCTAGCTGTGAGGTAGAATTAGCAAGTAAGAGGATTAAAATGTTTGAGAAAATAATGTAATAGGTGACATACCTGGATGCTCCCTTTCCCTTTATCTGCAGCCTGGACTTGTAAAATCTCAATCTTTTCATGTATGGGAAGTTTATCATCAGTCATTGTATTGAGGGTCATAGAAAAGCTACCATATTGATTTAAAACATTTTCGTCAAAGGACTCATTGCTTGTGACATTTTGAAAATCAGATGGATCAAAATCATTTGAACCCAAAGAGCTTCTGGGAGAAGCTTCAAAATCAAATTGATCAGAAATATTCATTGAAAAAGACGGAATGTTATCAGTTGCAGAAGAATTTAGAATTTCTTCCTCCGAAGAGTCGGAGAAAGTGATGCAGAATGCTGGTTTTGGTAGTGCAGAGTTATCAGAGACTTCCTCTTCTGGAGTAAAATATTGTTCAATTGAATCCTCGATCTCTCTGGAACTACAGACGATTGGTATGAAATCCGCATCAGAATTAGAAGAAGATAAAAGGATTTGATTTACCACATCCTGAAGGAGACCCGTTTCTCTGATTTGAAAATCTGAATCTGAAATGTCTTGATACTGAGATAATGGTGAAAAAATAGGTCTAGGTGGAGAGAGCCAGAATCTCTGACGTTTTCCTAAAATCGAATCCGCTCTAGCAAACGGGTCTAGTTCTTCCTCCGTATTCCAAGACGAAGAAAGAGAGGAGGAGATTTCAATGCTAGGGTTAAAAGCAGGAATAACCTTGTCTGGGGATACCAAGTTTACAGATCTTGCATTTCCACCGTCAGATACAGTGTCTCGATCTATTTGCTCATTGATTAACACTTTCAAACCGCTAGCCCAACTCTGCGATTCTTCAGTTGGTTCCGATTCGGGACCATCATCATAAATGTCTTCCAATCTTTGGTTGTATTTAATGGCACATATTTCCTCCAAGTGCCCCAAACGATTACAAAAGTTACATACTCTATGAGGTAAGTCCAAGTAGATGAATGTAATTATCGATTCAGGATGATGTCCTACCTTAACTCTAGCGAAAGTTTTAAGTTGTTTTTCAATATTAATGTCTATCCTAGCAAAGATATCCTGTCCCTGCATAGGGGAGGCATTAGAAGGATGGATTTTTGTCACAAAACCTAAGTGGGTGCCTATCTGCGCAATGATGCATTCATCGAAATGAAAGGGTTGCAGGTTTAACGGTTTTACCCAAACTACTATGGTTTTCAATGTGTTCCTTTGAATCTGCATTCCCGGAAACCATCTTGTTATAGGAAAAGCATCTCCATACAAATGCCAGGTTGCATTTGTAAGTATGCTACTCATGGTTTCTGTATCCGAGAAGGAGATCATGAACACATTGTATCCAATTTGTTTGGTTTTGAAAATCGTTTTTTTACCCCATCTGAATTTCAGGGCTCTTGCAATGTTAGTTTTTGTAAACGATGTAGTCGAAAAAATCCTGGCTATAATAGAATTTTCATGGTTAAAACCTTTTAGAGAAGGTACTTGGAACGGCAGTACTTGAGTTTTGAAAAGCCTTCTTTTTGTTGTTGCTCTACCCATCTTGATAGGCTGAGAACTCATTTGTTCAAAAAACAAAATCTGTGACATGGATACCATAAAGACTCAAGTAGTTTTGTTTTAAAAAACTTTATGGACGCAAAACAGACACTAAAGATGCAGTAGACAGAAAGCGCTTTTACAGAGCCATTACTGCTGTAAAAGAAGAATGAAGCAGAGAATGAGAAATTACTTCTTTCTAAGATTTTTATCTTTTTTGTAACTAGCCTATTGATCTATGAGACACCCCGTTATTAGCAGGCTAAAAGTATGGTACACCACCCAAACCGTGACACGCATAGTAAAAAGTTTTAAAATCTTTCCAATGTTTATCTTTTTAATTGGTAGATTTGATTTAACAAATTGTTAAAATTATTGACCGTCCAAATAGTGCCACGCATTGTACCCTCTTCGTGAATAGGGTCTTAACACAAGTACGTGCAGATATGACTTGTCAACAATAAATGTTCAATACAACTGGATGAATCATTTTTTAAGGGCACCCTCTCTTCTTTAAGGGCATTACCTTTGCATACCAGGTAAAGAAAAAATTTTCCTCGAGATATGAACCTGTCTACTTTTAGAACAGTTCTCGATTTGAATTCAAAATAAACTCTTATTTTTATTTTTTTATATTTTATATTTTATATTTTATTATTTTTTGAAAATTAAATTAACCTTTGTTTTCGTATCCCCTTATATTTTAAAAAGAAAACTAGCCGTTATTCCCCCTATCTCTACGATCATCTTTAACCTCTTCTGGCCACCGGTTTGGATATCCGGTAATATTATTCAGTCGACCTGAGGCTAACAATGAAACAGAGAGAAATTGATTTTGTAAAAAGCGATAGACCCTTTGAAACCCTTTAAAAATGGATAAAACTAAGCGTAAAAGAGAAGGTGAGTAGGAAACGACAGTGAATTTTCCTCTGAAGCTGAAGAGACGATGTAATCTAACATTCTCTCAAATCGGAGATTTTTTCCTTCACTCCGTCTGGGCCGGTTGTTCAATGTCAACTTTCTCTTGAAGAAATTGAGATTGCCGCCCCCCTAATACCTGTTGATGGACCTCCTCACCTCCATGTTGTCTTTGAAACCAACCCTCTGCAAGCTCCCAGGATCGAGATCAAGGATTCATCATGTATAAGAATTTTGAAAAAAGAGAAGGAGGTTGTGTTCATACTATTGGTTTGTAGATAAATATTCTGTCTTTAACAGTCACCAGATGCTTATGAGATTGGGATTCCTTTTGTTTTATAAGAAAGATTAGAGATAGAGAGAAAAATGCAATGTTTCTATTTTATTTTTATTTTTTTTGATTTGGATTCAAACCGAATGCTCTATCGTATTAATCATGAAAGGATGCAGAATTTTTCTTCTATGTTATAAAGATCATTTTGGAAATAGATTGAAATATATTTAAAAAAATTGAAATCGATTCAAATACCAAGACCCAAAAAACTATGATGACAAACCTTCCCGTATCCAAGCATCCATTCATAATAGCCAGGCTGCATTTAGGGTTTTTAGGATCACCCAGGTTATGTGAAGCATTGACCTAGCCGAAAGTGCACAAAAAGTTCAATAATGTTGATTTTTTCCTCATTTTTCTTAGATTAGACAAATGGAAAGACTAACATTCATTCATACATGCGAAGTTATAAAAATTCATCCATCCAAATCCATAACCAAACAAAGAAAATAGTAAATAGACAAAGTCTTAGATAATAAAAGATCCATGAAGTAAAATAATAAAAAACGAGTAAATAGTCATTCACTTAATGCCTCCTCCGAAGACGAGCGCATAAAGGCATCCAAATCGTCCTCTTGCTCATTTTCTACAACTCTAGATTTTTTACCTCGACCACTGCCACCTTGAATTGGAATCTTTTTACCTCCACCACGTCCACCTCGGGCACTTGTTCCAGCACAACCACCTTTTTCACCTCGACCACGACCACCTTTTTTAGCTCTACCACCTCGACCTCCTTTCCCTTGCTCAGATTGAACTTGCTCATGGGGGCGAGTCGTCGCTAGAAGAATGAGATCTATCCCTTTTAGCTCTCCTTGGTCGGTCCTCTTCATAAGCATATAAACCTCCAAAGGAGACCTAGCCCTTTCCAGAGTAATCTTTGTTCAGGTACTGTTAATTCCTCACCCGAATTAATCATACGGGTGATGTCCTTGACCACCCAATTAACTCGTTCAACCTATTTTTTCATATCAAACACACGTACTCTAATTATTCATAGATAATTAAAAAAAAACAACATATACAAACATAATTAGTACTATTCGTACCACCACCTTCTCCCAATAATCTTCTTCATTCATTGATGCCTTTGATTTTGAACTCTCTTTCTTCGCATTCTTAAAATGTCTCTCGCACCTCCGGATCCAAATTTTCCACATAAGGATGAGCCCACTCTTGATACCATTCTATGTAATTCTCATCCGCATGACGGAGGTCCCATGAGAAGCTTCAAGCGCTCTTCTCTACTCATTTGGTTTACTTGTTTGGAACAAGCATTCCAATGCTCGATCAATCGGTCTTTGGTTCATAGGTCAATTTGAAATCTTTGTCCTTAAATTTGGAGTTGGCTACGCTCAGTGTAAAACGAGAGTCTTCAGGTAGAATTTTCTACACAATACCAATTTGGCAGAGCATTCTAAGAGGATATAAAATGACGAACCCAGTTTAATGAAATAAAGGTCCCATATAGGTCGCCAAATTAGAAAAACCTTTTTCTCCAACTTCATCTTCTTCATCCTCATCAAGTTTCAATTATGGATCAAAAACCACATCATCAATTGTCAAAGCATCCAACTTTTTCCTCATATCGACCATTTTCGTCTCTTTAGCCTTGTGTTGGGTCCCTCCAAATGGGTATCTTCCTCATGTAGGTTTCTCTAGAGGCCAGTTTGTATTCCGAGAAGCCTCAAGCATTTAAAATGGTCGTAAGCCCATGACTACGGGGAATAAAAAAGAATTATAAATAAGATACTACGCACAAACCAATATATAAAAGTAAAATAAATAAATATTTTTTATACTAAAACAAAAGAATAAGATACCTGGATAAGAGCAACACACCCGTAATTTGCGTTTCGTTCCACCTAGAAGCTTTGCAAAGACTGTCCGTCACACTATCAAGGAGGGTGGTGCCCCACGAGTACCTAGGTACCTCGTTTGCTTCCAGATCGAGACTGACCACTGCAAATAACAAACATTTACCTTATTTCCTGAGAAATTAGGGAATAAGACGTTCCCAAGAGTGTGCAACAAGTAAGCTATATCCGTATGTCTAGCTATTTTTGCGTCCATCACCACCTCTCCACTAGCAGTCTTGCGGTTAGAATCTCCAAACTTGTCCCTCAGACAAACCAAATTAATCTACCTTGCCATATTAACTGTTTCACTAAGTTCACCCGGTTGACTAAATTGCCTTTTAGCTCTAGGCGCGGCTCCAAACCCTATCTCAAACTCTTCTTCCGCTTCATATTTGCCCCACCCAAGACAGTATTTCGCCAAGACGTAAAGCTGATCAAAAGGAATAGAATTGTTGAACCTCTCAAACACGGCCTTTCCTTCCAAAGCAAGATCGGTGATTTGTTTTGCATCATTCGAAGTGATAGTCATCTCGCCGAACGGGAGTATAAAAGTCATGGTTTCAGGACGAAATATTTCTCTAAAACCACAAACTGTCACAACATCATATGTCTTCTGATGAGTGCCAAATAGTGCATATTTATTCACCTTTTTATTGGCATTTTACTCATCTTTTGCGCTTAGAAATCAGATATTATCCCAGATTCTGTGTTTTCTTTGTTTTCAAGAATAAATATTTGTATTAATTAATTTTGTGTTTTTAGGAAATAAATAAAGCTCGGAGAAATTGAGGAGCCAAAAGAGCGAAGACTCAGAGGCAAGTGTCTATGGAGCAGAAAGCCGAAGCCCGCGCGCGCAACAGTTGCAACCCAACAAGTAGCAACTCATCTACAAGACATGGGCTAGAGCTACCCACGACCCGGATCCGAACCCGCTCATCCCGAGCCGTTGAGATCTCGCCCAGATGCATCATACGGTCGCTCCTTCGCTCACATCTATTTCTCGATGCTCCGCTCAACACCAGATCACTCCAAGTCCTCCTCAGCCGTTCAGATCGTACCAGCTTCATCCTACGCTCGCTCGGCCCGTCTCATCATCCTTCGATGCACCTGCTCAACACTGAAGACCTCTATACCTATACCTATTCGAGAAATCTCATTTCTCTTCTCCATTTCTCTTTCTTCTCCATACCGCCATCAGAGAAACCAGAGCAGAGTTCTGCTCTTCTTTTCTTCTCCCATACCGTCTGCAAAATCACCACCTCACCACCTCCATCATCACCTCTCCTGCCAGCGCCAACAACTCTGTCAGCAACACCATCTCTGCATACGCACCTCCTCTCTAGGTCTAGGTTTTCTCTCATTTAGCTTCTCCAACCCTAGAAGCTAACTTAGAGAAAACTAGAACTAGGGTATTCAACCAACAACCCCAGCATGGAGTTCTGAAGACGATTTGACAAAGGAGACCACGATTCAGAGCATGGGTGAGAGTGAATTGCATTTACTTTTCAATTTAAAATGAATTAGGGTTTGGGTATTTGGGCATATATAAATAGGAGTGATTTGTGTGTTGAAGAACCTTATGCCTGGATTAGCCAGAGCAGCAATTAGATTTAATTTGTGTTAATTTTTATTTTAATGTTTTAATTGAAGTTGCTAGGGTTTCACTGAAACCCTAATTCACTATGGTGATTTCAACTCTGCTTGAATGTTCTTGAGAGCTTAAATTATAGATACAACTTCAATTCTAATACCCAATACTTTACTCTCACAATGGATATCTTGTATCCATTGAGTTAGACTACAACCGTGTTGTTGTATTGCAAACTCAAGCCTTAGAACTAGATGCTAATTCCCTTGACTAGTTGTGCTTAATTAGACAACCAAAGGCTCCGGGTTAGTTCCTTAGTCAATATTGAAGTATCACTAGGAGAAACTCCTAAGATAGGTGGTAGAAGTGACAAGCTTCACTTATCCGCATAGAACAAGAACTCAACTTAGTTGAACACACTATAGGAATCAGATGTGGATTTGAAGACCTAGCAATCCTTTACTCTCACTGTTTACCTTAGTTTAGAGTCACTTCAGTTCAAACTCAGCCGTATCGGCAACAAAACCACAATATTGTTACATCACTTTTGAAATCGGTTTAGGAAGCCATAAGATCACTTTAAGCACACCCATTTCTCTGTGGATCGACCCGTATTTGCCACGTCTCCGATAGACGCCGTGCACTTGCGGTTATTACAAGTAGGCTAAATTAGAAACCCCTTTCCAGGCCTACCAAGTTTTTGGCGCCGCTGCCGGGGACTTGGCGTGTGCCCTGTTGTTCTTTGGTTTTTCTTTACTGCTTTTCACCTCAGATATCCATTTTGCACTATTGCTTTTGGTCTCTTCTTAGTATAACTTATCGTAACTTGTAGTGTAGTTTGTAGCATCATAGCCCTGTAATAGTGCAACTTAACATATAGGTTTCCATTTCTGCATCTGTCATTGCATCTTCGGGACAGCTTGCATTCACTTAGTACTTCTTGCTAGCTTGCATAGCATCTTTGCATAGTGCATCATTATCTATGTGACGTAACTGACATCCTCTCAACCCACAACAGCTCAACCCACAACATCTCAGCTGTGGGATCATAGTGCATCTGTGCATTGCACTCACCATCCCATTTAGCATTTGGCCTAGCCTGAGCTCAAGTTTGAGTGGGTTAGTCTGTCACATTTGTGCCATTTCAGCTGCATTAAGACCTTAATTGCAAAACCCTCATCTTTGATAGCTGACTTTGTGTAGTGATTATGTTGATGTAACATCCGCATTTTTGGAAACTAAACTCTCATTTTGAGCTAGCAGGTACCTGTGAGCTGTTGAGCAAGCCCAAGGAAGAAAAGGTAAAGGCGCAAAAGCTTGAATTCACAAAGCACTGAGCAGCCCCTGTCATTCATGCTATTCATGTACCTGTGAGCTGTTGAGCAAGCCCAAGGAAGAAAAGGTAAAGGAGCAAAAGCTTGAATTCACAAAGCACTGAGCAGCCCCTGTCATTCATGCTATTCATGTGAGTGGTTCAATGCTAGTTGATGGTGCTCTAATTTTGTGCTAAATTGTGTGAGTATATGCAGGACAGAGTAGATACCCTGCTGAGCATCCACCCCTGCAATATCTAGGGTTTGCATATATGAATCTGTGATACTGAGTACACTCTGAATGCATGATAACTTAGCAGCTTGACTGAATAATCCTAAACTGCAATTTCTGTGCATACATTTGTGAACCATAATGAGAATTATTCCGCGGCACATCATGACCACCTGATAAGCTAGTCTACCGCCTGTATTGCACTGCATGACATAGTAACCACCTTGCTAGCCCCCTGAAGCTGCAAGTGTTGGGTCACAACTAAAGCCAAGTTAGCTGAGCATAACCCCTATGCTGTGTGCAAACCCTGAGCTTACCACAACCCTGTGCTGTGTCATTTTTATTGCATGAATTTGCTGAGCTCTATTCTGTTGACAAGAGGGTTAAAATCTGTGCATCTGCTGCAACTTGTGTGTAACCCTGAGACCTTGTGTGAGCTGGAGGTTGCAAACCTTATTGCCATAACCTGAGCATAACCCCTTGTATACCCTGAGCTCAGCCTGTGAAAGCCAAGTGAAACCAACCGGAGTGACTTGACCTCACGTACCACCTTGCTAGCCCTTGAGAGCCATCTACCACCTTGCTAGCCCCCTGAAGCTGCAAGTTTGAGTTACAACTTGGAAAGCCAAGTTGGCTGAGTTACCCCAAGGGAAGTCAACTGAGTGAGTGTATACCTCAACCCCTGTTGAGCCAAACCCTGAGCATGTTGTAAACTGCTGCCCTCTGTTCATTTACTGTTGAATCTGCTGACCCAGTGAACATTGGATGTTGTGAATAATATGCTATGCTCACATGAGTGCTTTGGTTTTGTGTTAATCATACTTGTTTTTGCATAATCTCTGACTCTACACATTGCCTGATTTTCTTGTGCACTCATATAACCTGTGCTATATAGCAGCACAAAGCACACCTCTGTGCTCAGCTCTGTGAAATGGTGTGACAATTTTTGTGAGTTGTGCCTCCCCGTGTCTCTCTCAACAAACCAAGCACTCATGTGTGCTAAAAGTTGAGTGCCATCTCTGTGTAAACTGTGCATTTGCACATAACCAGTGCCAACACCAGAGCCCAGTTCCACTAGGCTTTGCTCAAACTGAAAATCATTTGAATCAGGTCAGCAGTTTCACACTAGTGGGCTGCACACAAAACTCAAGCCCACCTAACCTAGCCTTCATAGTTGGGCTGTGCAAAACTGAAGCCCACAAACCAAACTGTAAACTGGGCTGCACCTAAACAGTTGAAACCCAACCACTGGGCTGTGCCTTTCAACTGGGCTGTGCACTTACACACAACCTGGGCTTTACATAATCTGAGCCAAAGCCCACTGTGCACAAACCAAATCCCACTTAAACCAAACCAGCCCAATTAAACCAAAACCCATTAAAACCAAAACTGAGCCCATAACAACTGGGCTTTGCATAACCTTTGGGATGTGCATTTGCATCACTTGGGCTTAGCTTCCCTGTTTGGAGACTTCATTGGTTAACATGCTTGATACATGCTAGGCTATTTGAGTTACTAGACCATGTCAGGATTTTGGTCTGCATCTGGGGATGGAAACAAATCCATTAGAGAGCTTGCTTACGGGCATGCTTCACAGTATGAAATCCCCACAGACCATAATGATTTTAGGGAGTATTATGAGCCTTCTCAGGGCCCTGACCTTGGATACTCATACCCTAACCATCATGAGCACATGTATCAAACCACGGTGGGGAGTTGAACAATTTTATACTCCCCCGACTCTTGTTTACAATCACTAATGGAAACTCTCATGGAGCAAAATGCTAGGCTTGAAATGAATGCAATACATGACCATCCATATAGCAACATGCATGATCATCCCTTCTCTAGTGAACCATGTGCACAACCATTTAATGATTATTCATATGAAACATGCATACCCACTATTGAAGACTCTCCCTCCATTGAACAATGTCACATGTTCTTAAAGATGAACCTTATTCATTTAGAAAAGGAAGAATGGAAGGCAGTTCATGATAGGATGATTATTGTCCCTAATAAAGTAAATCTTGAAAATAGTGTTTCTATTCCTACTCATGCAACTAACACCGAATATGAACCTAATCTAGAGGTAAATGAGTATACTAGAAATGCTAATAGGAAATGCATTTTTGTTATGATGATGATGATGATGAATATGATATGTTAGTAGAGCATGTGTATGCAGATAATATGATAGAATCTTTGAGTTCGGAGACGTTAGGCGTCTCTTCCTTGAACCCTATGAATGACACTTCTTCTAACATTCATATATGTGATATTGATTCTGAGCTTGGGTTTGAAATTCTTCGGTGAATGTGAGCATGCTACACAACTTGTTTGTGACTTAGGAAAAGATGAATCTTCTGTTGACACTAATGTTCTTTTGGATCATGATATTATTGTTGTGTCTGATTCCCTGCCCATGTCACAATATGTTGCCTCCTCTGATGAGTATGACATGGAGATTGATGAATTGTTCTATGCAGGTGAACATGATTTACCCTCTTCTGACTTTAGGAAAGTGTGTGATGGTGCAAATGATTTTATAAATGAAAACAACTTAGATGTACCTACTTTCTCTCCTAAGTCACAAATTGAAACTCCTCCACCAAACCTAGGTGTAGTTTGTCACAAAAATCTTAAACCAACTTTTCTGAGAGTTCCCAATTTAGGCCTAGAACTTTGTGCCTCCCAAGTCCTCTTGGACTATTTTGCATCAAATTATGACACTTTTAAGGAACCACAGTTGGAATGTGTATGTCTGCATGTTCTTAGCAAAACTCATTTTGAGTTAGACCTTTTGCATGATGTACCTTTAAAATTGCAAGATTTTGTGCTCAAAACCGCATCCGTTCACAAGTTTAGGTTTGGGGGAGAATCATTCCCATTTGCAGTCTTACTTGCACTATCATGTTATATTTGTGTAAGGCTGCTGATGTTTGTACATATTTTCTATTGGGTTGACCCTCAACTCTTTAGGTTGTTAGTGTATGGTGAATTTTTGTATATAATCCAGTAGGACTTGTTAAATTTTCTTTTCTTGAATCGGTTGAGTCTTCTTGCGCATATATTGTGCTAATCCGATATGATCTCCGCTGAAAATGTTGGATTTTAGCCTTAACGAATGAAGCTCTAACCTTGCTCTCGCCGACATCCGGTAATCTCTTCCCTTTTCTCTTATCAGCATAGTTCTCTCGGCATGTGACTGTGTAAAATTTTTCCATATGTTGACACATTGAGGACAATGTTTGATTTAGGTTTGGGGGTGCATTTTCATATAGAGTTTTTAGTCTTTTTAATCTTTTATTTTCAAAAAAAAAAAAAAAAAAAAAAATCTAAAAATTCAAACTTTTTGCAAATAAAAACCTCCAACTTTTAGAGATTTTAGAGTCACTAGCATGCTTCTAGCTATGTTTACATAGAGAATTTTTTCTGACCGAAATAACAGAAGTTAGAAGTACCGGAGAACACAATCGGGTTTCTTAGTTGATTAGAGCGTTAAAGTTGGATTTAACCATACCGGAGGGCGAATTAGGTGCTGTTTAGATATTCGGTAGTAGAATTGTGATCACCCATAGTGGAGACTACCCATTTTACATCAAGTGAGGCACCAACCTCCAATTTTTTGCAACTTTCTAGAAAAGCTGTTAGAGTGTGTGTCACCGTACATCAATTCCGGGTAGGAATGGTGAGCTACCCAACTTCGGACCAATTTCAAAGACTACTTTTGATCTCTTGAGTGCTAGTTTTTGTCAATCATGAGGGTGACGTTTAAAGAAGAAAACTCCTTCTAAATATCGATTTGCGTTAGCATCACTCTCTCTCAATCAAAGAAACCCATAGAAACACATCATCGCCAAGAAACGGAGCAAAGATCGAATATTGAAAGAAAAGTTGATATAGTCCAAGGTTTATGTGCAACAAAGAAAAAGAAAAGAAAATAGGATGAGAATTAATGAAGTTTGTAAAAAATTGAGTTTTATTGTTTTATTGTAAGTTTAAAAAAAAAAGAAAAAAAAAAAAAATTGTTAAGTTTTTGTAAAGTTCAGAAGTTCGTCATCAATAGTTGAAGACCGAAGACCGAAGATTGAAGACGTTTCTATGGTTTCTATGAGAGAGTGATATTAATTGCCGATCGGGTGAAAAGGTAAGTGAGTACTCCCACCCTTGCTAATGGTTGATTTCTTTTCTTAGAGATCATCGTAAAAGATTCTTTTTGTCCACACTTCGTGGAGTCTCCGGAAATTATTTCTAAGGTTATCCTTCTTACCTACAACGTGTGCGGGATTTCTCTTTTTATTCCTGCCTGCACACATGAGAGACTAAAAAAGCGATCTTTTTGAGTGCAATTATCATAAAACCCTAATGGTGAGGCAGAAGTCGAGGCTTATGATCACAATCGAATCCGAATTCTTTCATATGGTATGGTTACTTCGCTCAAAGACTTAAGGATGAGAATGCGTTCTTTGATAGTTCCAACTTCTTGCTAGCATGCAGAAACTCTATGTCCTCATAGCTCCTTGGATGCTTGAGACTCTTTTACACTCTGAAGTTGGAGAAGGTTTTGTGGGTACACCTCTGGTAAACCCTCACGAGACTACAACTCGTCCACTAGGGACACCTAGGGGTTTAAAGGCTTAGTGCATACGCTAAATGCATTCGAGAGACCTGCACTGGGGTATAGTTAGGATTTCTTCATTTCTGTTTCACTTGAGGACAAGTAAAATTCAAGTTTGGGGGTATTTGATGAGTGCCAAATAGTGCATATTTATTCACCTTTTATTGGCATTTTACTCATCTTTGCGCTTAGAAATCGGATATTATCCCAGATTCTCGTGTTTTCTTTGTTTTCAAGAATAAATATTTGTATTAATTAATTTTGTGTTTTTAGGCAATAAATAAAGCTCGGAGAAATTGAGGAGCCAAAAGAGTGAAGACTCGTAGGCAAGTGTCTGGAGTGTAGAAGCCGAAGCTCAAGCAAGCAACAGTTGCAACCCAACAAGTAGCAACTCATCTACAAGACATGGGCTAGAGCTACCCACGACCCGGATCCGAACCCGCTCATCCCGAGCCGTGAGATCTCGCCCAGATGCATCATACGGTCGCTCCTTCGCTCACATCTATTTCTCGATGCTCCGCTCAACACCAGATCACTCCAAGTCCTCCTCAGCCGTTCAGATCGTACCAGCTTCATCCTACGCTCGCTCGGCCCGTCTCATCATCCTTCGATGCACCTGCTCAACACTGAAGACCTCTATACCTATACCTATTCGAGAAATCTCATTTCTCTTCTCCATTTCTCTTTCTTCTCCATACCGCCATCAGAGAAACCAGAGCGCAGTTCCGCTCTTCTTTCTTCTCCCATACCGTCTGCAAAATCACCACCTCACCACCTCCATCATCACCTCTCTTGCCAGCACCAACAACTCACAAGAATACCATCTCTCGCATACGCACCTCCTCTAGGTCTAGGTTTTCTCTCATTTAGCTTCTCCAACCCTAGAAGCTAACTTAGAGAAAACTAGAACTAGGGTATTCAACCAACAACCCAAAGCATGGAGTTCTCAAGACGATTTGACAAAGGAGACCGATTGAGAGCATGGGTGAGAGTGAATTGCATTTACTTTTCAATTTAAAATGAATTAGGGTTTGGGTATTTGGGCATATATAAATAGGAGTGATTTGTGTTTGAAGAACCTTATGCCTGGATTAGCCAGAGCAAAGAATTAGATTTAATTTGTGTTAATTTTTATTTTAATGTTTTAATTGAAGTTGCTAGGGTTTCACCAAACCCTAATTCACTATGGTGATTTCAACTCGCTTGAATGTTCTTGAGAGCTTAAATTATAGATACAACTTCAATTCTAATACCCAATACTTTACTCTCACAATGGATATCTTGTATCCATTGTAGTTAGACTAAATTGTTGTTGTATTGCAGCTCAAGCCTTAGAACTAGATGCTAATTCCCTTGACCGGTTGTGCTTAATTAGACAAACCAAGTGCTCCGGGTTAGTTCCTTAGCTGAATATTGAAGTATCACTAGGAGAAACTCCTAAGATAGGTGGTAAATTGACAAGCTTCACTTATCTGGTATAGGAACAAGAACTCAACTTAGTTGAACACACTATAGGAATCAGAGGTGGATTTGAAGACCTAGCAATCCTTTACTCTCACTGTTTACCTTAGTTTAGAGTCACTTCAGTTCAAACTCAGCCAGACGGCAACAAAACCACAATATTGTTCTGTCACTTTGAAATCAGTTTTAGGGAAGCCATAAGATCACTTTAAGCACACCCATTTCTCTCGTGGATCGACCCGTACTTGCCACGCCTCCGATAGACGCCTGCACTTGCGGGTTATTACAAGTAGGCTAAATTAGAAAACCCCTTTCCAGGCCTACCAT
>JAJJWW010002015.1:0-40749 GCA_023531295.1 Papaver armeniacum | reverse complement strand
GTATAGAATCTTGTGAGGGGTGTAGTTTGGGATTTCCTGTAACTACAGCAAGGTAACCTTTGGCCCGAAACCCTAGTTTGTCCACGCCAAACCGCTCCAAGGCATGCCATGCCAATGGCATGACAACCTAGCCACGCCACCATGCTGGCCTTCCCTATGTGGCTACTAAAACGAAGGCGAGCGACAATCAACGGTCGCCCTTCAATCTCAGGAGCAAATCCTAGCCGTCAAAGGTTACCAGACAACGCAAGGTATCCTTTGGCCCGAAACCCTAGTTTGGCCACGCCAAACCGCGCCAAGGCATGCCAACCTAGCCGCGCCACCAAGCTGGCCTTCCCTATGCGTCTAATAAAACGAAGGCGTGCGACAATCAACGGTCTCCCTTCAATCCCAGGATCAAATCCTAGCCGACCAAGGTTACCAGACAACGCATGGTAACCTTTGGCCCGAAACCCTAGTTTGGCCGCGCCAAGGCATGGCATGCCAACCTAGCCGCGCCACCATGCTGGCCTTCCCTATGCGCCTACTAAAATGAAGGCGTGCGATAATCAACGGTCGCCCTTCAATCTCAGGATCAAATCCTAGTCGTCCAAGGTTACCAGACAATGCAAGGTAACCTTTGGCCCGAAACCCTAGTTTGGCCACGCCAAGGCATGCCATGCCAATGGCATGCCAACCTAGCCGCGCCACCATGCTTGCCTTCCCTATGCGGCTACTAAAATGAAGGCGTGCGACAATCAACGGTCACCCTTCAATGTCAGGATCAAATCCTAGCCGACCAAGGTTACCGGACAACGCATGGTAACCTTTGGCCCGAAACCCTAGTTTGGCCACGCCAAATCGCGCCAAGGCATGCCATGCCAATGGCATGCCAACCTAGCCGCGCCACCATGCTGGCCTTCCCTATGCGGCTACAAAAACGAAGGCGTGCGACAATCAACGGTCTCCCTTCAATCTCAGGAGCAAATCCTAGTCGTCCAAGGTTACCAGATAACGCAAGGTAACCTTTGGCCCGAAACCCTAGTTTGGCCATGCCAAACCGCGCCAAGGCATACCATGCCAACCTAGCCACGCCACCATGCTGGCCTTCCCTACACGGCTATCAAAAACAAAAGCGTGCAACGATCAACGGCTACCTTTCCTCTTAAGATGCAAAATCTCGACCGTCGAAGGTCACCAAGCTAGCAAGTCTCCCAAGCTCGACTTGCCAGGCAACAACCATGCTACATGTTTTCCACGAAAACATTCGAGACATCAATGCATATCACAAACTGGGGGATCCACTTTGGGTATTGGTTTGGCGGTTTACAGCGTGCGGCGTACACTACGCCCGTCATAAGGAAGTGTAATAAGGATGAGGCGGTTAGTAAATACAAGGAGTAATGGTGAAACTCTCTTTTTTATGGAACATAAATTCCATGCGTTAACGGTTACCACCTCCTCCCATTTACTCACCCATTTTTCCATTCCTTAATGAGACCAGAGTACGTTTCACTTCGACTTGTATAAATAGGTCTTACCTATTTCCACCGAACAACAAGTTCAGTCATGAGAAATACAACACTCAGAAACATTTTGCTAGCTTTCCATCTGTTAGCTTCCCATTTTCCGATACAAGTCGTGAAACAACTACTCATCCAGAATCAACCCGGTCTCAACACTTTCTTCGCTTCCCTCCCCAAAACCAACCCATTCTCCTCCTCTTTGTGACCGAAGAAAGTCTGGAACGGCCATTTCTTGGTTTAGGCCGGATTTGTACAGATTGATCTCTTGAATCTAAAGTACTCCCTTGTAGTACATTGTTTAGGGTTTAAATTCGTTTCTCAACCACACACCCGAAATTACCAAAATCAAGAGAAACCATTTTCACCCTCAAACACCCATGTATGAAATTTGGATTCCTCCGTCGACCCAGTGATGGGGTTTAGCTTCTCATGATGAAAACACGCTCAAAATTATAATTCATAGCTCAAATGGTGTTTTTATTAGAGAAATAAGATAAAACAGATATTCGCAACTCTTTCCTAGCGTTACAGAACGCAGTGTTACAATATATGTTGCAAACTGAAGATATAAGTTGCAAACAGATCATTAAATAAGATAAGACGCTCTAAACGATAAGTTACTAACGAGGTAAAAAAAGTTCTTGACTTCTTCTTCATCAATAGAAGAATGAGAAAAATCTGCTCTGCAGCTTCCTATTCCTCACTGTCGCTTCCCCCTTCACTCGATAACCTTCTTCACTACCCCAGCAAACTATTTATACCCGAAAGCCTCCAAATAATCTCGGTTTAATGCCAAATATTCTCCATTATTCCCGTGTAATATCCCGTGATATTATTTCCATTTTTATCTCCCTCGCACGATATTCTTCAGCTGAAATCATTCAAACACGCTGCATTCTCCTAACTCATTGAGGTAAACTCGTGGAAGGAGGAGATATCCACGTAATCTTCCAGAAATTCAAAACAAAGTATCCGCATTTATGCCTCCCTGTATTGTCGAGATTTCCTTTTTCTTTCAAATCCAGCACATGTCGCCATCTTGTTGTGTTGTAACGACTCATACAAAAACAAACTGTTGAGAAAATCTGGCGAAACTTCTACCAAATCTTTTCCCAAAAATTCGCATATGACGGACTATTTTCTCTTGCCCTGTTTCTTTGTTTTCGAACATTGCAGCCCAAGTTTCTAAATTCTGATGGACTTACCAGTCCTGTTTGAGTGTAACAGACCTTATCCAATTGATTGCAGCGTTTTAATCTCCCTAGAAATCGTCCAAGTCCAAAACAACATTATCGGGTTTTCAAAACACGTAATTCCCTGATTTACTCAATCGGAATCTCCAGCCAATTCTAATCCAAACCGTTGAGCATACCATGCCTGTTTCGTCCTAAGGATTAATCCCAGACAAAATCAGCCCTTTAATCTCGTTCAATCTAATCCAAAATGTTAATCCTAATTTCTGCCCAATATTCCCGCCAGTTTCAGATTCAAACGAAGAAGAAGATGGGTGCCCCTTATCCGAGTCCGATGTGCGAATAGCAATTAGGGTGCCCCTTAGTAATTGGGTACCCCTTAGCCAAAATTGGAGTCCGCTTAGCAAATGTCCTTCGGGGGGTGCCCTTAGCAGTTTTTCGAGCCGATTCTTCCAAAAACGTTTATTTCCTAAAAATACCTACAAACAAGTTTATTAGTGATAAAATGAGTCCCAGCTAATGTATTTATGGGTGAAAATGTGTCGCACTTTCATGCTCATCACCTAGTCCTTTCTAGGACTATTGGTGCACTTCATTAAGCCATGCACGGAACCTAATCCTTTCTGGGACTATTGGTGCACTTCATTAAGCCATGCACGGAGCCTAGTCCTTTATAGGACTATTGGCGTACTTCATTGGGTCGTACGTGAGACTTAGCCCTTTCTGGGACTATTGGTGCACTTCATTAAGCCATGCCCGGAGCCTAGCCCTTTCTTGGACTATTGGTGCACTTCATTAAGCCATGCTCGGAGCCTAGCCCTTTCTGGGACTATTGGTGCACTTCATTAAGCCATGCACAGAGCCTAGTTCTTTCTGGGACTATTGGCGTACTTCATTGGGTCGTACGCGATACTTAGCCCTTTCTGGGACTATTGGTGCACTTCATTAAGCCATGCCCGGAGCCTAGTCCTTTCTGGGACTATTGGTGCACTTTATTAAGTCATGCACGGAGCCTAGTCCTTTCTGGGACTATTGGCGCACTTTATTGGGTCGTACGCGAGACTTGGCCCTTTCTGGGACTATTGGTGCACTTCATTAAGCCATGCCCGGAGCCTAGTCCTATCTGGGACTATTGGTGCACTTCATTAAGCCATGCACAGAGCCTAGTCCTTTCTGGGACTATTGGCGCACTTCTTTGGGTCGTACGTGAGACTTTAGTGATGCAATTAAAGCGACTCAAAGTGTAATATAAGATAGTTGTTTTATTATTTCTCAGCCATCCGGCGTACATTTAGTTACTTAAGCATAATAAGTTTTAATCCATTTACCATTGATGGGAGTGTTGATGCGTGAGCCATTCATCCGCTTGAGATAGTAGTATCCGCTTTCTGCAGCTTCGTTAATCATGTAGGGACCTTAACAATTCGCAACAAAGTTTCCTGCCTTTTCATTGCGCTGGACATGTGGTGCGATCTTCATAACTACATCATTTATGCTGAAGGTCTGCTCCTTTACTTTCTGGTTATAATATCTCGTCGTCCTTTGCCTATACTTGTCCGCGAAATGCTCAGCTTTGGCTCGTCATTCTTCTAGGGTATCAAGGTGAGCGAATCGACTAATCTCATCTGGGGTAGTGAGGCTAGCCATGGCCACTCGTGCGGAAGGAATTGCAATCTCTGCTGGCAGTATTGCATCTTCTCCATACACCAAGGATTAAGGAGAGGTGCCAGTTGAACTTCTCTTGGAAATGCGATATGCCCAAAGTGCGAGGGGTAGCTGTTCATGCCAACTCCTATGGTGATCATGTACGGTGTGGCTTAATATCCTTAGCAATGTTTTATTAGTCGCTTCTGCCTGTCCATTTCCCTGATGGTAGTAGACAGTTTAAGTATGAAACTTGATTCCATATTGATCCAACAGTTATTTCACTGTTTGATTAACAAAAGAGGTACCATTATCCGAGCGGATAATCATAGGTGCACTGAATCGACATATGATATGTTCTTTGATGAATGCAGTGATCGTGGCCCCTGAGTAATCCCGGAGCGGAATGGCTTCAACCCATTTTGAAGAATATTTAGTCGCAGTGATGATATACTTATGTCGTCCGGGTGAGGTCGGGCTTATTTGCCCAATAATATCAAGCCCCCAGCTATGGAAAGGCCAAGGGGTGACGACACTATGCAGCAAGGTATGTGGGGCGCGGATTAGTGATCCGTGGCTTTGACATTGCTGGCACTTCGTTACATGTTCGGATGTATAAAATTCCATCGTAGGCCAGTAAAACCCCCCTTCATACAACTTGTAGAAAGAGTTTTCTCATACCTTGGTGTTCAACATTGTGAGTCGTATCCATAACTATCTCCGCCTCTTCTTGTGATAAACAACGCAGTATCTTGTCCCCAAAACTCTTCCTATAGAGGATGCCTTTACTCAAAAAGAATCGCCCGGATTTTCTTTGAATTTTCAACGCATCTTGTCTGTCAGCGGCAAGCGTTCATGCTGGAGGAAATCTATGTAAGGTTGCCTCCAATCCTCTATTTCCACACTACACACTTTTGTTTGTTGTGGGGGCGCCTAACAATCTTCACATTTATCCTGGACTACTGCTGCTTGGACTTCCATATTCGGCCAGTATACGCCCATCCTCTGCAATCGGCGGTATAGCGGGATTCCTCCTGTCTGTCCGCATGACTCTTCATGAACGCGATTCAGTATTTCTTGCGCTTCTGTCTTTCCCACACACTATGATAAAGCACCTACGGATGTTCGAAAGTATAGCGCTCCTCATACTACAACAAATTGTTTTAGCACTTTTATGGGCAATAACTGATCATCCGCTTCTCTAGTTAAATCTTCAATATATGTTGTTCTCCAATCATCTTTCAATTCGAATGCTGCATCTTCTTTCCACGTGCTGGGTAATGCCTTTATTTTCACCACTACGGTTCATTCTTCGGCTTCATTAAATTGTAACTTTGTTGCTAAGGTAGCTAACACGTCCGCGTGTTTGTTAGTGGATCTTCCAGTATGCTCAATAACGGTGCTTCCTCTCCTCACTATCAATTCTTGGGCTTCCGCTCGGTATGGTTCCAAGTGCGCCTGTTTTACCTGGAAGTCACCCAATACTTGGTTTGTGACTAGCTTCGAGTATCCCTTGATGTCGATTGCCCCTAAATTGAGCTCTTCAGCCATTCGTAATCCGAGAATCAATGCTTCATACTCCGCCACATTATTACTACATTCAAAGTCTAGCTTGAAAGCGAATGATAACAACTCTCTTTTGGGCGTCTCAAATACTATTCCCGCTCCTCCGTTAGAGCCATATGATGATCCATCAAAAAACATTGTCCAGCGTTCTTCTTCCTCGACTTCTGCAACTTCTCCAGGTATTTCATCACTTATTTCCGTCATATACATCCCTGGGAATGCGGCCAATAAATCTGCGAACGCTTGCCCGCGTACTCCTTTAGACCATTGATACTTTAGTTCAAATTCAGATAGTTGTAGTAGCCAGCGGGCTATCCTGCCGGATAACACTGGTTTTGTTGCCAGATAAGCGATCGGATTAGCGGTTGCTACCACTATGGTTTCATGGGCGAGCAGATAAGATCGTAATTTTTGTGTGGCATATATGAGTGCTAAGCATGCTTGCTCTGCTTTCGAATATCTAAACTCCGCGTCTCTAAACCCTCTGCTGATATAGTGAATCGGGCATAACTGATCGTTACCGAGGTCTTGAGCCAACAATGCTCCAATCGCCATATTGGTGAATGTTGTGTATAGGTATAGGGGTACGCCTTTGACATGGGATTGTAGGACCCGCGCGCTGATTAAATATTCTTTGAGTTTCTGAAAGGCTCGCTCTTGATCATCTCCCCATTCGAATTGCCTATTTTTCTTCAATAGCGGCGTGAATGCAGACAGTAGTTGTGCCAGCCCAGGGATAAATCTCCGGACGTAAGACACTCTACCTATAAAAGTTTGTAACTCTTTTACATTTGCGGGTGACCTCATAGTGGTTATTGCTTCAACCTTGTCCGAATCAATCTGTATTCCCTTGTCTGTGACAACGAACTCTAAGAATTTTCCAGAAGTGACTCCAAAGGCGCATTTGCGAGGATTCATCTTTAAGTGATACTTCTTACATTTGTTGAAAACACGTAGACTTCCATAATTTGTTGTATCATGTCGTGGAAGATAGCCATCATAGACCGTTGGTAGGTTGCGCCCGTATTCTTCGACCCAAACGGCATCACAGCATAATAGAAATTACCGTATGGGGTTTGGAAGGCTATCTTATGCGCATCTTCTTCAGACATCTTGACTTGGTTGTATCCGCTGAACCCATCCATGAAGGAAAACATACCATATCCGCACGTGTTATTCACCATTATATCTATGTTTGGCACTGAGAAGTCGTCTTTAGGGCATGCTTGATTCAGATCTCGATAGTCGACACAGCATCGGACCTTTCCATTCTTATTTGCTACTGGTATAATATTAGCTAGCCACACGGGATGTTGGATCGGTTTAATGAATTTGGATTTCAGCAACTTCTCCACCTCTTCCTTGATCGCCAATTCTATTTTCTCCGGGAAGTTACGGCTTCGTTGCTTGACTGGCTTGTACTCGGGTGAAACGCTGAGGTTGTGCGCGATCAAACTGCTATCGAGACATGGCATTTCGTCATACGTAAATGCGAACACGTCTCGGTATTCATGAAGTAGCTTAATCATCCGCGACTTCTCTCCCCCTTCAAGATGTTTACTGATGCGTACACAACAAGGTTCGCCTTCCGAGCCAAGGTTCACTTCTTCTAGCCCGTCGAGGGTTGGATCGATCTTTTCCTTTTCCTCAGGCAGATTATCTATTATTTCCTCTTTCGAGACAAGAGGCTCTACTTCTTCCTGTAAATCCTCAATCAATGGGGTCACCTTCATCATATCTTCATCTATCGATGACATAGCGCAGTCATGTTGACAGTTGGAGGATTCCCCGGCTAATTGCTATAAGCGATAGACATGTCCGCCCTCTGGACGTGAGAAATGCTTGAACTGAATATTATTTATCTTGGCCACAACTCTCTTATTTCCTATGACAGGCCCCATTCGCGATGGACTGAAGACTGACTTAGCCTTCCCTTTTGTTTGCTCTTCAGGTTGGAATTCTTCCCATTTTTGGAGGGTTGTTAGATGCTCCGGATGTTCTTCCTGATCCGTAACTGGCTGTGTATAGAAGACGGCATCTACCATGTAAGCTTCCTCTGGTCCGAATGGGTTGCCTGTGGCTGGGATCCGGAATTGCTTTCCTCCGATATTGGTTTTGACACATTGGTGATACGTCGACGCTACTACCTTGTGATTCAAAAGCCATCCTCGCCCTAATAGCACATGGAAAGTAGTGTCGTCCTCAAGCACGTAAAAGGGAGTGAGTGCTCTAATGGGCCCGACTTTCATCATCAAATGCATTATCCCAATCGCCATCTGAGTCTGTCCTCCAAATCCTCTTACAGTCGTTGCACGCATCTTAATTGTTATCCTTGACACTCCTAAGGACTCCAACGTGTGTAGTGAAATTAAGTTGATGGAAGCTCCGCCATCTATGAAAGCTCGCTTAAGAGGTTGCTTGTTAATAAAAGCTGTCATATATAGAGGTCGAAGGTGCTCTCTAGGGTAGCATATATCTTCATCTGTAAAGTTGATAGCTTCTCTGGGTATTGGATTATACGTTTTTCCGGATGCAATTGCCGTGATAGCCTTGGATGCTTCGCGGATCTGGTTCTCACTGAAACCGAGGGAATAAAAGAACTGTTGAGCTAAAACAGTTTGAGAGAATTTTCTAGCAATTCCATTAGTATCTGAGAAGACGGCCGTCTCAGAAGCTTCACATGCTTCTTCTTCTTCCACATCCTCCCACGGTCTCCAAGCTTCTCCATCCATAGGCTTGTGTGAAACCACCATAACTTGATGTTGAGGAAGCGGGTCGCTCTTGACGCTTTGCTCTCCTATCTCCAACTCGCATATGGCTCGCTTCCTTTGCATAATATAACGCAAGGAAAAACACTCCACAGTCGGATGATGAACTCTCCTGTGATAATGACAATATTGCTCGTGCATCTTATCTGCCGCAGTAGGCTCTGTGGGTACGGGCGGTAGAGTTTCTTATTTATTTGCCACCCATTGCTCCAGAAGCCCTATTATCTGTTCTCTGTTGCACGGTAGCGATGGTGGCGGATTGGATCTTCCTCCATCCGTTCTTCCTCCTCTTCTACCAGACTGTCCTGCGCGATAAGAGCCAAAAGCAACTCCTCCTTTTTCTCCATCGCTTCCTTGATCGTTGAAAGATGGTGTGGATGCAGCATTGACAAAATGCAATTTCCAAGCACGACCGCTTTCCCCGGAATTCATAACATCCGCACAATCTGAGATCTGGGCTGCAGCCTCCTCAACCTCTACAAAGGTTTGGAATTTGAAATTTGTTAAGTTTAACCGAAAAATGGCATCCATTCCTCGAATGCAGATCTCCACTAGTCGCTCTTCTGGAATGTCTTCATGACATTCTAGCGTGAAATACCGGAAGCGAGTGATATACTTTCTTATCTCTTCCCCTACCCGCTGAGTACATCTTCCTAAATCTATTGTTGTGACTCTTCTTTGCACGGAATAGAACTTCTTCAAAAAGAGTTGCATCATAGCGGACCACGAACTAATACTACCGGGTTTCAAGTTATCATACCAGGTAAAACCATTATCCGTGAGTGATTTTGGGAACTCCATAATATAAAGGATTTCATCCTGAGCGTATGCATTCATTGTTGATATGAAGCGACTAACATGATCTCGTGCATTTCCTTTTCCTCCATATGTTTTGAATTTCGGTGATGTGTAATCCTCATAGTATAGGTAATCGACAACTTCTACAGAATATGGAGGTTCCAGCGAGTCATAAGCATCGTGCTTTGTCACTCGGTAGTTAGCTTCCAAGTATTTTGCAATCGCGTCTTCCATCATATCTGGAATGGTACCTCTCGTATTGACTGCTTTAGTAGTTGTCGTGTTCTGTTCTATGGCTCGCTTAAGACGTCCGCGTAGCTCATGCTGCTTCTTAATGGATGCGTCTAGATCTTTTTGTATTTCAAACATCTCCTGCTCGCTTGTCTCAGCCGCGGCTTTTCCTTTAAGAATTTCTTCCTTCTTTTGAGACGCTCATGCACCTTGTACAATAGGCGTAGTAACTACCGCTTGGAAACGTATCTCCTCATCACTTTCTCCTTGCACGTCTTCCACAGAAACATGGTCCGGGTTAGGAAGTGCTCCGCCCACTGGTACCTCCTGGCTCGCACCTGGGAGTATCATGCTAGAAAAGAGGCTAAGAACCTCCCACTGTGGTCGCAATGTTGATGGGTAAAACGTGGGAAGGAGGAACTAGCCATTATCACATAAAGTACTCCCAAGGAGAAGAGGGGTTTATGGGAAGTAGATAGAGAATTAATGATGATTTCAAGAAGTGTGCCCTCTTTCCCTTTTATAATGACCCTCTTATGGATAAATGCCCAAAAGATTAACATATTACTAAACTACCATTTCCCTTTCCTTTAGTTAATACCAAACCCTAAAGGGCTTTTGATGTGTTGTAGAAAGTGGTAACAAAAGTTCGTTTCTCAGACTTGTAGAGATTTGATTTTAGAATTATATTTTAAAATAGAAAACTCAAGACGATGTTGTTATCAAGATTTTAAAAGCACTGAGACTCAGGATTCCACCAATCACCAATTTTTATGTGATTTAATCTAATCAATATTCATGCAACTCTTTACGTTTAAAGTGATTCTAATATTTTTTCCTAGACAAGTAGATTCTCAAAACAATAGTTGTGAATCGAAAGCATGGACCATCAAAAGACTTAACCTAAGCATGACCCATATATTGAGAACACGACCACTTAATCAGAATCATATATTCGATTTCAGTTCAGTGCAAATAATCATAAAAGAAATTGCAAAAATCATTAAAAATAGAGATTACCACATAATAATTGGAAAAATGGCTTCCTCCGTCGCCTCAGCAATGGGGTTTAGTTCCTCATGTTATTCACGTGCTCAAAATAGGTGTTCATAGCTCAAATAGGTGAAAAACAAGATAAAAGTGCTAATACAGAGATTTGCAACAGTTTATAGGTGTTGCAATCGCACTGTTACAAGAAACGTTAATAATAAACTACTGTAGAATATAAGACTGCTCTGCGACTGACTCCGTTAGTCCAATGTTCTTCGTGTTCTTGATAACTGCAGCAGCAGCAGCAATAATTCACGCAACTCTTATTTCTTCTCCTCTGTGCCTTTGTTGGTCCCCCAAAGTCTCAATTATCCTTCTCTGACCTATCCCAACTCTATTTATATCCAATAGGATGATTAAAACTCGAGAAATTCTCCAGTTATCTTATTTTTTCTTTCACCGAAAGTTACAGCCTTTCAAACATTCCTTTTTCTTCTCACACGGCTTTCTGTTTGATGCAAACTCTTATAAAGATAGCAGTAAATCATGCAGAGTGTATATCCTTCCAATCTCACCACATTCTTTCCAAAGATACAACCATAAGTCCGAGCATAACTCCACCTCCCTGTTTTATCGAATATACACAGAAATCTTCTATTTTCTCGAAACCAAACTTCTGTGATCCCCTGTTTAACCGCAACAAGCCAAGACCTGTCCAAATAACCGAGAAATATCCGAGAACTACTCCCCAAATTCAATCCATGGGATGACAAAATATCCTCACCCCTATTTTGCTTCAAATCAATAACTAGCCCAGTTCGGTCCATTTGATCACCTATACCAACATCGTTTGGCCCAATCCAGTCCATCCTGATAAAAATCAGCGATTGAATCTCCTTTAATCGTGTTTAAAAATCCAACCCTAATTCTTAACCTTCGCTGCTCACATTTCCCGCCAATTTTGAGAATTTGAAACCGTGAAGAAGAAGGGTGTCCCCCTAATCCACTGCTGGGGTGCGAATAGCAAGTGGTGGTGAGTAGTAAAGAGGACATCCCTTATCAACTGGGTGCCCCTTAGTAATTGAGGTACCCCTTATCCAAAATGGGGGAATGAGGGCTTATAAGAGATATACCCACAAAAGCTTTACTCCAGACTCTAGCTATATACGCAAAACCTTGGAAAGCACTAAAGAATCTCCTTGGTTGGCATACTTATTGACTACAGGAGGAAGTACCCTGATGCGAAATTCCAATTGATGTACACGAGTTTGCACTCAAGCATACTAAAATTCATATATAAGTGACAGAGCTCTACTCAGATAGTTTCTGGACATCATAACCGGAGTTAACCAATCACATGGATATATTAAGAAGATGGATGTAGAGAAAAACGTAGATGGTTTTGATGTTGACTAAGGTGAACAGTGTTTCCCATATTTGTCTGAAGGCCACTGCAAAACGAACCTATCCTAATGGATGAGATACTTTGTTGCGGACTAATATCAACACACTTTGGCATATACAAGGGAACCAATTGGTCGATAATCCTAACTCTATGTCAACTCAGCTGGCATATACAAGGGTACCAGTGGTCGACTTTATTGAATTTATTCAGGTTGGTCTTGTGGTCTGGTATAAATTTTTATTTTTCTTCTTTTCTCTTTTTTTTTCTCTTTTTTTTTTCCATAATTTTTTTTTTTTTTTTTTTTTTTTGTATATCAATCACTCTATTTCACCCTAGCAGTGGTAACAACTTGAATCGTGAGCCCCACCTAATCACTTAGAGAAACATATTTTAAAGAAAACAAAATAAAAATAGAAGTGAAAAGGATTCAACGAGATATGGCGAAACTACCATGTTTTTTTTTTTTCTAACACCTGAGCTCTGTGCTTTTCTGAATAGACTCTTTAGATGTTTCCATCTAATCAGATTGGTTCCTCAACTCCTACAACCAAAATGCTTCCATCCACTTAGATTGGTTAGTGCTATCCTTAATGTAGTTGGAGGAAATCCTACACTACACCCCTCACAAGAATCCACACAATCAAACCATTGAAGATGAACAATTATAATTTTTGTTGATTAATTTCTTAAATGTTTACAAGATAATATGGAAAAGAGCTAAAGAAATTACAATCACTATAAACTTTCTCTCTCTTAATGACTTGCTCAACACTCGAAAAAGATCTCCCTCCAATAGGCATGTTCGGCTCTTTATATAAGGTATTACATAATGGATGACAGCTAAGCTGTCCTTTATTTTCTGGAACGATTTGCGAAGTGTCGCAAGTGTACAAATGCATAACCTCGCGACACTCCTAGATCTCACTAGGTCTTCACACCTTTCTCGTGTTCTGGCTGTCATCATCCATTGCGTCACTTATTTTATTCGTCTGCGACGTCTTCGCTACGTAACGTTTATGAATTTCGCAGAGGTGTTGGTGTCGCGATATTCTGATCCTACATCTTGCCTCTTCTCATGTCTTCTCTGCGAAGAAGAGAATGTCATGAGAATTATTATTTTCAAGCTGCGCAATGTTCATTTCTTTCCATCAATCTACCGCCAGGATTCCGTGAATTAGGCGTAACTGCCTACACGTGTCAAAATCTCCCCTTTTACCGGTACATTTAATGTTAACCGGTCACTTTTTTTTCTTGTCTATTTAAGGAGAAATTCTCCATGAGGATGTTTCCTTTCTTTTATTTCATCTTCTTCATCGTCTGCAACTTTTTCTTTGTTATTTTTCTTTCTGCAGTTCTTCATCGCCTTCCTGCTATTGTCTCTCTCGCTCTTTGTTCTCATCATCTCTCTCTCTTGTTTCTATGGAGCCATCAAGGTTTGTTAATTTTGCCAAAATTGATCATTTTGTGATTGATCTCTTCTATCGAAATTGTTTTATCCTAATATTATTCCTTCTCTAATGATTCCCGTGCTGTTTTTGTTTCAGTAAGAATAAATCTAACACCAAGTTCACAGTTCTAAACCCTAATGTTCCCGTGGGCTCGCAACCGAAAATCGTTGTTACTAAAAGGAAGCCTGCGAATAGCAAGGTATTAAGAAACACTTATTCTTCTAATAACAATATTGTTGCCTCTGTTTCTTATTTGACTTGTGATTCGGAGGATGACAAAAATATTGATAGATCCCCCAAGAAACCTCTCCGTTCTAAAAATGTTGAATCTTATGTTTCCTTTCCTGTATTCAAGCTCAAAACTCCTCCTGCGATATCTTCGCAAGATAAACCAATACCTTCTTTGATATCTTCACAGGATAAACCAACACCTCCTGCGATATCTTCGCAAGATAATTCTACTTTGGTTATCTCTGAAAATGTCGCTGCCGATTTTCCTCCTATACCTGAATTTTCTATAAATGAAGTCCCTCAAGATGAACCCTTCTCTTCTTCTGTTATCAATGCTTCGCTTCACCCCCAATCATTGACCTTCAAGTTTCCTCTTCTCATGACATTCCAATGACCAAAGATGATTCAACTCTCCCCTCTTCTTGAGTCTATTCCTCTTACTAAAGAAAATCTGGAGGGAATGGATGTAGCTTTCAAAGTTTTATCAAATATCATGAATTACGCCAAGAAGACCTCCATTGATCCCATCAAGTCTAGTGTTTGCGAGTCTTTGAGTAAATACTTTAGTTAAACAGATGTCGCAAATGTCTTTAGAACAAGAAAATCAAGTCTTTGAAGAATAATCTTCAAGATATGACTGGAAGTATGACACTCTCCATCTTGAGAATCAGAAACTTCAAAACGTTTCATTGGATCGCGATAATCTTCGCAAGAAGAACGAAGAATTAAAAGGTATTACACTCTCCATTTTTTTTAATGGAGATATATCAGTTGGAATCTGTCGTTGAAAAAACTCGAATGGATAGAGATGCTTGGATGGAGCAATATAACCAACTAGATAATCTTCATTCGTACTCTGTTGATCAAATAGATAACCTTACCAAAGAGATTGCTCACTTAGTTCAGAAGCAAGACTCGTTAAGTAATGAATTATCTCATCTCTCTTATTCTTTGGCTAAATCTAATTTGGAGTTGGAAACCTTATCAGATGAGAATGGAACTCTATCTCAAGAGAAACGAGTTTTGTTAAATAAGGTGGCGATTTCTTCACAACATCTTGATGTCTGTCAAAAAATATGTAATGAACAAGAACAATCTCTCTGTTCGCTGAGAAGTAAACTCAAAGAAGTCACTGCTGAGAGGGATAAGCTTATTCAGGGTAGAATAACTTTAAGTGTGAAAACAAGCCAACTCAACGATCAATATTCCAAGTTAAAAGAATCCTACTCCTCCCTTGCTAAGGAGAATACCTTACTTGTTTCTAACGAAAAGAGTTTGCATTCTCGATTAAAAGGTCTGGTTGGAGATAATTTTGATAGTGCCATGGATCATTTGGAGAGTAGTTGCTTGGCTTTGACCCAACATCTTATCTCGCAAAAGGAAGGTAGTCATAAAATTTGACTGCCTCACCCGTTTTTTCTTTGTCTAGTTTTCTTATGATATTCTTTTTTTTTTTGCGAATTCTTTATTTGTATAACTCTGTTGTTCTTCATTTTTGCAGAATCTGAGAAAGATCTTCGTTCCTCCCTTTCTACTTTGGAGGCTAGATATGCCAAGATTCGCAAAGAAAATGCGATTCTTGCCGCTACTCTCGCTCGTTCTCGCGATCGGGCCGAAAGGAGATTTGATTACCTCAATTACTCCAAAGATATCCATAGTAGAAATCATCAGAAGGCACTTCTTCGCCAAATTCATCTCAAAGCTGAAGTTATTTTGAATGATGTCTTATTGTCCAAATCTCTTGACCCTGTATCTGTCGAACCTCTTGAAGTTGAGGATGATGAAATCCCTAATTCTCCTGATAGTGACTATGAATACGAAAGCGGCGAAGATCTCGCTAATGAAAAGGTGATCCCATCAAACAATGAAGTCATCAATAATAATCCAGGTGAAGAGGGTTAAAGGCGAATGCAACAACTGGCAAAGAGTAGAAGCTGGGGAAGCCGATAAAATTGTTGAAGATGAAAGAATTAATGTTGAGAAATGAACTTCTTTTGTAATTTCATTTCCTTTAGTTTCTTGATCTTCATAACTTCTTGCATATGATGTTTTTTATTTCCTTTTGAAGTGCACTTTTTTGTAAGAAATATTATGTTTTCTTTATTGTCTCTTACTTTCTTCTTTGCGATGAATTACCTGCATAAATAATAGTTAATTTTTATAAATCTTTTGTCATATGTTCTTATTTTGCCTTCCTAGTTAAAGGTCTTACTGTGCCATCTCTTGTTATTGCGACAAAATCGCAGGACGTCTTTACACTTTCATGTACTGACCCATTGATCTCGTCTTATCTTTGTTTTTAGTATTATTGCCTCTTCAGGATCATCGCACAAATATGACAAGCCTAAATTTTCTTGCGAAAACAAAGCCTCATGACATTTGCGTCTTAAGACACTTATCAGCTCCCTAATGGAGGGTGCCGCCCTTATCATCTCCCTGGTTGCCCCTTCAAGGAGACGTACATCGGCCATACAAGACTAGCTCCTCCCATCCGGTCTTAACAACAACCAATTGTTTTCGCAGCCTCTTATCCCTTATACCTATAGGGCTTATGGTTACGAGACTGCACCCTAAGTGGAGTTTTCATCGGGCCGAGTGCAACATATGCCAAGACTTGCCAAGAATGGCCGAGACACTTCAAATGCCCCAGGCACTCTTGGCTCAACCGTGTACCTCGGCGCCTTGATCATACGCTGACTCCTTAGAAGAGACCCTCGGTCGTCCAACCAGGGTATAACCTTATATATATAGTTGGAAATCCAAGGTATCTCTCCTGGATGGGCTTTATTGACCACAAATCTCCATGACCCAGGTTCCAGGGGCGGTGTAACCTTTTTCCTGAGCCATGTTAACAGATACCCCCTTTTATGACGTACTTTAGGTCTTACATTTTCCTCTTACGAAATTTTGATCGCGAACTAGGATGTACGCCATAGCAGGTTCGTCCCATTCTGATATGTCATTATTTTTTTGTTATCTCTTGTTATTTTGTTTGCGAGATCTTCGCATGTTTTTTCTTTGTTTCGTGCAATTTCGCAATGATTCTTTCGCAGCATTTTCATATAAGTTCATTTCTCTTCAACCATACATTATTTCGCAGTCTATTCTTTTCCCACAATCTTCTACGGGTAATATTTCTTCAAGTATAATCTATTCCACGGTCTATCCAATCTGTGGCCCACGTCTTTGCCCTCAGGATCCATTAATCTATATGCCCCTGTTCCGACTATCTCCTTGATGATATAAGGTCCATCCCATTTTTCGCTTCGCCACTTGCCACCACTTTCTCATTGATATCTTGGTGTTTCTCTCAATACCAAATCGCATGGTTGAAATTCGCGTGTCTTGACACGTTTGTTATATTCTCTGGCTAATCTTCGCTGGTAATTCTCCATATGATGTAGTGCTCTTTCTCTTTTTTCTTCTAATTCATCTAACTTGATCAAAATATTACCCGCACTAAGATTTTTCTCCCAAGCTTCTTTCTTTGTTGTTGGAATAATAACTTCTGTCGGAAGTACAGCTTCAACTCCATATGTTAAACAAAAGGGTGACATTCCCGTAGATTCTCGCCTGGTTGTATTGTAAGCCCATACTGCATTATGCACTTGTTCACACCATGCCCTATTATGTCATTTTTCTACCATCCTGGTTGTAGTGTAATACCTTTTCTACCATCCTTTGGTATGTTGCTCCAGCATTTCGAAGACCAAATGACATTTTTGTATAACAGTATAATCCTCTTGGAGTGAAAAAGGCAGTATGCTCTTGGTCTTCTTCATCGAGGGGAATTTGATTGTATCCTTTGTATCCATCAAGAGAGGATATCCTTTCATTTCCTGCCGCTGACTCAACCATTTGCGAAATATCTGGCAAAGGAAATCTATCTTTCGGACAAGCTTTGTTTAGATCAGTAAAATCTATGCAAATTCTTATCCCTTTTTTCTTCTTTGGGACTACGACCATATTTGCTATCCATTCGGGATATTTTGCTTGTCTAATGATTCCTGCGTCAAGCATCTTCTGCAATTGTTCTTCTATTTGAGGGTGATATGTTGTTGCAATTTTTCTAATTCTCTGTTTGAATGGTCTTGCATTTTTGTCAATCTCCAATTTATGGCACGCTACAGATGGATCTATTCCAGGCATCTCATCCATATCCCATGCGAAAATGTCTTTGTAATCTCGCAACAAATCAACAGTCCTTCTTTCCTCATCTGCCTCCATTTTAGTCCTAATTTTTAACATCTTGGGTTCTTCTTCATTTCCGACGTGCACTTCCTTTGTCGTCTTTGCCGCGGTGTAGCTAGCCTTAGATTCTCCCATAGGTGTTGGTCCTTTTATTTCCTTCGCAAGCTCATTCTATTCTTCCAAGATTTCTCTAGGTATTCCTTTTCCTTCTTCTGCTCTTATCATGTAAGTTCTAAATTCTTCTTCCTTTTTCGCTGCTTTTGCCATCTTTTTGCGATCTTTTCGCCTCTTCACATGTTCTTCATAATGTTTTACCTCGATTTGATGATATATCCTTCCTTTATCGGTATCTCCTCTGATTTCGCCAATCCCACTCGGCATAGGAAATTTGACACATTGATGAAATGTCGAGGCTACAGCTTTTATTGCATGTACCCATGGTCTTCCCAACAACATGTTGTATGGCAATTCCATATCCACTACACATAACGTCACTTGTGTTTCAATTTCTCCCAACATAATTCGCATTTTTATTTCCCCTTTAGGTTTTGCTATAGATTTTCCGAAACCATGGATATAATATGTTGAGGAAGTCATTTCTTCATTTTTGTACCCCAATTCTTTATAAGCATGATAAACATTATATTCACTAAACTCCCTGTGTCCACCAAAGTTCTATTTATTTCCCATTCTTCCACTGTTTTTGTTGGTTCTCCTTCTTCCTTGCTTGCGCTTATCGTAATCACTAGTGGATATATGTGATTTAAATTCTCTCTTGATATCTCTGTTGCTGTAAACGTAATCTTCTGTTTTTCCCATTCTTTCAAGGGTGACGCCTTCTCTGTTGTTACAATTTTCTTTCCTTCAAAATCTCGTTTGTGTATTCTTCCTCTGATACTTTCATGAAATTTATTAACCATCGTCTTTGTAATCATATTACATTCTAATTCTCCATTACTCTCCTTGATTCTGGCTTTCTCCATTTTAACCAATTTATCCATTATACTCCTGATTTGAACAACTTTAATGACAATATTCAATCTCTAATCTTCAGTGTCCCTGTTTCTAGCGCCAATATGTAGTTGCAGGAAATCCTACACTACACCCCTCACAAGAATCCACACAATCAAACCATTGAAGATGAACAATTATAATTTTTGTTGATTAATTTCTTAAATGTTTACAAGATAATATGGAAAAGAGCTAAAGAAATTACAATCACTATAAACTTTCTCTCTCTTAATGACTTGCTCAACACTCGAAAAAGTTCTCCCTCCAATAGGCCTGTTCGGCTCTTTATATAAGGTATTACATAATGGATGACAGCTAAGCTGTCCTTTATTTTATGGAACGATTTGCGAAGTGTCGCAAGTGTACAAATGCATAACCTCGCGACACTCCTAGATCTCACTAGGTCTTCACACCTTTCTCGTGTTCTGGCTGTCGTCATCCATTGCGTCACTTATTTTATTCGTCTGCAACGTCTTCGCTACGTAACGTTTATGAATTTCGCAGAGGTGTTGGTGTCGCGATATTCTGATCCTACACTTAATAAGAATAAATTTCTAGGCTTTGGAGTTTATTTATTGCAACTAAAAAGTTTCTCCCATACCCCCAAACTTAAATCTAACATTGTCCTCAATGTTCTAAAGATAAAATTAAAAGCATGAACAAGGAGAAACTGTTACCATTTGAAGTAAAAGAGTTAAGGAAAGATATTACCGTGTCGCATGAATATTGGGTTACCTCCCAAGAAGTGCTAAGTTTAAAGTCTTCAGCCAGACGTTACCACAAATGGCTAATTACCTTTTTAAATCATATATCAATAGTCGAAACAATTGTGGGTCAACCAAATCAAATAAAACTGCCACAATTGTGAGACAACTGCACCAAATCATAAAAATGAACAGATAGAGTACATCCTCATTTAAGGTTTCATGCAAGATAACTGGGTTTTTCTGTGATGCCCACTTGGGCTTCATATGAGTGTCTTGACAAACAGATTCTTCTGAACTGTGGGTTTCTAATTCCTGGATTTCCTCCCGGACAATATCAAGAGGTCCAGGTTGTGGAGTCGGAAGAGACTCAACTAATACCTCAGGCACACTAGGCTCAAGTCTCAAGTTAGGGACTTCAAATAGGGATACTTGACGATTACTACCCCCAAACTTAGAATTTTGGGTGTCTCTAAATAGACTAGTCACAATATTCCTAATTTCTAGACCATTAGGTTCCTGAAAAAGGTCAATTGCTTTCTCTAAGTTATAATAAGGTGGTTCATCCTCGAAATGCATTTGAGGCACACAAACTGTATGACTTATATGTTTCATATCCTCTATGGGCAACCCTAAAGTTTCTTTATTGTCTTGAAGCACGGTCACTGGCCTACTCTCATGATCACTATCCAAATCGGAAGCTATAGGCAAAATCTCAGATGGGCCTAAAAATGCATAATTAGGGTCCAACTTAGGAGGATCTTTAGGCTCTTAGAAATAAGGGCTTAAGGTAGATTCGGTAGCTAGTAATGGTTCAAACCTAGCTTTCTATATATCGGTATCTAACATAGGAATAGAATCCAACAAAGCATTTACATGTTCAGTGTTGCTATTATCGTCGAAATCCATGCAAAAATGGGCTAGACAACTCTCTAATGGATCTTCCGATAAGGTGTTTGGTAATGACTCCTGAACTAAGGTTCCTATCATGTTCACCTGTTCAATGCATGTGTCATCTAGCTCAGAATGTAGCTTATTGACATTAAAAATATTCAACTCAATAGTCATATTACCAAAAGATAGATTCATAATACAATTTCGACAGTTTATGATCGCATTAGACGTAGCTAAAAATGGGCAACCTAAAATCACAGGTATATGGTTCTCTGGGTCGGGGACATGTTGGGTATCTAAGACCACGAAATCCACAGGATAAATAAACTTGTCGACCTCAATAAGAACATCTTCTATCACACCACGAGGAATTTTAACAGACCTATCAGCTAACTGCAGTGTTATCTTGGTAGGCTTCAATTCACCAAGTCCTAGCTGTAAGTACACATGGTACTGCAGTAAGTTCACACTATCTCCTAAATCCAGTAAAGATTTTTCTACCCGATGTTTTCCTATCGTGCAAGCAATGGTAGGTGCACCTGGGTCTTTATACTTAGGAGTTGTGGGGTTCTGAATGATCGAACTTACATGACTAGATAAAAAGGCTTTTTCGCGTACACATATCTTTAAGAAACTTGGCATATTCCGTCAGTTGCCTAATTGCTTCTAGTAACGGAAGGTTTATGGTAACTTTCTTAAAAACCTCGATTATGTCATTAAAATTGGATTCACTCTTTGTTGGTACTAATAGCTAGGGAAATGGGGATCTAGGGCCTCTCTAGAACCGATTTGGCATCATCAGAGATTTTATCAGTCCCCCGGCCTATGGATGGTCCCGAGGGGTGAACTACAGTATGCTCACTATCGGGCATGGTTACCTGATTGTCTACTACTCTGCCACTCCTAAGGGTTCTAACTGAATTCAACTGATATGATGGTTTTGCGCCTACTTCATGAACTCCTCTAGGGTTGGGTTGTGTTTGACTAGAGAACCTACCTTTTTCTCTCAAGGACTCATTTATCAGACTAACCTGCGTTTTTAACTCGGCAATAGCTTGACTATTTTCTTGCTACTAGCTTATACGCTTTGTGAAAGTGATTGGTGCATCTTTTCAGTGTGTCGAATAAATGAGGCAAGAGTTTCTTCTAGACTTAAAATTTTCTTATCGGACTGATTTTGAAACTGAGCTGGTCCTGAAGGATTCTTAGTATAGCCAAAACCTGGGGGAGCATTCGAATTACTAAACTGACCTTGATTCTGGTCCTTAGACCATGAGAGGTTCGGATGGTTTCTCCAACCAGGATTATAGGTTTCTGAATATGGGTCAAACTTTTGACGGTTATCAAATCTAGTGTTATTATTATAAAGAACATTGGATTGCTCTTCAATAGTCAGGCCTTCCCAAAAAAGCTCCACTCTACCGCTAGTGTGACCCAATTCTAAAGCTTCTAACCTTTTAGCTATTGCTGCAATTTTGGCATCTGATTCAAAGCCTCCTTCTAGCCTATTAACGTTTCCTCTTCCTAGAAGAATTGTTTTCTTGGGTTCCCTACTATTTTCCCATTGCTAGGTGTTTTCGGCGATTTCACTCAAATATGTCATCGCATCATCAACTGTTTGGTTTTCAAACCCACCTGTAAACATAGATTCTACTGTGGTTGTAGTGGGATAATATAAACCCTCATAAAGGATCTGAACTAACCTAACCTTTTCTAAACCATGATGAGGACATTGGGCTAATAGATCATTGAACCTTTCCAAATACCTATACAAAGATTCTCCCTCCTGTTGAGAAAATGTGCAGATTTGCGTCCTAATAGACGATATTTTGTGCCTAGGGAAAAACTTGTTCAAAAAGGCAGATGTAATTTGTTCATATGTTTCAATGGACCCAGAAGCCAAACTATATAGCCACGATTTAGCTTTATCTTTCAGGGAAAAGGGGAATAACCTAAGTTCAAAGCATCATCATCAAGGTTTCAAATCTTTAGGGTACTACAAATTTCCTCAAAGTCCCTAACATGGAAATAGGGGTTCTCATTTTCTTTCCCTAAAAATATTGGGAGCATCTGTAACATCCCAGGTTTAAGTTCATAATTTGCTTCCGTGTCGCCTAACTTTGATACATGAGGGACGAGTAGTCCTAGTCGGATTCAACAAAGTTTTCAAAGTTGTCATTTACGGATCTACTTGAGTTATAGGGATTCTCTCCTCAGTAAAAGATGGATGTACAAAACTAGACTTTCCAAAATCAGAGGTCTCTAGATTAAGGTAATCAAGATTCTTGTTTCCTAAAATATCACTTTTAGGTTTTTCACGCATAAACCGTCCTAGAGCGTCTCTTTTTTGTTCAGGCATACACAAGAATTCAACAAAAATCTGTGCACATGCAAATTCTGGGCTCACTAATTTAGGTAAGCTTGGGTTACCACAGCAAAATATACCCAAAGGTACGAGGCTGAGGTTTGTGGACTTTCAGTTGGTAACTCCCAAAAGGCCCAAGGCACGGGTTCAGCTTACTAATCCACGAGTTTTCCTAAACTCGGTGATCTGATGAGGGATGCAATTGGTGTGTGCAACTGTGTTTTTTTTTTTATAATAAATAAATAAGCAACCAAATAAAAGAAAATTACAAGTCCAAAAGAAAAGAAAGAAACTAATAAATAAAAGTCCAAAAATAATATCTCTGGTTTCTCCTTTTTTTTTGGCAAGTTCAACTTTCCACTTATAGCTTCGAGTCAATCCTGCACAACAAAAACAAAAATACCAAAGACGTAAAATAGAACAAAAAAATAATAATAATAAAAATACAAAACCTAAAAAACGTTATAGGTGTTGCAACAGTTTATAGGTGTTGCAATCGCACTGTTACAAGAAACGTTAATAATAAACTGCTGTAGAATATAAGACTGCTCTGCGACTGACTCCGTTAGTCCAATGTTCTTCGTGTTCTTGATAACTGCAGCAGCTCTTATTTCTTCTCCTCTGTGCCTTTTTTGGTCCCCCAAAGTCTCAATTATCCTTCTCTGACCTATCCCAACTCTATTTATATCCAACAGGACGATTAAAACTCGAGAAATTCTCCGGTTATCTTATTTTTTCTTTCACCGGAAGTTACGGCCTTTCAAAAATTCCTTTTTCTTCCCACGCGGCTTTCTGTTTGATGCAAACTCTTATAAAGATAGCAGTAAATCTTGCAGAGTGTATATCCTTCCAATCTCACCACATTCTTTCCAAAGATACAACCATAAGTCCGAGCATAACTCCACCTCCCTTTTTTATCGAATATACACTGAAATCTTCTATTTTCTCGAAACCAAACTTCTTTGATCCCCTGTTTAACCGCAACAAGCCAAGACCTGTCCAAATAACCGAAAAATATCCGAGAACTACTCCCCATTTGATCACCTCATACTTCAAGTCAATATCTAGCCCATTGGCCCATTTGATCACCTATACCAACATCGTTTGGCCCAATCCCCATCCTGATAAAAATCAGCGATTGAATCTCCTTTAATTGTGTTTAAAAATCCAACCCTAATTCTTAACCTTCGCTGCTCACATTTCCCGCCAATTTTGAGAATTTGAAACCGTGAAGAAGAAGGGTGTCCCCCTAATCCACTGCTGGGGTGCAAATAGCAAGTGGTGGTGAGTAGTAAAGAGGATAGCCCTTATCAACTGGGTGCCCCTTAGTAATTTAGGTACCCCTTATCCAAAATGGGGATCTGTATAGTAATTTCCTCCCACGAGCGCAAAAAACACTATTCGTGCCAATTTCGCCGCAAAATCTTATTTCTCCAAAAACATCTACAAAAACATAAAATAATCAAATAAGTACAAAAATGGGTACTAAAAATATAGAAAATCGAGAACAAAATATACACATAAATGCGTTTATCAAATACCCCCAAACTTATTATTTGCTAGTCCCGAGCAAATCAAATCTAGAAAATAAAATCCTAACTCACTGTCGCAGGCATCGTCGATTGCATTTAGCGTATGCAATAAGCCTTTAAACCCCTAGGTGGCCCTAGTGGCCGAGTTATAGTCTCGGGAGGGCTTACAAGAGATATACCCACAAAACCTTTACTCCAGACTCTAGCTATCTACGCAAAACCTTGGAAAGCACTAAAGAATCTCCTTGGTTTGGCATACTTATTGACTACAGGAGGAAGTACCATGATGCGAAATTCCAATTGTTGAACACGAGTTTGCACTCAAGCATACTAAAATTCATATATAAGTGACAGAGCTCTACTCAGATAGTTTCTGGACATCATAACCGGAGTCAACCAATCACATGGATAGATTAAGAATATGGATGTAGAGAAAAACGTAGATGGTTTTGATGTTGACTAAGGTGAACGGTGTTTCCCATATCTGTCTGAAGGCCACTGCCAAAACGAAGCTATCCTAATGGACTGAGATACTGGTCTGGACTAATATCAACACACTGGCATATACAAGGGAACCAGTGGTCGATAATCCTAACTCTAGGTCAACTCAGCAGGCATATACAAGGGTACCAGTGGTCGACTTTATTGAATTTATTCCGGTTGGTCTGGTGGTCTGGTCTCAATTTCTATTTTTTTTCTTTAGTCTTTTTTTCTCTTTTGGTATCTCAATCACTCTATTTCACCCTAGCAGTGGTAACAACTTGAATCGTGAGCCCCACCTAATCACTTAGAGAAACATATTTTTAAAGAAAACAAAATAAAAATAGAAGTGAAAAGGATTCAACGAGATATGGCGAAACTACCATGTTTTTCTTTAATTCTAACACCCGAGCTCGTGCTTTTATGAATAGACTCTTTAGATGTTTCCATCTAATCGTATTGGTTCCTCAACTCCTACAACCAAAATGCTTCCATCCACTTAGATTGGTTAGTGCCATCCTTAATAAGCATAAATTTCTAGGCTCTGGAGTTTATTTATCGCAACTAAAAAGTTTCTCCCATACCCCCAAACTTAAATCTAACATTGTCCTCAATGTTCTAAAGATAAAATTAAAAGCATGAACAAGGAGAAACTGTTACCATTTAAAGCTAAAGAGATAAGGAAAGATATTACCGTGTCGCATGGATGTTGGGTTACCTCCCAAGAAGTGCTAAGTTTAAAGTCTTCAGCCAGACGTTAAATACCACAAATGGCTAATTACCTTTTCAAATCATATATCAATAGTCGAAACAATTGTGGGTCAACTAAATCAAATAAAACTGCCACTATTATGAGACAACTGCACCAAATCAGAAAAATGAACAGACAAAGCACATCCTCATCCAAGGTTTCCTGCAAGACAACTGGGTTTTTCTGTGGTGCCCACTTGGGCTTCATATGAGTGTCTTGACAAACATATTCATCCGAATAACGGGTTTTCTAATAGCTTAATTTCCTCTTGGAAAGTATCGAGAGGATCGGGTTGTGGAGTCTGAATAGACTCAAGTAATAGCTCAGATGTACTATTCTCGAGTCCCAAGTTAGGGACTTCTAATGGGGATACTTGACGATCCATACCCCCAAACTTAGGGTAATCACTACTCTCCGTAAGACCTTTAACTATAGCTTGAATTTCCGGATCCTCAGAGTATTTAAAATACTCAAAAGCTTCTTCTAATTCTCTACCCTCAAACATAGGTTCATCATTACTCTTAGCAAGACCTAACACTATTGCCTTAATTTCTGGGTCTATAGAGTCCTTAAAATGTTCGAGAGCTTCTTCTAGGTTTAAAGTCTGTCCATCTATCTGACCTAAGAGAATTGTCTCATCAAATTCATCCAAAGAATCACCAAACAAATTGTCATCCCAATTGCCCTGAACTAGATCATGAACTAAAGTGCCAATCATATTCACTTCCTCTAAATCATCAGAAGGTTGTCTAGTAACATTAAATACATTTAGTTCAGTGGTCATATTACCAAAGGATAAGTTCATAAGTCCTATTCCTACAGTTGATAACAGCATTAGACGTGGCTAAAAATGAGCGACCTAAAATTACCGGTATTTGATTCTCTGGGTCAGTGACAGGTTGTGTATCTACGACTACGAAATCCACAGGATAAATAAACTTGTCGACCTCAATAAGAACATCCTCTATCACACCACGAGTAATTTTAATAGACCTATCAGCTAACTGCAGTGTTATCTTCGTAGGTTTCAATTCACCAAGTCCAAGCTGTAAGTACACATGGTACGGAAGTAAGTTTACACTAGCTCCTAAGTCAAGTAAAGCTTTCTCTACACCCGTGTTTTCCTATTGTGCAAGCAATGGTAGGGGCACCTGGGTCTTTATACTTAGGAGTTGTGTTGTTCTGAATGATCGAACTTACATGACTAGCTAAAAAGGCTTTTTTATGGACACTAAGCTTTCGCTTTCGCGTACACATATCTTTAAGGAATTTGGCATAAGCCGGAAGTTGCCTAATTGCTTCTAGTAACGGAAGGTTTATGGTAACTTTCTTAAAAACCTCCATTATGTCATTAAAGTTGGATTCACTCTTTGTTGGTACTAGTAGTTGTGGAAATGGGGCTCTGGGCATAAAATAGGGCCTCTCAGGAACCGAATTGGCATCATCAGAGATTTTATCAGTCCCCTCAGCTATGGATGGTCCCGAGGGGTGTACTACAATATGCTCACTATCGGGCATGGTTACCTGATTGTCTACTACTCTGCCACTCCTAAGGGTTCTAACTAAATTCAACTGATGTGATGGTTTTTCGCCCACTTCATGAACTCCTCTAGGGTTTGTTTGTGTTTGACTAGGGAACCTATCTTTTTCTCTCAAGGACTCATTTATCAGACTAACCTTCGTTTTTAACTCGGAAATAGCTTGACTATTTTCTTTCCCTATCCTGTTACTAGCTTCTACGCTTTGTGAAAGTGATTGGTGCATCTTTTCAGTGTTTCGAATAAATGAGGCAATAGTTTCTTCTAGACTTAAAATTTTCTTATCGATCGATTTTGAAACCGAGCTACTCTGAAGGATTCTTAGTATAGCCAAAACCTGGGGAGCATTCGAATTACTAAACTGACCTTGATTCTGGTCCTTAGACCATGAGAGGTTCGGATGGTTTCTCCAACCAGGATTATAGGTTTCTCAATATGGGTCAAACTTTTGACGGTTGTCGAATCTAGTGTTATTATACAGAACATTGGCTTGCTCTTCATTATTCTGGCCTTCCCAAAAAG
The DNA here is from genome assembly GCA_023531295.1 of Papaver armeniacum. Classification (NCBI taxonomy): domain Eukaryota; kingdom Viridiplantae; phylum Streptophyta; class Magnoliopsida; order Ranunculales; family Papaveraceae; genus Papaver; species Papaver armeniacum. Next base: position 12,982 of record JAJJWW010002015.1, on the reverse strand, counting down.
GCTCCACCCGACTACTAGTGTGACCCAATTCTAAAGCTTCTAACCTTTTAGCTATTGCTGCAATTTTGGCATCTGATTCATAGCCTCCTTCTACCTTATTAACGTTTCCTCTGCCTAGAAGAATTTTTTTCTGGGGTACCCTACTATTTTCCCATTGTTGGGTCTTTTCGGCGATTTCATGCAAATATGTCATCGCCTCATCAACTGTTTGGTTTTCAAACCCACCTGTACACATAGATTCTACTGTGGTCGTAGTGGAATAATCTAAACCCTCATAAAGGATCTGAACTAACCTAACCTTTTCTAAACCATGATGAGGACATTGGGCTAATAAATCATTGAACCTTTCCAAATACCTATACAAAGATTCTCCCTCTTGTTGAGAAAACGTGCAAATTTGCGTCCTAATAGACGATGTTTTGTGCCTAGGGAAAAACTTGTTCAAAAAGGCAGATGTAAGTTGTTCATATGTTTCAATTGAACTTAAGCCAAACTATATAGCCACGATTTAGCTTTATCTTTCAGGGAAAAAGGGAATAACCTAAGTTTCAAAGCATCATCATCAAGGTTTCTAATCTTTAGGGTACTACAAATTTCCTCAAAGTCCCTAACATGGAAATAAGGGTTTTCATTTTCTTTCCCTAAGAAGATTGGGAGCAGTTTGTAAGGTCCTGTGTTTAAGTTCATAATTTGCTTCTGTTTCAGCTAACCTGATACACGAGGGACGAGTAGTCCTAGTCGGGTTCAACAAAGCTTTCAAAGTTGCCATTTCTGGCACTATCGGAATATTAGGGATTGTCTCCTCAAACGGACTCTTCAAAAATCGGACTTTCTAAATTGAGGTAATTGAGACGCTTAGAACTACTAGGTTTCTCTTTAACAAATCTACCTATGGCGTCTCTTTTACGTTCCGGCATGCAAAATAATAAGGAAGGGGATTCTATGCAATCCCAAAACAAGGATGACTCAACCAAATCAAACCTATTGATTTCTAGCAAACAAAAAGCATGATGGCTCCACTTAGATTGTTTCTAGACCAGCTTCCAATCCTTCGAAAAGGAATTCGTTACAATTTAAGCAAACCCCTCTGGAATCAATCCGAGTCAAAGTAAGTTGAGTAGAGGCAAGGGAAGCTCAGTGGAGCTTTGATACCCAAGGCCTCACCAGAATTACAATGCGGCGCAGTCACGCACTCAACTTGAATCGTGAGCCCCACCTAATCACTTAGAGAAACATATTTTAAAGAAAACAAAATAAAAATAGAAGTGAAAAGGATTCAACGAGATATGGCGAAACTACCATGTTTTTTTTTCTAACACCTGAGCTCTGTGCTTTTATGAATAGACTCTTTAGATGTTTCCATCTAATCAGATTTGTTCCTCAACTCCTACAACCAAAATACTTCCATCCACTTAGATTGGTTAGTGCCATCCTTAATAAGCATAAATTTCTAGGGTTTGGAGTTTATTTATTGCAACTAAAAAGTTTCTCCCATACCCCCAAACTTAAATCTAACATTGTCCTCAATGTTCTAAAGATAAAATTAAAAGCATGAACAAGGAGAAACTGTTACCATTTGAAGTAAAAGACTAAGTTTAAAGTCTTCAGCCAGACGTTATATACCACAAATGACTAATTACCTTTTTAAATCACATATCAATAGTCGAAACAATTTTGGGTCAACCAAATCAAATAAAACTGCAACAATTGTGAGACAAATGCACTAAATCAGAAAAATGAACAGACAGAGCACATCCTCATCCAAGGTTTCCTGCAAGATTACTGGATTTTTCTGTGGTGCCCAATTGGGCTTTGATGTGGTTTTAAATTGTTGTAGAAAGTAGTAGTAAAAGATGTCGTTCACCCAGACTTGTGAAGATTCAATTTTAGATTCAAACTCAATAGAAAACTTACGAAGTTGTTATCAAGATTATAAAAAGCACCGAGACTCGGGATTCCACCATTGACCAATTAAGTGATTCAATCTAATCTATATTCATGCAATTCTTTGCGTTTGAAGTGATTCTAATTTATTTCCTCTAGTAGATTTTCGAAGTAACAATTGTATACATCAAGCATGAAACATCAAAAGTCTTAAACTAAGCATGCTCCATCAAAACGAATCACAATCATTCAATAAAAATCAATTTTCCAATATTAGTTCCATGCAAATAATCATAAAAGAAATTGCAAAAAAAAAATAATTAAAATAGAAATATACCACTTTTCATGGAACAATGGCTTCCTCCATCGCCTTGGTTAAGGGGTTTAGCTCCTCATATTAACCACTTGCTCAAAATACATGTTTGTTGCTCCAAAGTTGATTAAAAAGAAGAGAAGGTATAAAAAAGCGTGTTTGTAACAGTTATAATTGTTACAGAATCACTGTTACAAAGAACCCTAACACCGAACTGTTGCGAACTGGAATTAACTGTTACAGAAATTGTGACAAATTGATTAAATTTGAAAGAAAAGGCCACGGAATCTGCGACTGTCTGATATTCTTTGCTGTTTCTTTGTTCTTCTTCTTCCTCTCGCCTGTTGATGATGAACTTCTCTGCAACTTTGAATTCTCAGCTCTGTGTGCTTCCAAACTTTACCCTAGGTCTCGACAACCCTTTGTGAACTCCCCGCGGCTCTTATATACACCTCCAGACCAATCAAATCTCCGGTAAATCTTTTGTTTCTTTCCTTCTTTTTCTTCGCCCAAAGTTACGATAATCACTCGCCACCTCCGTTAACGCGTCTTTTGATGGTTATCAACTTCCCAAATCTGGAAGATACGAATCCATGAAGATTATACCTTCTCCCATTGCACGTAACTACCAAAGATAAATCAAAACAATGCCGAGAATATCTTTCCTGACTTGTCGACAACTCCTATTTTCTCTCAATTCTAGCACGCGTAACAATCCTGTTGTGTTGTTACAACTAGTACCAAATCCAACAGTTGAGAAAATCCAACAAAACATCGACCAAATCTTCCCTTGTTTCCGTAAATAGATTTCTCCCCTGTTTTGCTTCTGTTCGATACCTAGCCCAATTTATCCGAATCAAAACACCATACCAAGCCTGTTTATCTTTAATGAGTCCAAATTACCATCAATATCGATTAAATCTCTTAAAAATGACCCCGAATTCGAACCCTAAAATCTCCCTTAACTGGTTTTGTTTTCCCGCCAATTCTTGTTTTTCAAACGGAGAAGATGACCTCCCCCTATCCAGACTGGGGTGCGTTTAGACATTGGGGTGTAAATAGCAGTGAGGTTGCCCCTTAGTAATTGAGGTGCCCCTTATCCAAACTGAGAGTCCGAATAGTAATTTTCTTCCACGAGCGCAAATACCACTTTTCGAGCCAATTTTCCCGCAAAAGCTTATTTCTCCAAAAACACCTACAACGACACAAAAAGCCATAATAAATACAAAATTGAGCACTAACAATATATACAATTGAGATTATATCAGACACAAAAATGTGTCTATCAGGCTTCATATGAGTGTCTTGACAAACAGATTCTTCTGAACTATGGGTTTCTAATTCCTGGATTTCCTCCCGGACAATATCAAGAGGTCCAGGTTGTGGAGTCGGAAGAGACTCAACTAATACCTCAGGCACACTAGGCTCAAGTCTCAAGTTAGGGACTTCAAATAGGGATACTTGACGATTACTGCCCCCAAACTTAGAATTTTGGGTGTCTCTAGATAGACTAGTCACAATATTCCTAATTTTTAGACCATTAGGTTCCTGAAAAAGGTCAATTGCTTTCTCTAAGTTATAATAAGGTGGTTCATCCTCGAAATGCATTTGAGGCACACAAACTCTAGGACTTATATGTTTCATATCCTCTATGGGCAACCCTAAAGTTTCTTTATTGTCTTGAAGCACGGTCACTGGCCTACTCTCATGATCACTATCCAAATCGGAAGCTATAGGCAAAATCTCAGATGGGCCTAAAAATGCATAATTAGGGTCCAACTTAGGAGGATCTTTAGGCTCTTCGAAATAAGGGCTTAAGGTAGATTCGGTAGCTAGTAATGGTTCAAACCTAGCTTTCCATCTATCGGTATCTAACATAGGAATAGAATCCAACAGAGCATTTACTTGTTCAATGTTGCTATCATCGTCGAAATCCATGCTAAAATGGGCTAGACAACTCTCTAATGGATCTTCCGATAAGGTGTTTGGTAATGACTCCTGAACTAAGGTTCCTATCATGTTCACCTCTTCAATGCATGTGTCATCTAGCTCAGAATGTATCTTATTGACATTAAAAATATTCAACTCAATAGTCATATTACCAAAAGATAGATTCATAATACCATTTCGACAGTTTATGATCGCATTAGACGTAGCTAAAAATGGGCGACCTAAAATCACGGGTATCCGGTTCTCCGGGTCGGGACAAAGTTGGGTATCTAAGACCACAAAATCCACAGGATAAATAAACTTGTCGACCTCAATAAGAACATCTTATATCACACCACGAGGAATTTTAATGGACCTATCACTAATCAAAAGTTTATCTTGGTAGGCTTTAATTCACCAAGTCCTAGCTGTAAGTACACATGGTACGACAGTAAGTTCACACTATCTCCTAAGTCCAGTAAAGCTTTTTCTACCCGATGTTTTCTGATGAGTGCCAAATATTGCATATTTCTACATCTATTTATTGGCATTTAACTCATCTTTTGTGCTCAGAAATCAGATATTATCCCATATTCTGTATTTTCCTTGTTTTCAAGAATAAATATTTGTACTAATTAATTTTGTGTTTTTAGGTAGTAAATAAAGTTCGGAGAATCTGAGGAGCCAAAAGAGCAGAAAATTGGAGAAGAGCGTCTATGGAACAGAAAGCCAAAGGCCGCGCGCGCAACAGTTGCAACCCAACAAGGAGCAACCCATCTACAAGACATGGGCCCAAGCTATCCAAGACCCGACCCACGACCCGGATCCTAGCCCATCCCTTCCGAGCCGTGAGATCTCACCCTTCTGCATCCGATGGTCGCTCCACCCATCTCATCAATCTTCGCTACTCCCGCTCCACACCGAATTGCCCTATACCTACACCTCATCGACCAAACCATTTCTCTTATCCATTTCTCTTTCTCCTCCCCCGACAAACTCGTAGAAATCCCTCACCTCCTTCTTCCCCGACCATGTCTCATTGCAGAGCTAGCCCCTTCTCCATCTCCTGCCACAGCCGCCTCAGCCACCAACAACTCCTCAGCCACCTGCTCCACCACTCTTTCTCGAGTTATCTCTTTCATAGCTTCTCCATACCCTAGAAGCTAGGTTAGAGATAACTAGAGCTAGGGTTTCCCAACAATCAATCAAGGGAGTTGCTGAAGACGAATTGACAGAGGAGAGCATAGATTCAGAGGGTATGGGCGAAAGGGTATTGTTTAATTTCTATTTTTGAAGTAAATTAGGGTTTGGGAATTGCATGTATAAATAGGGCTTTTGGGTGTGTGTTAGAAGGGATGCCTGGATTAGCCAGAGCACCAACTTTAATTTAATCTGTGTTTTACTTGTTTTAATTCAATAACTGGGGTTGAGATGAAACCCTTGATTGCATGCTAAGTCAGTTACTATAATTTATTGTTCTTGTTGTGCTTCAATGGTTTAGGAAGATTGAATTAATTGCTTGAATGAATTAACTTTGTGATTAGGTGTACTGCTTAAGAAGACACCTAATACTAGGGGAGTTAGTGATAGTAGTTAACATATCTTCCAAAGTAGAGTGAATTAGCTGCTTAAGTGAATTACTCTGTGATTAGGTGTACTGTAAGAAGACACTTAATACTAGGGAGGAGTTAGTGAGAGTAGCCAATACATTCTCTATGGTATTCTTCCCTGGAATGAATCAAGAATATAAATTGACTAGGAATTTCCTTAGCATAGGATCAGGTGGTGTATTCACTGCCCTAGTGCTCTTCAATTCTGTTCACAATCTTATTTGTTTCCTTAGAATAGCTACAACAGTCCATTGTCGTATCGACACCAACCCATATTTGTGTTACATTTCCTTGAAATCAGTTTAGAAAGCCTTAGATAAACTACACAGCCTCTCCATTTCCCTGTGGATCGGCCTGTACTTTCCACGCCTCCAACAGGCGTTGTGCACTTGCAGTATTACATGTAGGCGACACTCTTTTCATAGCCTATCAAGTTTTTGGCGCCGTTGCCGGGGATTTGGTAGTGTGCTATATTGATTAACTGCTTGCTTCACTGAAATTCAGTTCACCCCTGTATATATTTGCCTTGAAATTTTAAGTCATTCTTAGAGTAACTTAGTGGGTAACCATCTATCTGTGTACTTTTGTTAATGTAACTTACACTTGCATTTTCCTTTCAGTCCTCTATTGCACTCTGGTACTGCATTTGTGCATCTGCTAGCTTCTCTTCTAATCTTGTCTGCCTCATCTGTAGTTTACCCTCACATCTGTAGATTAATTCATTTGTAACTCATCTGTATTATTATCATCCGTAGCTCACATGCACAAGCTAGGAATCACCTGCATCATTGCCTTACTAGTGTAACTTAGCTGTAATCATCTTATTATCAACTGTGCATCTTATTAACTGCATTTCATCATCTTATTATCAATTGTGCATCTATATCTAAGCATCTGTAAATATTAGCATGTTGTAGAGCAAGCAAGTACATTTCATCATCTTGGGATATATATTGTGTCAACCCCCCCCAGTCAGTCCAAGTAACCATTCATATCACCCTTTCATGCTGTAGAATCGTCTCAGTTGTTTAAAATCAAGCTGGTGCTCCCTGTCTTTGCTTTACCTTCCCACTCCTAGGAACTAAAACTCTCATTTGAGCTAACAGGTACTTGTGGTGCTGATGTGCAACCAAGGAAGAAGGGAAGGCAAGGAGCAGAACAACACAGCCATTGTGGCTTAAACCGGTACCTGTAGTGCAGCTGAGCCAACCCAAGGAACACAAGGAGAAGCGCAGGACTTGAGGTTAGCCTGTGAATGAGCTGTAACTAAACCTGTGATATTTGCTGAACCAATAACAATTGAATAGATGCCTGCTAAACTAGTCCGATGTCTTTGAGTTGAGCTATAACTTGGTTAGCAAAGATACCTGCAAACCCCAGTTGAAGTCAATTGAGAAAGTTGATATCAACTGACCCGGTTGACATCAAATGAGATAATTGATACCATCTACCCTGTACCAAGCCTGTTGACAGACTTGTATGAATATTTGTGTATCTCTGTGTGTGTGCATCTGTGACTTCTGCCTGCATGATAACTTAGTTACCTTGCTTGACCAATCACCCCTGAGTCGTGTGCTATAACCCTTAGTTCCATTTGCCCTGTGCTCAACTCCAGCCCCTGAAGCTATTGAGTGTGAGATGCAGCTTGGTCAAACAAGTTAGCTGCAACCCCATTGGAAGGCAACTGAATTAGTTGATATCAACTCAGGCAGTTGATGCCACATACCCTGTAACCTTGTGCATGCTTGACTTTGTTTGAAACCTTGTGTGAGCTATCATCTGCCAAGCTTGCTGTCACTTTCACTTGTTGAATGCTAAGCCTACAAATCTGTTGTGAGTCCTGTGTCAACTAAGCTTTTTGAGCTATCTGCCCTGCACTTTTATGCATGCTCTGAACACTAAGGCTAGCCAATCCTGTGATAACCTGTGCCTAATGCTAAGCCTTATTCACCTGATAAACCATCAGCCCTGGTACTTTTGCATGATAAGCCAGTCACTTTGCTGAGTCTTGCTCAACCCTGCAATATCTGGAAGGGTGCATAATCTTGTGCTATCTGAGTGATAATTTCTACATGTTTAAAGTGTCATCTCTTTGTATGCCTCTCTAGCCCAAATTGGTTGTTTGTTGATTGCCAGTAGTGCTAAACCCTGAACTAGTGCTAAACCATACAACCCCTGGAATCTCTGAAATGTGTGCATAACTCTGTGACGTTTGAAGCAAAATTGTATGGACTGAAATCTTTTGCTCTTGGGTGATTTGTGCATTAAAATTCTTAGCTTTAATAGCATCTGTGCTTATCTCCAGCCCCTGTAGCTGAGTGAGTTGAGCTTAAACTTAGATAGCCAAGCTCCCTGAAAACCCAAGTGAAGTCAACTAACCTAGTTGACCCTATCAACCATGTTGAGCCAAGTCATGTGATGACCCTTTGCATGCTCTACTCGGTCAACCAAAGTCATTGACAGCTTTGTGTGAGCCTTCTGCTTTCCATTTTTGATACAGCAATCTGTGAAAACCAAGAACATCAACTGCCTTTGTTGTTTGCCTTTGCATCTGAATAGCATACCTGTGATATTATAGCCATATTTGTTGGTTGCTGCTCTGCATTGGCAAATTGCCATGAGAGCTTGGCTCTGAAGTAGTGCTATGATCACAAACCCTTGCATATTGGCCAAACTGTGCATAAATCTCTGAAAACTGAGTATGTTAACACTCTGTGGCATGTAAGTCTGCTGTAAAAAGAGCTAAAATAGTTCATCTTCTTTTGCTCACCTGTTCACCTGTTGCATGACCTGCACCTTTGCACATGATCTGTGAACTTGAGTAACATGCTGTCTTGTTGATTCAATGAACCTTTAATGTTTTGAATGATATAAGCATGTTTTTTCAATTTGGAATCGTTGCTTGTCGTAGTATTTATGCTTATAGCATCACCCAACCCTTGCAACATATTGAATTTGTGCACCTTGCATTCTGTCTTTCTTGTGCATCTGCCATCATGTGCTTAACCTGTGTGCTATGTTATTTTTGTGAGTTGTGCCTCCCTGTGCATAAGACCTGCACACCAGCAACCTGTGCATAAACCCTGCACATACCCTGAAGCCCAAGCACTGAGCTGTGCATTTGCACATGACCTGGGCTGTGCCTAGACTGAAGCCCACATAAACCAATTTGAAGCCCACAATAAACCAAACTGAAGCCCACTGTGCACTGGGCTTGCTTAACAACTAGCCTGCGCAACCACTGGGCTTTGCACATAAACTGGGCTCTGCTCCTCTACACATAACCTGGGCTCTGCATAAATCTGATGCCCACAACCACTGGGTTTCCATAACCTTTGGGTTGTGCATTTGCATAACTTGGGCTGCACATTTGCAGCAACACCAAGCACCCCTGTGGGCTTAGCTTCCCTGTTTTGAGACATCATTGGTTGTACATGCTTGATGTGTGCTAAGCTATGCTTCTTTTTGAGTTCAAATTGAGTTGCTAGATCATGTCAGGATTTTGGTCTGCAACTGGTGATGAAAACAAATCCATCAGAGAGCTTGCTTACGGGCATGCTCCACAATATGAATCCCCACACCATAGTGATTTTAGGGAATACTATGAACCTTCTCAGGGCCCTGACCTTGAATACTCATACCCTAATCATTATGACCACATGTATCATCAACCACCATGGGAGGATGAGCAATTCTATCCTCCAATGAACCCTTGTATCTATAATGGAGAACCTCAAAATCATAGAGCAAAACAATGCTAGGTTTGAATTGAATGCATTGCATGATCATCCATCTAGCAACATGTCTGAGTATCCCTTGTGTAGTGAACCCTGTGCACAACCATATGAAGAATATCCATATGAGGCATGCATACCCACTAGTGAAAACTCTCCTTCAAGTGAACAGCTTCACTTGTTCTTAAGGATGAACCTGATTCATTTACAAAAATAAGAATGGAAGGAAGTTCATGATAGGATGATTATTGTCCCTAATAAAGTAAATCTTGAAAATAGTGTTTCTATTCCTACTCATGCAATTGACACTGAACATGAACCTAATCTAGAGGTAAATGAGTGCACTAGAAATGCTACAATTTTGAATAGGGAAATGCATTTTTGTTATGATGATGATGATGATGATGATGAATATGATATGTTAGAAGAGCATGTGTATGCTGAAAATATGGTGAAACCTTTGGGTTCAGAGACATTAAACTTCTCTTATGTGAACCTTATGAATGATGCTTCTTCTAATATTCATACATGTGATGCTGATTTGGGGTTTGAACAAGTGTCCTGTGAAAGTGAGCATGCTATATCACCTGTTTCTCCTGATTATCTTATGCATGAGGTTGAAATTTTGGATAATAATGATTATGAGATGGAGATTGATGAATTGTTCTATGCAGGTGAACATGATTTACCTTTTTCTGACTTTAGGAAAGTGTGTGATGGTGCAAATGATCTTATACATGAAAACAACTTAGATGTACCTACTTCCTCTCCTAAGTCACAGATTGAAACTCCTTCACCAAACCTAGGTGTAGTTTGTAACAAAATTGCAAAACCAACTTTTCTGAGAATGCCCAATCTAGGCCTAGAGCTTTGTGCTTCCCAAGTCCTCTTGGACTATTTTGCAGCAAAGTATAACACCTTTAAGGAGCCACAGTTGGAATATGTATGTCTGCCTGTTCTTAGCAAAACTCATTTTGAGTTAGACCTTGTGCATGATATACCTTTAAAATTGCAAGAGTTTGTGCTCAAGAACACATCTGTTGACAAGTTTAGGTTTGGGGGTAACTTGTTCACGTATGCAATCTTTCCTGCACTCTCATGTTATATCTGTGTAGGGCTGTTGATGTTTGTACATATTGTCTTTTGGGTTGATCCTCAACTCTTTAGATTTTTGGTGTATGGTGAATTTTCATTGTATATAATCCAGTAGGACTTGTTAAATTTTCTTTTCTTGAATCGGTTGAGTCTTCTTGTGCATATATTGTGCTAATCCGATATGATCTCCACTGAGAATGTTGGATTCTAGCCTTGACAAATGAAGCTCTAACCTTTCTCCCGCCGACATCCGGTAATCTCTTCCCTTTTCTCTTATCAGCATAGTTCTCATGGTATGTGACTGTTTATTATCTGTTGAAACATTGAGGACAATGTTTGATTTAGGTTTGGGGGTGCATTTGCATATAGAGTTTTTAGTCTTTTATTTCAAAAAAAAAAAAAAAAAAAAAACTCTTTGTAAATACTTGCATAAAAACCTCCAACTTTTAGAGATTTTAGATTCACTAGCATGCTTCTAGCTACGTTTACATAGAGAGTCTGACCGAAATAACGAACTTGGAAGTCTTGGGAGAACACAATCGGGTTTCTTAGTTGATTAGAGCGTTAAAGTTGGATTTAACCATACCGGAGGGCGAATTAGGTGTTGTTTAGATATTCGGTAGTAGAATTGTAATCAACCATAGTGGAGACTACCCATTTTACATCAAGCGAGGCACCGACCTTCACTCTTTGTGACTTTCTAGAAAAGATGTTAGAGTGTGTGTCACCGTACGTCAATTCAGGGTAGGAATAGTGAGCTACCCAACTTCGCACCACTTTCAGCACTACTTTTGATCTCTTGAGTGCTAATTCTGTCAATCATGAGGGTGACGTTTAAAGATGAAAACTCCTTCTAAATATCGATTTGCAGTTAGCATCACTCTCTCCCTCTCAACAACATCAACAGATTCATAGAAACACGTCATCGTCAGCAAGCGGAGCATCATCAGAATATTTGAAGAAAAGTTGAAATAGTCCAAGGTTCACGTGCAACAAAGAAAAGAAAAGAAAAGAAAAGAAGATGAGAATTAGTGAAGTTTATGAAATCAACACAATACAAGTTTTATTGTTTTATTGTTATTTTCATTTCAAGTCAAAAAAAAAAAAAAAAATGAATTTTAGTTTATTTTCTGAGTCTAGTTAACACCATAAAAAAAAAAAAAAAAAAAAAAAAAAATGTTTGTCAAGTTTTTGTGAAGTTCAGAAGTTCGTCATCAACATTTGAAGACCGAAGATTGAAGACGTTTCTATGAATGCTAAGAGAGAGTGATATTAATTGCCGATCGGGTGAGAAGGTAAGTGAGTACTCCCATCCTTGCTAATGGTTGATTTCCTTTCTTAGAGATCATCAGAAAAGATTCTTTTTGTCCACACTTCAAAGGAGTCTCCGTAAATTATTTCGGAAGGTTATCCTTCTTACCTTCAACGTGTGCGGATTTCTCTTTTTATTCCTACCGCACACATGAGAGACTAAAAAGCGATCTTTTTGAGTGCAATTATCATAAAACCCTAATGGTGAGGCAGAAGTCGAGTCTTATGATCACAATCGAATCAGAATTCTTTCATATGGTATGGTTATTTCTCGCTCAAAGACTTAAGGATGAGAATGCGTTCTTTGGTAGTTCTAACTTCATGTTACTAGCATGCAGAAACTCTATGTCCTCATAGCTCCTTGGATGCTTGAGACTCTTTTACACTCTGAAGTTGGAGAAGGTTTTGTGGGTACACCTCTGGTAAACCCTCACGAGACTACAACTCGTCCACTAGGGACACCTAGCGGTTTAAAGGCTTAGTGCATACGCTAAATGCATTCGAGAGACCAGCGACAGTGGTATAGTTAGGATTTCTTAATTTCTGTTTCACTTGAGGACAAGTAAAATTTAGGTTTGTGGGTATTTGATGAGTGCCAAATATTGCATATTTCTACATCTATTTATTGGCATTTAACTCATCTTTTGTGCTCGAAATCGGATATTACCCCATATTCTCGTATTTTCCTTGTTTTCAAGAATAAATATTTGTACTAATTAATTTTGTGTTTTTAGGTAGTAAATAAAGTTCGGAGAATCTGAGGAGCCAAAAGAGCAGAAAATTGGAGAAGAGCGTCTATGGAACAGAAAGCCAAAGGCCGCGCGCGCAACAGTTGCAACCCAACAAGGAGCAACCCATCTACAAGACATGGGCCCAAGCTATCCAAGACCCGACCCACGACCCGGATCCTAGCCCATCCCTTCCGAGACGTGAGATCTCACCCTTCTGCATCCGACGGTCGCTCCACCCATCTCATCAATCTTCGCTACTCCCGCTCCACACCGAATTGCCCTATACCTACACCTCATTGACCAAACCATTTCTCTTCTCCATTTCTCTTTCTCCCTCCCCGACAAACTCAGAGAAATCCCTCACCTCCTTCTTCC